>CM069455.1:24723579-24873579 GCA_035610835.1 Ophiura sarsii
CTATCGAGTCACTTCGGTTAATATGCAGGCCATATGTAATGACGAAGGGCTTATCCAAAATATATATCAGGTTTTCTGGGAAACGCTGCAGTTTCATCTTTTATCGTGACCAAAATTGACTACAGAACGGGAAATAGATGACCATTTCCTATTAGGATTTACATGCACACTTACCGCATCGCCCTGAGCCGATCACAGATGTTGAGAAAAGAAAATATCGGAATAAGCTCATCTAGCGATAGAGTTCCAATGTTGGACATGGCTGGCATAATCTTGATCATACCCCTACTATATATTTCGTCCATAGCGCTTTTGGATCTGTGAAAAAGATAACTGATATTCTGAAGGTACATTTTTAACAAAATACCGTATGTAACTTTGTAAGAACTCGGAATATCTTGATTTACAAAAGAGTTCATAATTTCTGTGAAATCGTTTAATTAATAACATTTCAAATTCCTTAGAAAGCTATATAGATATATAATATTCATAGCTACATGAATGCAACTTTTCTAGTATATTCTGGGACAATATGTATACGTAATATATAGGGTAATTGCATGTATTGCATCTACCTTTTTGTACGTTTTGTTCAAAACAGTACTAAATCAAACGGCTTTTTATTAAAAGTTCAAAATACTCTTGCGCTGTCAAAAAAAAGCAACAGAATTATGAGAATTACAGTAAAATCCTAGAATAGACAGTGAAATCATAATGTTAAATATCATAAACAGTATCCATCAGGGGCTTCGGCATGCGGTTTAAAGGAGGCAGGGGGGAGTAACATGACAACCTGTTCAGGAAGAAAGGATGGCACACGGTGGAATGGTAGTACCATGGTAGTACACGCTCATACTGAAAATAGTGAGTCAGAAGTGACTCAAGTAAAAATCAAATAATGAGTCAAATTACTCAAATAGGTTCTGACTCTTTCTCAACCGATGTGAATTGACTCACAAGATGTCAACAATTTGCCGAAAAAATGAGTCATGTGTTGAATCCGTAAAAGTTGGCACTGCCTCATTCGCAACAGTTGTTAATTGACTTAAATTACATCGTAATGAGTCAAGATCGACTGTTTGCAACAAAAAAGAGTCCATTTCGAATCTGAAAGCGAATCAGTATTCTTCAAATTCAGTTGCAGATAAAAGTGCCGCGTTCAGCACAGATCACAGATCCATGCATAGAATATTTATTCAAAACAAAGTTTTAACAGCCAGTGCAACCAAACAAGACTTCTTTCTCGGCAGTGGGCAGTGACTACACGCTTTATTGTGGTACAACGGTTTTACAACACATGACAGATGTAAGCTTACATATACAATTTTTCTGTTAGGGACTACACCTGTATAGGAGAAAAAGATTCAAAAGTATTGAATTTCATCACCATTTTTGGAATCACTATTACATGAGAAATGCATTAAAATAAGTACAAGCATGCCTAGTACTGTTTCAGTAATCCTTGAGATAGACTTTGAAATTTGAGAAAAGGTTTCTGACAAATCTGTTTAAGTTGTATATGGTAAAACTAATAGTCGCGTGGAAAGTGTTAACAAACCCGAGCGGTGACCCGTACCCGTTATCATTTATGGAAAATTGCTATATAACCTGAATAAAATTTGAATCTGAATGATCCTATTGTAAAATATACTACTGACATACCACCACAAATACACAAAGTTTTCTAGCTCTGACACGCTTCAACGCTCCACTATTACTTCAAATACACATATCTATTATATTTATGACGGAGCGCGGTCAAGGGCCGGGCACTGGTCATAAATCATTTACTAAATGGTGCCCTCGAAGTTAAATATACTTGGTATTATTTTATTTTGCTTATCGTAAAAGGTGATAATGATCTTACAGGGCATTGAATCTTTAGGAAGTGGTATGTCTGGGGAGAGAGAAGCTATGGATGAAGCGTCTTCTCACAATTCATCTCCCATGGCCTAAACATCAAGGAAGGGAATGATTAGTCTCCAACCCCCCCCCCCCCCCCCACACCCCCTCCTCCTCCTCCATATGTATCTGATTAACTTATCACTTGTTTTTGTTCCCATTTTTTCTTCACTTTATTTTTCAAAAATTTGTCAATTTTTTACTTGTTATTGTGATACTTTGTTCAATTTTCGTCATTGTCTCCAATGCACAGTAATTTTCAATTCTCGTTTCAGTGCATTTCTTACTATAGGCCTAAACTTTTTCCAACTTTGTTTTGTCTTGGTTTTTTTTATGTATTCCCTCGGTCATTTTATATTTCCATCCCACATTTATTTTTATTATTTATTTTTAGTCATCACCATTATGGATTTTACTCACCATGTTTTAAATCACATATGGCCGTGTGTTTTGAACTCGCCACCCTTACCGTTGCATGTCCAGATTTTTACATTTTACACCATCTGAGATTCGAATTAGCATATCGCAATAACTATTTGTTCTACCCCATAAAAAGTATACATTTTCTGAACGGTAATCTCACAAGGAATCCAAATATGCTATTGGAAGTTAGATAAGACCTGATGGTAACATGTTGTGATTAAGAATGTTAAAAAATTATCGATTTTTTTTCATATTCTGATTTAAGCTCAATAATAATTTTTTATCTATCCCAATCATAATTTTACTGTGCATATTTAAGTTCCTCATGCAATTACCCATCAGAACATAATAGTTGTTAATGGTAAACATGTTGAAATATACTATATCGAGAAGTAGATGAGCACAAACGTTTAAATTTCATATTTATTAGAGTTTACAAGTATTTTTTTTGGTATGCACCCTATCCTGATTTAAACGGCATTTTTGAATTCCCCTATTTGAGAGCTTTCCAAAAATGTATAATTTTGCTATCATCGGTTAAATACTTCTTTTGATATAGTCATGTATGTAAAACCGATGAATTAGGGCAAGTTCACTGTGTAGCGAATAGGGAAAAAGCCAAGGACAACGCAATCGATTCATGATTACAATTGTTGCACAATAGTTGTCACATTTGTTGAAACAGAATCTTATAGAATATAAAATAATCTATAAAATGAGAGCAAAATCATGTTTGTGCCATACAGGGATGAGGAGCTATAGTAAATTGAACGTAGAATTGGGAACATTTTCTATATTCCCCATAGAGATTGCACACAGCGCCGCCGCCGCCGCCACCGCCGCCGCCGCCACCGCCACCACCCCTGACTTTCACAACATAATCAATCATATCTCAGCCAAACATTTATAGAAATACCTGATTTATTAACACAATGTAGCTAGATAAATAGGCTTTCACGTGACACCTCAACCATAGCTCTACCACATTTAGTTGTTGAGTTAATAGAGAGAGATGGATGATTCGTCACCAAAAATTCAACGCCACCACCCTTTTTGGGTGGTGAGTTCAAAACACATGGCCATATGCCTTTTACTTTTTATCTCCCCTTTGTTTATGTCATCCTTTTGTAATAGTATCCACTCAATCAATCAGCTGTCAAGTATGATTTACCTTCCCCTATTCATCCATCCGTCACTTTGCTCCCCCCCCCCCCCCCCCCCCCCCCATTGTATTATATTATCCCTTGGCATTTCCTGCCTATTGTTCCCCTGTCTATATAGGGTCATGTGTTTTAAGCTCGCCTCCTTTCGCGTTACACACGGATTTTGGCTTTCGCGACATGATTTTAACTTTACACATTTATGTTTGCTTGTATACCCCCCTGAGGTAGTAAAAGTATACATTTTCTGAAGGGAAATTGCATGAGGAAACCGAATATGCCATTAAAATTATAGTACGACCAAGAACTAAAATGGTATGATCGGAAATGTTCGGGAAAATATGAGAGTTTTTTAATTTTTAATTTGAGATCGATATATTTTTTATACCTACCCCTATTATTATTTACTTTACATATTTGAATTCCTCATGAAATTACCCATTAGATGATATATAATTGTCAAACTTACTACGTCGGTATGGTAATTATACCGCCTAGTGAATATCTCCAATTTTTATGTTATATATTTTTAGAATTTTCAGAAATATTTGTTTAAGGATGAACCCTTCCCTGATATAAACGGCATTTCTGAATACCTCTAGTTACAAGCTTTCCAAAAATGTATACTTTTGCTATCATAGGTTGAAAACTTTTTCTGTTATAGTCATTTTTATAAATCCGGTAAATTGAGGCTGATTATTCATGTTGACTGTGTAGCGAATAGGAAGAAAGCTGATAATCATGGTCTTATCCATAATTAATTAGTTGTTACAAATAGTTGACAAGTCTGTTGAACCACATACTTAAAGACTACTAAATATCCTTTAAAATGGGACCAGAATGGTGTTTGTAACATTAGGCGATGACTAGTTATTGTAAAAAGAACAAAGATTATCGCCATTATTGGATTATCCCCATTGAGTTTGTACAGGCGGCACCCCTTCCAGAAACACCCCTTCCAGCACCACCCCTGGTCTCCAAACATCAAACAGCTGTATCTCCCTTTCTATATTAGCTATACCAATGCCATTTTGCCGGCAGATAGCTTGTTATTAGGGCTTTAAAATGATACCAAATTTGTTGAGATAGCTTTTGTGGTTTTGAAAATATTTGAGGAAAATGACAGCATAAAACTACAAAATGTAACGGCACCACCCTATTGGGAGGCGAGTTCATAACGCGTGACCATATATGTTGTGCATGTTGTATTCTGTCATTTTACCTTCGATAAAGATTCTGTTAGAATCGAAACGTAAGGTCCTCTTATATTTATTACATGAATAAATTATATTTGAAGTTTACCTAAAAAATGGGTATTTCTCAATTGTTCACGAAATTTGTGTGTGGCAGGTTTGTGAAGCGTGACTTGTGCTATGCCTAATTTTAGGATGAATCAGGCCCACAATAAGTATCGGCATTATTATACGTGTGAGTGTATATGTAGGCCTATAGGGGACCTAAAAGTTAACATTATTCGACTGTCGTGACTGTAAATTGTTGACTCTTGCTAAAAATGGACGTTGTTTTTAACATAGTCAAGTTGCGTGTCCCTCGTCAAGTCAATACACACACTATTAATACGAATATAAACCATACATTTAGCTCTCATCGTCGAAAGTGATTTGTCGTAGGATTGTCATATAATCGAAATTGCTCACGGTCCATTACAGCCTCAAAACGTACCGTACTTAGCCATCATTGGTTGGAAAACAAATCATTGAAATTAAAACATTTAATTACTCAAATATCATAACATACCTGTACTTTCGTCACGGACTTTGGTAGCATGTAGTTGTTTGCCGATTAGACGATTATTGTCGAAACGTCCGGGTGTCATATTTAGCACATAGTCATAATTAGCTCCCTCATTGCTCATTCCAGATCAGACGATGCCGGAAGGTCTCGTTCACGAATACTAGTATTATATTCAATATAAAACGTAAAAAGATGTATCCAACGGAACCAGGAACAAAACACACCAAGGATCAAAAAACTGACACAAGGGATATCTCGAAAATGTTAAATGCAGAGAATAAAAGCAAAATACACCAACCGGACCCAGGCCCATTTCATTTGTCTCTCGTCTTCAACCAGTGTCGTCTTGTTTTTAATTGTCTTCGCCGTATTCAGGAAAAGGTGCTGAGGTTCTCTTCTAACCTAATCTGCTTCGGTATACCGTGTATTTCACTGTCACACAATCGAACAACACCCTCTGATACTTCGCCTTGCGAAAACCGCTCACATCCGAGAACCGACCAATACACGGTCTACTTGCATTGGATTTGACCTTTCGACCTCCGTATACTGTCTGTTACACTGTGCTCCATCCAAAAATTGGATGCATACGTAATGAGCAATTTGTTCGCGTGGGGTTTAAAATTGACCAATGGCAGACACGATATATACGAGATATATGAATATTTATATACCGTCTTCGCAGAGAGAAGAATCTTGCTCACTTTAATGAATTCAAAATGTCGATTTTCTGGCACTGTATAGCCGCCGTTTCGGTCTAAATTCACACTTTAGGAGTAATCTTTGACATTGGTTCTCGCCCAAAATATTTTCCTCAGAGATATAGCTACATTTCCGCTTATGTGACTATTTCCATGCCATTTCCTTTCTTTCAATATCGTGTAATAAAAAACCTTTTTACGTCCAAACAGAGACAAATAATTTGATCATTTTTACGATAACTAGAAACTCTTACACAGCCACAGAAATATCACCTTCACGTGTTTCTAGATGTACAGACAGCAAATTCAATATTAGCGCGTTATGAAGGGGTGTGATACTATCGTGACGCATAAAAAGCATCGTCCCTAGTAATCCCTAGTGTGCTTAAAGCACAGTTCTTTGGTAAATCCAATGCCAGTAGACCTTGTATTTGATCGGTTCTCGGATGGGAAGTATCAGAGGGTGTTGTTCGATTTTGTGACAGTGAAATTATACAAGGTATACATAGTCGACTACTTCTAACCTTGAGTATTTTTTGCTTCTTTATAGTTATTACTCTTTTTTATATATTTTGTCCCTGATGAAGGGTGGCATATCCACTTGAAACGTAAGTTTTTATTATTACGTTATATTTTTGTTGTTTTTTTGCACAGCAATTTGTATTGCTTGTCCCAGTGACTTTCCGTGTTTTAGTGTAATTTGTTTTAGTGCACGGCAATTCCCATTTCATGCCGGTTTGTTGTCTCTGTTTTATCGCGTTATTATCCCTTGTTTTTTGCTTGTTTCCCCACACCAAGTTGGTACATCTTGCATTTATTCTGTGCATGTTATATTTTCGAGCTATCCTCTTGTATCCGGTTTCTGATCCTTGCTTGGTATGTTTCGTAGTATACTTTAACTTTTTGATGTTCCCCGTGCAGCCGTTATGGTTCCGGAGCCAGGCCCCTTTTCGTTTGTCTTTTTTGACCGCATGGTCCGACAATCTTAACCATGTTAACATTATGTTATCCATGTTTAGACAGATATCGTCTAAATACCACCAGGTGATGGGCACGATCTAGATATGGATTTTCCTTATATTTGGTATGGTGGAAGGTATTATGGTATAACATATTGAAATGCATTTAAAAAAATCAAAAAAACATTACTGCCATGGCAACATTCTTGGGCTATCTTGAGCTATTTTGGGCTATTTTGCACATTTTTAAGGACAAACTATGTTAACATTTGCCCTGTTCTTCCAAGCTACTGACTCAAAAGTGTAAAAGATATCAAATAAAGAACTTAAGTGTTGCAAGGCATTATCTATCCTCTTTACTGACAAGTGATGTCAACTCGTCAACTTTATTCTGTGTCCTATATTTTAGGCTCTGGCAATACTGGTTTTATAATATTAACAAATAATCGATTTTTTACCCAAATTTAGCACGCAAAAAGTATTCAATTAGCCGGGGTACTCAGATTTCTTTTTCTTCTTGTTGGTTTTGAATATCGTTACATTGCCCCTTTCATCTCTGGATAGAACTGCTAGGGCAATTATTTAGGGATAAGACAGTGTTTGTTGTTTTGTTTTGTTTTTCATAATATTTCTTTATTATACTTTTTTCTATTATTCTAGACCCTTCCTCAAACCTCAAAAGATGTTTATCGGTGTTAAATCATCACAATGCTCTGCATGCACTGCAGCCCTTGTTCCATTGGCAACAATATACAGGGTGTCCCAAAAGTCTATGCACGACTTTGAAGCTTTATATGTCACAAAATATAAGTCGTATTGAATATATGAATACATATTTCGAAAGAGGAGATGTGGGAAATAATTTTGATACCAAACATTGGAGTAACATCTGCTTGTAATGCCACCCTAGATGTAAAATATGTATTACTGCAAAGATGTAATTTTATACTTCGGAGGAATAAAGTTCATAAATCAATACCTATTGAGATTAACAAAAAGACGGGTAGAGTTGGTTACACGGAAAGTGATCCGTCAATTGTAATATTTAAAATTTTACATTACAGTGATCCCATCATAATAACAAACTATATTACACATAGTTTTCGTTTCTATAGTGAAATCTAGTTTAAATGTTTTCCATTTATACAGAGACGTGTGCTAATGCAAAAAAAACAGACCTAAAAATTGAATAACGTAACAGAAAAGTGAACACACACATCACACAGCGAATAGACCTCTTTGGACTTTTGGCTACTGCATGTCTTATGATAACAATGTGACTTGTTGATCTACGTCTTTTTTTCTACCACATCGAGACAAATCATGCACAGTTCCTGTGTTCATCAACTTAAGGATGGATATTCTTCCTGGTGCGCGTTTCACTTTAAAATGTTTTCTGAACTTTTGTTGAGTAAGTTGAACTGAATTTGGTTCAGCGTAGAATCATAAAACTTGTATTCGCTTATCTATGCTGTAAACCATCTTGAATGAAGACTTTTGCTGTGCAATGTCGTCTACTACGCCTATTTATGTTGTGAGGGACCGAGTTTGGTAATAACATTAATGTGTTGCAAGGTAAGCAGTGAACTGTGACTAATGCGCAACGTTGCTTTCATACCGTTAATTTATGCGCACCTGTTTTTAGCAACAATGTGTGGTATTTGGTATGGGTGGGTCTCACATGGCTAAAAACTTTCAACCAGTTTTATAATGTTGTGGGTTCACCAATAGGGTTGTTTTTGGTATCAAAATAATTTCCCAAATCTCGTCTACCAAAATATGGTTACATTTATACCATATGATTTATATTTTATGAGATATGACTCTTCAAAAACGTGCATAGACTTTTGGGACACCCTGTACTTTCTCCTTTAAATGCAATGTGATGCATCATACGGGTACATGTACATAGAGTACATAAATATGCCCTTGTAGACCTTTACAATTCTGTAGACCTTAAAATTTCAAACTTAAGGCCTATTTTTAGGCCTTGAATTAGGGTACGGTATCCATTTTTAGAATAGCATCCCAGCCAAAATTAAATAAAAACAAAAGCAAAATGACTGCCTAAAACGGGGTTGGTATGTGTGTAAAATAAAGTAAGCTTACCTAGACAAAGGCCCTGGATTGACCTAAACAACTGCCTTGCCTAGCTAAGATTATTAGGCCTTTATAATATTCTGAGCTCATGAACTTACCATTTAGATAAGCAAAACAGTAAGGCAATGAGTTCATTAATTTCCATTAAAAACTGTATTTTAGACATCTGGTGGGTGCAGCCCTCACACAGAACATAATATGCCAACTTAGATTTGTAGCAATGATGAGAATCTTACACAGATCCTGATTACGACACTCTTCGCCTATACTTTTCAACGAATTCAAGTCACATATTGTTAATTCTGTGTTATCAATGATACCTACGGGCTCATACCAGTTGAGAAATGATGAATTACTCTAGTAACACGAGGAAATATTCATTGAGGCATTAACCAATCACAATGCAGCATTCGTGGCTACTAAATATTAACATGGCATACAATTCATGACGGGAGGATATACTAATGACATAACTTCCAGACATTGTTGACATGGATACATCATGGAGGTGGATTCTTTGACTAAATTTATGCTAAGGAATCCAATAATGAAATTGTCTTCAGTTCGAAATCCAATAATTTGATGACATTGTATGACTTTTGAACGCATTAACCCGAGGAGATGATTCAAGTGTCTTTCTTCATTATTGTTATGCTAAGTAATCCAATACAGTGTATAGCTGATTATTCTCAGGTTGTCAACAAAATGAAATCTAAGATGATCGCCAGTTTTACTTTTTTACAAAATCGCATATTATAGACACTCCCATTATCATGATTAGGTGAATTTCCCAGCCAAAGATATTCGCAAGTCGTGATCTGTAGTATTTTTTTTTATAATTGTTATTCTAGTATAACGTGCCGAGCTGGCTAATGGAATTGCCTAGTAAATTGTAGCGGGTCTCGACGGCTACAAACAGTGGAGTCCGAGTCCGAGTTTAATTGATGTTGACTTTTACTGTCTCTTAATTTTGTGACCAAATTTAAACCAAAGTCCACCTAAAATAACAGTTCATAAACATTCGACCTTTCAGTTACAGTTTAACTTTATTATTAACCCAATTGCTCATCAATGTATGCCAGTTTACAAGGTTTACCACAATCCATATTCAAAACCTCTGCTTTTTAAATAACACAAGTACATGTTTTCTCAAAATTACAGTTTGTCTGAATTTCCCAACAACATCAAAACAACATTAAATTGGACGAGTTTAAATGAATCGGCTGTCAATTTATTTAATCGTTCGCTTCTTGGAATAATTAATTTTATCATATCAAATTTTATCAGACTGTAATTCACAAAATCTTCCTAACTTTTACATAAGTTTGACTAGATCAGTCGTACACTGGCGGAAAGTGAACTTCTACCTGGTTTTCCTGAAACCAACAAAAATGTTGCACAGAGAGTCGAAAGTGCAATGACCTTGCCAGCCTATATATTTCCTTATTTCTATTAATAAAATTCCACCCGATTTATTATCTAGTAACGACTGTAACCTTAATACCCATGAAAAGAAGTCCCAATTGAGAATTTTGCCCTTAATTACTTTAATCCTAATTTTATCTCCTGGAATCCCCATGGCAACACGGTTGGGTTGCTCTTCCAAGTTAACTCTCTCTACAGTTATTTATGTGCTTTCAGGACATAAGTTTTCACAATCTTTACATTTTGTCCAACAGTGATTTTACCATGCACGTTCGTAGTAACTCAGAATAATGTTTGATATTCGGCCGAGTGCACCAATGGCGAATAGCTGAAGAATAGCGCTACCTCGCTAGTATCTGAGGCATATTGAGGAATATTGAGAGCACCAAACCGGGGTAAGCTACTTGACTAGTAACTGGTGGGTAATTTACGCTTAATCTTATACCTCACCGGACCCAAGAGTAAGTTGGAGCATAACAGTTTATGCTGTAACTAAACGAAAATTTCTTATTTGCCCGATGGACGATTACATAGATCAATCAATCAGCCAATAACTATTTGATTAATTAATAAATTAATTCATTTAATAACGTGAAATCGAATAAATAAACGAATCCATAAATAAATATGCCTATTGAATGAATGTTATAAATAAAGTAAATAAAAAGATGAATACAAAATAATAATAAATAGGCTTACACATTTAAAAAATCGATTGATTAATGTCAATACCATACTGCAGTTCATAGAAATTGACATAAATTATTTCAACTGGTCCTTCCGCATCCGCGAATCATCCTCTCCAATGTTCACAACAGATGTACGCTACTACCAGAATCGACTAACTTGTGGCACAAAATGTTATGCTCCAACTTACTCTTGGGTCCGGTCAGGTATAACATTTAGCGTAAAGCTACTAGGCTAGTTACTTACCCCGATGTGGTGCTCTCCAAATGTTGGGTTACGCCTCAGCTACTAGCGAGGTAGCGCTATTCTTCAACTACTCGTCATTGGTGTACTCGGCCGTTTGTATGTTACCCTCGCACAAAATGTGTTTATAATGTAATTTTGGTCCTCATTTTTGAAAGAATGGTAATTAACTTTGACATTTTCGAACACAAAAAATGGCGTCATATTCACAGATTTCATTGCTCTACTGGACGTGGTGTAACGTGTTGCATTATTCATGTTATTTAAATCAACGCTTGACGTAGCGGCTGACGACACATTTTTATAATACTACGGTACACCATTCGTGTCAATATGATTGCTGTTTGTACATGTACACACATTTGACGCATGCGACAATTAATTTCGTAAGGGGACGATACTGATTAATGTGGATATTTACCTCGCTAGTTACTATACTGGTGTTACTCGCCAGTTATGCTCTAAGAATTACATCGTTAGTAAGTTACGCTACAGTTACAGCATAACTACTAAGAGGTAGCTTACCTCCCTAATAAGTTACGCTATTTTGGTGCACTCGGCCGTTAGCCTGGTACGGTGTTGATATAAATTCTCAAGTTCGTTCTCAATTTTAAGTACACAAAAAAATCAGGTTTGTGTGGGTCACAATTAATTTCTCAACCTTTTACAATGCACTCAGAATGTTCAATTGATTGTAAACAAGATGGTATGGATACATTCCCAAGTTCAATCACCAGAAATTTACCACAGGTTTGTGTGGATCACAACTATTTTATCGACCTTTTTCTGACCCGATTTGAACTTCGAAAATTTGTCACAGTTAAATTAAAAATAACACATTTGTAATGTAAGGACGAAATAATTATAAAGCATGAATGCACTGATAGTCAATTATCTATCATACACTTTGAATCTTAAATGTTCTGAAATTATAGCACTCTAACCTGATACATTATTGTCTAGTACAACGCGTTAAATGAAATAGCGGTTTTCGTGTCTCACGTTGTTGCGTAAAATTCTGTTGACTGAATTGTTTTTTTATTTGCCTAACTTTCAGTTTCGCATTTAAGATCCGATGCCTCGTTTTTGAGATTATTATCTTAGGTTCTTATACCCCCCCCCCCCTTCCTCTTTACATCAATTTGATAGAATGCCCATGAATGAAATCAACATTTTTATAACAGCTACTGTTGATTTCCAACATTTACAGCTAAATGTCCTCCCATTTACAGGTATAAAGACGATAATACCTGATTGTCTACCAGTATATTTTCACGTTGCACTTGCGTGATGTGTATACACTGATACATCGCAACACATGTTATTTTGTGCAATGATTCCATGAGTAGCAACGGACTTACGGATATAATGACGATACGAGGTTGTTGGGGTTTCAGCAACTGAAGCTGAATTGTACATTGTCGGGGTGAAATGTCGATGACTCGGTTTCCTGTATATTAAAACCATTTAATCGTCCTCCCTCATCAACATCACGTCCGAGCTCACACGTCCGAGATCATAATAGTATTCGCAAGTATTTTGGATTTCAAGATTAACGCCAACAATAGTTGCATAGCATGTCTTGCTACTAAGAAAGATCAAACGATAGCCTTCGAGTTTGACATCCTTAAGCTTTGGAAGCGTCACAAGAACGTCGTAAATTGCACGAAGCCATTCTGGTTCTAACTTATTTTGATGACTAAAATCTTGATGTATCCACAGCTTCTGAAGTTCAGGATGGTGGTACAAAGAGCGTATACTCTCATCTGAATATGACCCGTTTCCTAATTCTAAAAAAAATGAGTTTCTTTAGATGATTCCCTATGTTTAATATAGCAGATGTGTTAACAATGTCTCCCTCAAGTTTAAGCGATTCTAGGTTGATTATCCCGGATATCATTGATTCTAATGCTGCATCTGAGCAGTCAACACCCCGTAAAGCTAAAACCTTCAGTTTCTGCCATCTGCCTATACAGACTACCAGATTGGATAAACAGACACATCGTCGAGTTGAAAGCCTTCCTCTAATACTAAAAGTGTCCAATCGGAAGCATTTTAAAGATGTCAACGACTCAATGGCTGGGGATAATATATCGTCAGGTGAATCTCCGACATTGTAGCATGGGTTGATGATCTGGATTTCCTGTAAATTAATCTTCTTCCGCAAGGTTTCCAATACTTTTGCTCTATCATTTGTAATAAATAAACCTTCAATAACTAAATATTGCAAGTTGACTGCATGCGGAGATAGAAACTGTAGTATCGGTTCTTCGCTACCAAGGACTTTGAACTCATAGCGTCGGACTTTAGGCGGAAGGAACAGCATTGAGCCAACATCAGTACTATGTTTGAACTGAGTCGAATTTCGCGTCCCTAGGAGAGAGACTGTTGTTACATTTGGACAGTTTTCCCGCAAATAGTTCACTATTTCTTGAGAAATGTATGAAATATAAATTTCGCGTAAAGACCCTCCTGCGTATACCTTTAAGAATGCCAACGTGATGGACGTGCCAGCAGAACGCCATCTATCCCGTAATTCGAATCCGCGAAAATCGATGACTGACCAGGCTTGTTTACTACACAGGATACGATGCCATTTCTTACACACTCTGAAATGTAAATCATTAATATGATATTTCATTTTCATATAGACTAGTAATAATCATAATGTATAGGTGCTATAATTGCTGGTACAATTGTTGTTGTCACTTTGTGCTATTGGCCATTAAGAATATGAAACAGAGAATAACACCAGCCATAATTTTACAAACAAAGACCCGCCATGTCCTCTCTTAAAACAATGTGTTACGAGCATCTCCTAAAACAACAATACTATTGCAGACAGAAAAGGAGAAATTCAATTTAATATAATGGTATTGTAACGTGAAAGGTTTATCATACCATTAATAAAATAATTCTGAAGTCAATTTAATTTGTTTTTTAAAGTTTTCTACTTGATTGTATTTCCCATTGCCGTAGAAAACTAATTAACATGATTGAAAAGAAGATATGATCAAATGAAATATTTACAAAACAATGGAAAACATCGTAGTTGGTATACGTTGTATTCGTTAGAGATTTGCTAGGGGTTCGCATAGAGGTACGCTGGGGTTTATGAAATTTTTGAGTATGCTCAAAATGTGGAGCGGCTTTACAACGTAGTGATCAATACGATATGTACCTTTGCTGTCACGAGCGATTGACAACTTAGACGAATGTACATCCAAATGTCCAAAACGCCGGACACACTTAGCTCTTCTCGCAACAGTGTGACAGGCACTTTAGAAAATACGTTTTTCGTCGGTATACAGAGCGAGTAAAAAAAAAGTGTACTCAAAATAAAATAATTATTAAAAATATTTTTGTATCAAAATATAAAGGCAAACAATGTATGCGCCAATAGATGTATTTATTCACTATCATCGGAAAAAAGAATCATGCCATTTCATGGTACCGTTTACCAGATATGACTATTTTGGTAAAGTTACTGCATTTTGAAACTGAACACAATATTGAACATTTTACTCAATAATGCTTGATACTAATGAACAAATGGGTTCACGCATGGTACACAATAGCTAATAAAGACAAATAAAACATTCTCCGTTATTTTTTTCAAACATTAAATGCGAAATAATGACAAAAGAATATCATTATTACACGAATTTAGCAACAACAACACAAAATGTGCCTTTTGTGATAGTCGGACTCAGCTCGGACTAGAGTGTGGACCGTTTTTAATATTGGCATTCAATAGATCTTATAAAATAAAATCTTGCAAATCTTGTGCGGTTTATAAAATGTTCACTTTTACGCAAATGAGCATAAAGTATATGTTTATAACAACCAATTTCAACCAACTAAAATTCTTTAGAAAGCTAATGAGATAATAAGTCTGCCTGCTTGAGATTTCATATCTTAAAATCAGTGACATTTATGCCCAGATTTTAAGATATCAAATCCCAAAGTTGAGTACACTTTTTTTTACTCACACTGTATGATAGCCCGCTGCCTGGGCGCAAGGAGATATACTGTAGAGGAAACGCGCGCTACGAACACTACCAGGTACAGTATTTGAAAGCATATTGTGCGATCTTTTCCAAGTGATCTCTATTCTTGATTTTTACTCTGGAAGCAGATTTTCTTACATATTTGCAATTTGGATCATAAATCGTAAGATCTTGATCTTGCAAGCTACAGAGCGATAGATTCCTAATTTAACTTATTTTCTGAGTGTTGTTTGTTCGTAAATAGAATTCTATGGTTTCCGGATACGATCGCAACTGTACACAAGCATGACAAGTGAACACAATAGTACGGAATACTTTTTTATGTTGAAAATTCCTTAAATAATTGGAAGCATATTTTCATTATGATTTAGTCATGTTGTGAGATTTTTCTACGGAAAATACAGTCAAGATCAATTTATGAGTCCGGGATGGTTTTCTTGATAGTCAAACTTCATTATCAGAGAAGAGAAAAAATATGTGTAACATTTTGACAAAGATCATATATTTTTCCTTTTTTATCAAATACAACGTATAAAACGTAAAAGATTTCCAACGGAACCAGGATAGAACAAACACACCAAGGATCAGGAAACTAATACAAGAGGATATTAAACTCGAAAATGTAAAATGCAAAGAGTAAACTCAAAATATAGACCTACCAACTGGGTGTGGGGAAACAGGCAATGACAAGGGAGAATAACGCGATAAAACAGAGAAATAACAATAACACACGGAAATGCACTTAATAAGGGGGGGTATAGGATGGCCGAATTTCAAAATTTAGTTACTTTACAAAAAATGAGATAAGAGCACAGTGGAAAACTGCAAAGTCTTAGCTTTAAAATGCTTTTTAATTGAGTCAAATCGGATATTCAGTTCTGATGTTATGGTCACTTTAATTGACGGAATTTCGAAAATCGGAGGCGTTTTGTATTCGTTTGTGGGTAGAAAACGCTCACCCTGTGTTTTTTAGCAAATTCAGTTAAAATTATATATAAATTAAACAACTGTAATTTTCTATAATTTTTTTGGTAATAATATTAAATTAATCCATTGCGCATAATTATTTATCACATTTTTAAATCAACGCCATTTCTTATGTATTTCTTTATTTTTTCTCACCCGGCTATATTTAAGCTCCTTATCTTTAAAATCGCGATAAAAATCCTAATTTACATGCGATTTTCATCAAAATGGACTCAAAATGTGTCTAAATTCAAGCTTTTCGATATATGATCAATTATTCTCATCTCATATGTCAATTTATAATTTTGTAAGCAATTTTAATATTTTTGTATACGTTTCGCTTGATATCTCAAAACAAGGAAACGCGCAAACGTGCGAAACCGTAACAAACGTAACTCAAAAACAAAAAGTCGTGTGACCATGGAAATTGGCACAAATGTTAAACATACAGAGGCCTACAAAACTATGAAGAGTTTTTTTTAAAACGACCTTGCGTTTTTAAATGGCGCTGCGAAATACCCTGATTGGCCGCTTCCCGGTTACCATGGCAACCGCGAAAAAAATCCGGCTTCATAGTTTTGTGCGTATTGTCCATACGCACCCATTCCCCAAATATGGTAATTATGCGACATTTATGTATTGAAATCTGTTCGTTGAGCTGTTTAGCCAATCAGAGGCCCTGCTTGGTTACCATGGCAACCCGAACAAAACAAAACATGTTTTTTAAAACTAGGGGTCAGGCTTGACATTTTGATATATAACATGTCTTAGTGGATGTCCGGGAAAGTGGTGAAATTCATTGTCAAACATTTGGTCATTTCAACCTATACCCCCCCCCCCCCCCCCCCCCCCCCCCCCCCCCCCCCCTTAACTGGGACAAGCAATAAAAAATGCTGTGCAATAAAACAACAAAAATATAACGTAACAATAAAGACCGATGTTACCCCTGTCAAAAAAAAAGCCACTGCCGGGGATAGCAGGGCTTAGGGCCGGGACGTACAAAGTGGATATTCCACCCTTCATCAGGGACAACATTTAAAAACAAAAGTGGTTCGAACTATAATTATAGCGCCATGTCATTAATAGATGGTGCCAACTGGACATAACCATGTTGCTAGGCAAACTAACAAAATATATACAATAAATCAATAGACAACACATCATGCATATGCATGATGTGTTGTTAAGAGTAAAAACAAAGTAAGCAAAAGGAAAAGACCAGACAATAGATACATATGAGAGGTGTGCCTGCAAATGAATAAGACTGAATGGACGAGCAACTAAGTGGCTGGAGGATATAAATAATGTAAATGAATAAATAAATAAATAAATAGAGGAAAACGAAAACCAAATTCATCAATAAACAAATAAATGAATAAGTAAATAAATAAATAAATAAATAAATGAAATAAACAATAGGATGAATAATTAAATGAATAAATACATTTGCATACATTTGTTATATTACAGTTTAAATATAATTAATTCTTACAAGAAGCTCTTCGATTTGATAATTAATTTAATATTCCGAACTACTCCAAGCCAAGGTGATTCGCAAGTCGTGATTTGTAGTATTTGTGCTATTGTTGCGTATTATATTCCCTTACGTGACCTTTCACCTCAACCTTGTTGAATGTATGCTCCTGATGATGGGGTTTTTTGACACCGAGTTTTTAGCTTAAGGGGGAAGTAGGGGTTGAGGGGTTTTATAGTATGGATTTTGTTTTTCTTTTGGCTTTAAAGCACAGCCCAGAGAATTAGCTTTCTTTTGCTTCAAAAATAAACAAAATCGGATATTCCTCTGCAAAGTTATGATAAATTTTGCGCGTCCAAGTCCGTCGCGAAGTCGGAAATTTCGTATTGGCGCATGTATTTAATTCTTATGTATTCTATTGTTTTAAGTATCTCATTTTTGGTCAAAAATGTCATATTTTATTTCATTTCTCCAATAATTAATGCATTTAGTGTTCTAAGATGCCTTAAATAAGTGAAAACTTCATTTTTAAATCAAATTTAGTTAATTTGATACAAAAAATGACGATTAATTACCTTTAATGAGTATTAATTATTCGTATTTACTAATGACCGACCTTTAACTGACGATATCTCCGTAACTAATTTCGACCATTTTGCGACCGTGCGCGCAGGATATCTGGAAAACTTAAGGGGCTAGGAACTTCAAATTTGGCAAGAATACTGTTAATAAGATAAGCTTTAACATTAATTAGAATGAAGACTCTAACCCTATGAGAACATATTTTTTTACCTCTCCGTATTTCTTTTTATTCTGGTGAACACAAAATCAAATACTTACCCTAGTTAATTATAATAGTGTCCAATTGCTTAGATCTTAGTTCATTCTATAGCCTTATCAATCAGCTTTCATTTGCTCTTTGTTCCAATACTCAAAAAAAAAATTGATATATCTTGCGCGCAAGGGGTCCTTGTAGTAAAAAAGATGATCCAAGATGGCCGCCGTTTCCTTGGCAACTGGTCACATGACCGACCAAGTAGCGATATTGTTTAACCTACAACACTTAAGGTTTAAGGACATACCCAATTAACATTAACAGTACCTTTAATATTGGAGAAAAATTAGTTTTAGTAAAATGTGCTCTCAACCCCTACTTCCCCCTTAAATCGATACCCCTTTATTACCTTTGACTTCATATCGGACACCGCGTAATTTTTACCACTATTGATATCTCATGCGGTGGACACTTAACAGATTATTGTCCGAATATGCGAGAGAGTGCCCATGAAGAAAATCAAATATTTTACAACAGCTTTTGTTGATTTTCAACATTATCATGCGACAATGGCTGAGACCATAATTTAATTATTATCTGCTTATAGTAGGCATAGCACACATAACATTCAAATGATTGAGACATGTAAAAAATTGGATTCAAATGAAAGATTGCAATGAAAGATTTATTTTCCAAAAAGAATTATGACAATCGGTCAATGCATTCTTGTGGTACGGTGTTTTGAGATACTCGGAAAATGGCCGAAAACCTGCCAAAAACAGTAACAATGCCCACAAATATAATTCATCAGGATTTAGAGAGCTCAATTTGTTAATAATGTAACATTCAAAACACCATTTACACATATTTCTTTAACAATTGAATATCTATATACCATGTTAAATTTAAAAATATGGTAAAATTATATTGCATTAAGCTAAAATAACCTAGTGAAATTGGTCATTTTGACCAGTTTTACTGACTGCAATCAAAAAAGTGACTAAGTCCAGCTAATTAATATGCGTAAATGTTATAAATCCAGATGTGAATGGTGTATTGCAATCAAACTTGGTATTATGGCTAATTGTACGATACCCAATCTTTTAAACTATAATTTAGTTTCATAAGCTCATTAAATATGCAAATTAGCTAATTATCTATTCAAGTCATTGATATGCAAATGAGCAATGTCCGACAATTTTTTTCCCATCATAAGAGTGATCGGTAATAGATATATAACATGTATACCCAATTTGATTGACAAATATTGATGGATTTAGAAATTAAACAAGCTTTTCCATTTCTTAAATACCCATTCAAATTCTCAGTCTTTTCCTCACACGAGGCACTCAAAGGATGCAAAAAACTGAGCATATCACTAAATTGATTGAAGTGTTTAGTACAATATCTCAGGTTAGGTTTATTTAAATCGGCCCAATATATTCAAGTTCAGAGCCAATTTCAAAAATTGGTAAAAACATTCATAACTAAAAAACCTGATGATAAGTATTTATACCTGGATCAAGGTTATATAGTCCAAGGTCATGACTACCATATATAGCAAGCTCACTGCCCTACAGGGAGTGCCTCTTGTGAGGATAATTAATTTTATATAGGGATGTTTTTCAAAATGGAGCTGCATACATTATATGAAAAGATTGTTTTGCAAAGGGCTTACAGACCACTCCTACATGTTACTCATTTTGCATGATTAATTAATCCAAATATTGTATGGCTGTCTTCATGACTTGGATTAGTGCATCCATGCACGCCAATTGAGGCAACAATACAAAACCACATTCCACATCGTGAATAGCCATCCATTCAATAATGCAAAATGAGTAACAGGTAGAAGTGGATGTAGGGCTTTATGCAACACAGCTATTCATATGTTGTTGTTCACTGGTGTAATGCTCCCAGTGGCAGACTATGTGTGTGTGCATTGTGCTATGCCTACTTATAGTATCAGATTTACAAGTACCACATGATTGTATAGCTCTTCACTTGCGTGATATGTACACTGACACATGATAATACAAGTTATTTTGTGCAGTGATTCCATGAGTAGGAACGGACTGTAATAATGACTATTTATACGCGGTTTGGGGGAATCAGCACCGGAAGCTGAGTTGTACCGAAATTACAGTCCCACAATGCAATGAGCGTAGCTTCAACAAAGACCATCATAAATCAACCGTTGGCACGTAAAACCATTGAAACACATTGTGGGATGGAAATGTCGGTGACTCCGCAATATCGGTATAAATATTAAAACCATTTTAATCATCATACACATCATCGCTATAGTCATGATAGTCATCGTCATCGTCGCTACATATTTCCGGGAATATATCGGTATCCTCTGGGTATTCGACAGTATTTTGGATTTCAAGTTTCACTCCAACAATATTTGTATAGCGTGTCTTGCTATAAAGAAACAGCAAACGATAGCCTCTAAGTTTGACATCCTTAAGATTTGGTAGTGTGACGAGAACGTCATAAATGGTACGAAGCCACATTGGTTCTAACTCATTTTGATGACTAAAATCTTGATGTATCCACAGTTTCTGAAGTTCTGGATGGTGGTGCAATGAGCGTATACTCTCATCTGAATAAAACCCGTTTCCTAATTCTAAGAATTTGAGTTTCTTTAGATGATTCCCTATGCTTACTATTGCTGATGTTTTAACAATGTCTCCCTCAAGTTCAAGCGATTCTAGGTTGATTATCCCGGATATCATTGATTCGAACGCTGCATCTGAGCAGTCAACACCCCGTAAAGCTAAAACCTTCAGTTTCTGCCATCTGCCTATACAGACTACCAGATTGGATAAACAGACACATCGTCGAGTTGAAAGCCTTCCTCTAATACTAAAAGTGTCCAATCGGAAGCATTTCACAGATGACAACGACTCAATGGTTGGGGATAATATATCGTCAGGTGAATCTCCGTCATTGTAGCGTGGATTGATGATCTGGATTTCCTGTAAATTATTCTTCTTCACCAAGGTTTCCAATACTTTTACTCTATCATTTGTAATAAGTAAACCGTCAATAACTAAATATTGCAAGTTGACTGCATGCGTAGATAGAAACTGTAACATCGGTACTTCGTAACTAAGGACATTTAACTCATAGCGTCGGACTTTAGGCGGAAGGAACATCATTGACCCAACATCCGTACTATGTTGTAACTGAGACGAATTTTGCAACTCAAGGAGAGACACCGTCGTTACATTTGGACAGTTTTCCCGTAAATAGTTCACTATTTCTTTAGAAATATATGAAATATAAATTTCGCGTAAAGACCCGCCTGCGTATACCTTTACAAATGCCAACGTGATGGACGTGCCGACAGAACGCAATCTATCCCGTAGTTCGAATCCGCGAAAATCGATGACTGACCAGGCTTGTTTACTACACAGGATACGATGCCATTTCTTACACACTCTGAAATGTAAATCATTAATATGATATTTCATTTTCATATAGACTAGTAATAATCATAATGTATAGGTGCTATAATTGCTGGTACAATTGTTGTTGTCACTATGTGCTATTGGCCAATAAGAACATGAAACAGAGAATAACACCAGCCATACTTTTACAAACAAAGACCCGCCATGTCCTCTCTTAAAACAATGTGTTACGAGCATCTCCTAAAATATAATGTCAACTGGGAATAAATAAATATAAGTTTTAAAACCATTTGGAACGAATAAATAAATATGTCAATTAATAAATGTGTAAATAAAAAAAACCATTGAAACATACATAAATAAATAAATAAATAAATACGTAAGGGAAGAAATAAATAGGTAAATAAATAAAGCATAGCAACTTGTGCATATAAATGAATAAATATCTAGATAAATGAAATGGATAAATAATGAAATAAATGAATAAACCTATATAAGAAAATAAATATGAATAAGTAAATAAGTAATTTTAAAAACAAAAGTGTATGAATAAAATCAAGTAGCACAACGGGAGTAGTAGGCCTACAACATGTATAATTGCAGCAAGCAATTTCAATTGCTTAATTACTTTAAAATATGGAAAATACAAAATAATCAATAGAAAGGCCTAAAATGAAAACAGATCAATCCTGAAATTTGCTGCAATGAGAGCAGACTCACATGAATAGACAAGACAGGTCACCCAAGTTGTGGGAAACAAAAATAGAAGGCAAGAAACTTGAGCACCAGCCGGGGCTCTCAAGTTGTAGGAAACAAATAGGGGGAACGTAGTTTGAGGAAAGTAGTGCCGACTACTGGTCCCGGTATAGCATCCAAAACCTGGGTGGTGAGAAACCCGGGTTTTGAGTAGACACTAACTGGACAAAACCCGGGTTTTGCGCAACAACACCACAAGGCAGTGCCACTCAAATTGCCGATCTGAAGCTGGTGTCCCATTGTTGGTGGCGCTGTTTGTATCGTCTGCCATAGAAATCCTACAGCTTACGGGTACAGGTAAGCCCCGTAAGGGTTATCTATGTCGTTTGCTTTAGGTATTCGAATTAATTGAAGTTTACACGGAATTGTTCGGAAAATCCCCCCCCCCCCCACCCACCCCCCATGGGGCCGGTTTTGAGTTTATGATACCGTGTGCTGGAGGATATACACAATGCGCTCCCCATAGACGATACATTCAAAGTAGGAGGGGTCAAACAATCGGCTCTAACTTGAGTTATCCCATACGTCCATGACATTTACAGAGAGTGCTGGGAAAATCTGTTTCGAACCGTTGGTGCGATTTGGTAGTGTACTTTTGACCATATTTTATTGAAAAGCAATCAACTTTATTTCATTTTGCACTGTTGTCATCACATACATGTACACTATATGAAAAATCAGGCGGGGTGATCACATTGACCACCACCCCCAAGTTAAAAAGGGGAGGGGAGGGATATCCCCCTACCGGGATTTCCGCCCTACATGTATTAGGGCCGGACTCCCTTTTCCCCCTGCCTCTCATGTCTTATTATAATAGTTGTACGAATGACAGGGACTCGACTCCCGCACTTAGACCCCCTCTTCAACATTGTACGAATAACACAGAGAACCCCTCTTCTCTTCAACAATAGCTGTACGAATTACAGGACAGGAAAATAAGGGTCTCAGGAACTGATTTTTTTTTCAAAAAAAGAAGTCTTGAGAACTGGCCTATAGGTCAATTTTGATTAGCAACAAATAAAAGACTCAAACCCCTTAATATATAGGAGAACCCCGTGACCATCTTAAGATTTGATATACAAAATAAAATCTGGGTAATGCATGTGCACTACTAGTGGGATTCCTCCTCCCCCTTCCGATCACAGGCATGCCACTCCCGCCCCAAATGCGGTAATTACAAGTAAAGACCCGGGGGGGGGGGGGGGGTAAATCATCCAACATGCAGGCAAGTGGCCTTCCGAGGCAACACCCATTTGAATGTTGCGAATATTTTGGACTCTGAGGATATCTAACCCCAGTGATATACCCATTCCTCCCACTCCAATATTGACAATTGACTAAACATCGAAAATTCGGGGGTTTAATTCCGTAGAAAGTCAAGTTTCCATACACGTGTTGTCATAAAAAAAACATCCACATTTTAATCTGAGTGCCACCCCCACCCTAACTTTAATTTTAAGTAGCCTACAAGTTAATCAGCATATAGGGCCTAATATTTACACTCACTCAACACACATCAGGAACAATTGCAAAATGTGTCTCACGGCCCATTGAACCATTCATTAATTCATTAACCCTAACCCACCCGGTGGATTTTCCAACGAAATCTTTTTCAAGCGAAAAAAAGCACACACAACAAGAGGTGCCACGCCCCGGGGTTTGAACCCACGACCTCTCGGTTGGCGGGCGGACACTCTACCAACTGCGCCACGGGGGAAGCTGTGCTGGGCGAGTGTATTCGCCCAGCTATATAGCCCGGGGCCATTATTTCAGACAAAAACCTCAGCGCCAGGTGGAACCAGGATGCTGGGAAATGGGATTTCATGGGATCTGGGGCTGTAAGGGTTAATCAGGGTAAAATTAGAGAAAAAAAGTGAAAATTAAAAAGAAGAAAAAAAATCGTTCCATAATCAGGGTAAAATTAGAGAAAAAAAGTGAAAATTAAAAAGAAGAAAAAAAATCGTTCCATAACCCTAACCCACCCGGTGGATTTTCCAACGAAATCTTTTTCAAGCGAAAAAAAGCACACACAACAAGAGGTGCCACGCCCCGGGGTTTGAACCCACGACCTCTCGGTTGGCGGGCGGACACTCTACCAACTGCGCCACGGGGGAAGCTGTGCTGGGCGAGTGTATTCGCCCAGCTATATAGCCCGGGGCCATTATTTCAGACAAAAACCTCAGCGCCAGGTGGAACCAGGATGCTGGGAAATGGGATTTCATGGGATCTGGGGCTGTAAGGGTTAAACAAGATAAACAATGATAAAACCACATTAATTTTAAATAAGAAAACCAATGCCTAATAGTTTGCATGCATAGAAACAGCAGTCACACCAAGATCACTGATATTCCCCGCTATTCGCGCCCTTACAACAGCTGTACAAACAACCAGTCCCACGCATGAATTGCACGACGTATTTCTGCGCAAAACCCGGGTTTTTCGTAATCTGCGAAAAACCCGGGTTTTGCGCAGAAATACGTGCACAAAACCCGGGTTTTGTGCAAGGCCCCGTTTTTGTATGCGAAAAACTAGGGGCTTGCGCAAAACCCGGGTTTTGCGCAGACCCTAGTTTTGGACGCAGCACCGGGGTGTTGGATGACTGTTGACTACCTCCGAAGCGCTACACGAGCAATACCTTAGTACAGTCATATATACAAATACAACATGGTAATAGAGGGAAGTAGTGTGAATTATTACACCTCATAATTATTCATGAACTAATCATGCCATTTCATTGGCCAATTCCAATCACAAGTACTATTTCCCTAGTGAAATAGTTTTGACTATTTCCCTACAACCTCATCCCCGGAGTCACAGTGAGGTGTAATAAAACAAATACTGCATGGTATGATCGGGGGCAATAGGGCACACTATTTTCACTCGGGCCTATCACCCTTCGGGTTCGGGGTGATAGGCCCGTAGCCAGTACCCCGGGAAAATAGTTTGCTCTATTTCCCCTCTGCCATGATATAGTTGTAAAGGGTTCAACAAAAGAAAGTATACCACTTTGTTTATGTCATTTTGAGTAACATTCCATGTTCTTTTGACCAAACAGGCTAAATAGGCATTTAGATGAATCTTTTAGGCATAATTTGATACCAAATTTGCCACCTAACAACAAAGATAAACCATGATTAGCACCATTCTAGCCTGTTTGGTCCAACAAAAATTGAATGTTACTCAAAATGACATAAACAAAGTGGTATCCTTTCTTTTGTTGAACCCTTTATAATACTGGTTCCGAGGGGAGTAGACGCATTCATCCATTACCAAGGACCCCTTCATTCTTCACCACTACTTACACCCAATATAAAGATTGTTGTATTGGTTTTACTAATACCTCATAAACATTGTAGGTCTTACCGATGTGTTTGCATAGACAAATGGATGTATTTCATGATGTTGTGTAGAATTCCCCTCCTAACTTGCAAAGCAAACTGGTATCAAGCTGCTCTATTTTAAAATTACCCCATGGCTCTCTGAATTACGATTTGGTTTTTGTTTCGCACCCTTTTCATCAAAAACAGCTCCGTGGAGAAAACGCGATTTTAACCAACCAGCGTGTCCCAGAAAACCTGCGACCTATTTTTGATAATGACGAAAGGCTTATCCAAAATATATAGGTTGCAGGTTTTCTGGGACACGCTGCAGTTCATCTTTATTGTGACCAACATTCACTATACAGACTGTAACAAAAAAGTTATAAAATCGCAATTTTATTTTTAATTCAATGTTAAAATCATGCAATGTCAAAGTCTCTTACACTCTGTGTTAAGTTCCGTTTTGGCTACCGGAATCATTTTATTTGGCCTTTTTAACTACTTGCGTTTAAAAGTTATGACCAATCTACTAAGTCGTCTAGAAATCGGGTTGGGCCACTTTCACAATAATATCATACAATCTTGCTTGTATAAATTACATGGTTAGGGTATCATGCAAGGAACATTAGAGAGAACAATATAATTATTTTTTCAAATAGTTTTGATTTCATTTGAATAAATAAATTCATAAAATAAATAAATATTATTTGTGAAGACCTAACCTTCTTTGTAACACTTTTAACCACTTGAAAAGAACCATTGTTGTCTAACAAGAGCGCTCTACTGCTATGTTCCTGGTTCGATTCCATTCATATTCATCCCAGTGATTTTACCATTGATTAAACCAAAGTGGCCCAGGTGATTTCATGACTACTTTAGACAATTGATCATATCACTGCTTACCGACCATCGATTGTCATGAAACAAAGCTTATTCGAAAGCTAAGACAATTCCCCTTGCAGGCCATTAAAACTCGAAACAGAAATTATACGGGAGATATTTTTAATATTTTATTCAAAACTGTATAACTTTTTTTGTTACAGCCTGTAGAGCGGAAAATGGATGACATGGGTGACAAGTTCCTATTAGGATTTACATGCACACTTACCGCATCACCCTGAGCCGATCATAGATGTTGAGAAAATAAAATATCGGAATAAGATCATCCATCAATAGAATTCCAATGTTGAACATGTCAAGCATGGCTGGCATAGTCTTGGCCATACCCCTACTACATAATATTTCGTCCATAGCGCTTTTCGATCTGTGAAAAAGATAATTGAAATTCTGGATGTAATATTAACTTGGCTTTATACATATCAGGCTGATGAGGGCTTTTTCTTCTTCATTTCGGACACCCTTTGACATGATTTGAATCTCCTTTACAAGTTAAATACAGGGTGTCCCAGAATTATGTATACAGTGTCGGGAAAACATGTATGAAAGTAACATTACAGTCCCAATTTAATACCTGAAATATAATAAGGAACATGTTTCTTACTTCCTCTGTCAGTTTCATCAATTCTTCTTTCTCCGTTCTGATATGGCATTACGTTTATGAAAAAGTACCTGTTTATTTTCTCTTTTAGCGTATTTCTAATGGTAAAAACTCTCACCAAACTCCAAACAACCACTAAGAAATTATGGTATAAATCACTTAAGCTTAACAATTTCTGACACCGTTCACACATTATACTTTATGTAACATCACAATGTGTAAATATAATATATATAATATATAGGCCTAATACATAATAGTTACCAAAAAAACCTATCAAGAGTGCTCAACTTTTTAAAGGGGCTATTTTAAAGAAATAATATGGAACTATTCAATTTTGTATTTTCCGACTTCCGACAAATTAGTTTCGAGGAGGTGGATACCACCTCCTCTCATCAGGGGTTAAGAAGAAAATAAATAAACAAACAAAAAACATACTTGTGCAAAACAAGTGGGTGTACGAGCCGTGCCCGCCGACGCATACACAATGACATGAACTTCACTATAAAATGGTCTTAAGTCAAGCAAAACCATATTTAAATAATTATTAGCAAACGGTGTTATTTGTGTATTGCAGATAAGTTTTATATTATTTGCCAACCAAGGTTGGCAACCCTTAACAAACGATCAGAGTTGCACGTTAGCACATGACGTCATGCAACCAAATTGAAGCTAAAATATGTCAGCAGCGCGAGCTAGATCCCGCGTGCTATCGCTAACGCTCCGCACTAGTGTATGTATGCGTTGGCGGGCACGGCCCGTACACGCACATGTTTTGCACAAGAATGTTTTTTGTTTGTTTATTTATTTTTTACCTAACCCCTAATGAGAGGAGGTGCATCCACCTCGTCGAAACAAATTTGTTGGAAGTCGGAAAACACAGAATGAATAGTTCCGTATTATTTCTTTATCGATTGCGTTTTCATAATCTCCTGTTGTATCTATATAACTTTAGTGTCAAGTGTCAAGTGTTTTATCTTTGTAACAGTCTTATATGTGTATGCATCAGTCAGTCAGCAGCACCTGATGAGTGTGGTTATGTTCCCACACAAAACAAATTTGTAGTGTAGAATAGGTTGAACCAGGGTTCACATTTCTATGTAATAATATATATAAAGTCAGTGGCGGATATAATATCATGTATCGACATGCTAATTATGGTAATTTCAAGTTCGTCCAAAATTAGCTCCTTTGAAACTTCTTGGACCGTTTTGGACCGTTTTGGACCATTTTGGGCACATATCTCAATTAAATTGTATCCAGGTAATTTGCTGTGTCTTCTATTATACCGCTGAAGGTAATCTATAATACCATTGTTATTGGTCAGCACTGTTTTGACCGTTTAGACCGTACAAATAGGTAGATGCACTATCTAAAATTCTTTGTACAAAAGATTCCATAACTTCTGTCAGAAACGTCCAATTATTTAAATTTCAAATTCCTAAGAAAGCTAAATATAATATGCAGATGTTGGAATCTTTTAAATACTCTGACCGATAACCATGTACTGTAGTTCTACAGTCCATGCATAAAAGCCATGTTTTCTGGTATACCGTACTATACGTATATGGGACCGTATTATGTGTATCATATATAATACACATATGATAATCTATATTATAATACGCTACTCTCTGTCTGTCTGTTTGTCTGTTTGTCTGTCTGTCTGTGCGCGCTCTTTCGTCGCCTTCCCGGGGTCGGGCGGCGTTCAAACTCGGTGGGTGGGTGCGGCTCGGTGCCCGCAAGAGCAAGTTCGAAGTCGCTAGAGCGTACGAGGTCAAAGGTCATCTAGGGGTCAACTTTTTGAAGTTGGTCGGATCGTGCTTAAACTCGGTGATCGCAATGCTCGATACGAGGCGAGCGTGGCGAAAATAAAACGGGTTGGCGTTTGTCGGGTCTTCCGGGGTCAAAGGTCGTCTAGGGGTCGATTTTTCAAAGTTTGTCCAATCGGGCTTAAACTCGGTGACGGGAAGCCTGGATACGAGTCGAGCGTGGAAAAATAAAATGTCTTTGCTTTTCTTGGGTCGTCCGGGGTCAAAGGTCGTCTAGGGGTCGAATTTTCAAAGTTTGTCCAATCGGGCTTAAACTCGGTGACGGGAAGCCTGGATACGAGTCGAGCGTGGAAAAAATAAAACGGCTTTGCTTTTCTTGGGTCATCCGGGGTCAAAGGTCGTCTAAGGGTCGAATTTTCAAAGTTTGTCCGATCGGGCTTTATGCATGCATTCTACAAACCACCAAACCCGAGAACCGCCAAACCCGGGTGACCGCCTAGTTTTATATATTGCATCTACCTTTTTGTACCATGTGTACAGTGTGGTCAAATTAGTGCTAAACCATGCTCCTGCGCTGTCAAAAAATGTAACAGAATTACAGTAAGATCCTAGAATGTACATTAAAACTATGTTAAAGTCATTATACTTTGAAAACAGACTAATTTTCTCGCAGATTTTTATTTTGTTATCATACATTGCAGTCAGTCGTTAGCGCGATCACCAATGATCTCTTTCTGTTATCTCGCTAATTCTCATGCGTTATACATGTATGCTCGATCATTCGGAGATCGATATGAGTAGGTGCGTTAACGTTAATGGTTGATAATCGAAATGATAGAACCCAGAACGCTTGACATATAAATACCGTCAGCCGTCTTACTTTGAATCACTATCAGTGACAGCCGTCAGGGATAGATAGTTTATCAGTGACAGTCGTCAAGGGTGGATAATTTATCAGTGACAGTCGTCAAGGGTGGATAACAGTTGATTGTTAGCTTTCGGTTTGTGTGTTATGTATATTTCAAATGAAATATACCAAGGGCGCAGATCCCGGGGGGACGGGGGGACACGTCTCCCCCCCCCCCCCCCCCCCCACTTCCTGACACAATATCAAATGTCCCCCCCCCCCACTTTTTGTGGTGATACATCAATCAAGGTTGGCGATCTAGTGAAAAAATGGCAATGCCGCCCCCCCCCCCCCCCCCCCCCCCCACTTTCAAGATTGGATCTGCGCCCTTGAAATATACCTCCCAAATATTCCCCCGAATGGCTTATGTTTGGTCGAATAACTCGATAGTTCACCACTAGTTCATTATTTATAGAACACGACGGTCACTTCAATGAGTAGTCTCCCCGCGTCTGTTCGAATCATTCTGACTACCTTTTATTACAAAAAGCGATTTAGTCACTGTGTATTGGAAACGCCGTACATTTTTACTCCGCACATTTTCATTCATGGGTGTAATCGTCTACTTGCAGAATATCTACTGCAATATTTCCAAGGTGTTTCACATTTTAATGTCGGGAACCTTTATAACCTTTGACAATTTTACATTCCAATAAGGATGATATTTTTCCTTGGGAGGAATTTGCCATCAAACACGATGATAATATGTGGTAATTATACCGGTTTATCGAAAGGAAGGAAATATATACTATTGTTATTTTAGAAATACATTGTAATATCCCTTATCCTTTTTATTGCCCGGAGTTCGTGTGGTTTTCTTAACCACGGTTCTTATCTTAGCCCATGAGACTTGACCATGACGAATTGAGAAGGATTTGAAATGAGCCGCTCCTAACATGCCTAAACAAATTAGTATGCACAGCCAACCGAAGTGCGTGTTTTCCGCAAGAAATCGGGCATATTTTTACTGTCACAGTGAACGTTTTTTTTGTGTGGGCTAACGACTGACTGATCGTGAAGATCTTTTAAGTTACAGAGCCATACGATTCCTTATTATTTCATAATCACGGTTTGAATACGTTAAAATAAATTGTCGAGGTATACTCCGACAACTTATTTTCTGATGAATGATTTTCCCGGGTTTTTTGTTCGTAAATAGAATTCCATAGTTTGGCCGCAGCTTCCAGTATTTCCTCCTTTTATACGATCACAACTGTACACCAGTGAACAGAATAGTATGGAATGCCTTTATGATGAAAATCGAAGCAAATTATGTTGAGAAACTCCTTAAAGTGGAAGTAAATACAGGTTTTTCTCAGAAAAACGACCTAGTACGATCTCAGAAATTAGAAAACAGTCCCGGGTGAGGTACAGCTTTCACAATTCAGCGGGTTATTTTTTATTCAACAATATGCAAATTACTTTACACAAATTCAATGTGTTATGCCCCAGTCACATGTTTCCGTATGAGCTTGGCGCCCCCTTACCGTCTAATAGAAAAACAACAGAGTCCAACCCGGTGAACAAACAGCAAAATATATCAACAGCCGCGTTGATTTTTTTTGTCACCGGGTCCATACAGTTCTATACCGGGTCTATACCGGGTCCTCACCGGCCTGTGTTACTTTGCTCATACCACCTCCTCACCGGGTCACCGCTGGAACGCTTGGGTAACGGCCGAACAGTGGCCGAACCGCCTCGATGACGTCATCAAACCGCCCTTTATAAGCTAAGCGCTCAGTCAAGCTCGCCGCTTCACTCGTATTCCGGACTTCTCTGTATTTGTCATATGTATATCCGTGAGCTGGGAGCCCCCCCCCCCCCCCCCCCCCCCCCCTACCGTGTGAACAATTGGTGCGGACGGCGGCACACGGTGAGCTGTTTCCCATCTGTTGAACACGTTCTGGGGACTTTGCCGGCCATTCGCGTCTGGCAGGAGTTTGGCAGGAGTTTTGAGCATGGGGGTGAGTAAATGCTGCGGCGAACGGTGAGATCCCGGTATAAGGACATTATAAGTACGGCGCACCCGTTTCGCGCCCGTTCGCAGAGCGGTGTTGGACATCGTCTATCTCAGCGACGGGCTGCTAAAAGATGGAAATTTAGTTGTGGTTGCCCGACTATTGTGCGATAATGGAAGGGTTTGTCCATATTTGAGTAGTGGGCGCCGGCTGAAACGGGCGCATGCCGTCTGGATTACCATCCACGGAACGGACTCTGACTGGGCGCTCGCAGTGTGACACCGTACGGGTTTGCACGGTTCCTGCCAAATTACGCCTGGGTGTCACGACCCGAGTTAGCTCGGTTTTACAATTAAACGATTTACTACACTGCTAAAACGATTACTCAACGTTGAGTAACTATGCAACAGTTCAACAGTTGAGTAAACAATGCCCAATATGTTCAACAGTTAAGTAAAAATGCCCAATATGTTCAACAGTTGAGTTAAATGTTAGGCATTTCGTGCCGATTTCCAGCGTCCTTCGTTCTCCCTCTCTGTTTGTTTTGTTTCTTCTGTCTCCCGCGTTGCTTCGTCGTCACGACGCCCGCGTCGCGTATTGTCGCATTGCGTTGCGTATTAAAGTCTGTGTAAGCCTTGGACCCTGTGTTGGCACGGTACCTGCCGCATAACGCCTGGGTAACACTCTGTTTTGACGTATTGACGGTCTCATAACGTCTCCGTAACATCCTATTAACTTAGCAAATATACTTTTACCTTAAGAGTAGTCGAACGGATAGTCAATTGTAGAAAATCATCTCTTTTGGAGAGAGTTGGAATCCCTCTATTTAGTCCTGCGATTACATCTGTGTGTATTGAAGATTAGGTCTTATGAAACGCTCTAACAAATCAGTCAGTTGTATTGTTTATAATCTGTTAAAGAGATATTTAAAATTTACAGCGGTTATACTTACCGACACGTTACTACGCTTTGTCTCTTAGAATTGGCCAATATACGAGATGTTTTTCCGTTTTCGTCCGTTTCTGTCACTGTTTTCTAGTCACAACATACCTGGACTTTGGTCCCGGACTTTTACATAACGCGCAATTCCATGCATATAAATTTATAAGATTTTCACAACGCGAGCTGTGGGTAGCTGTAAACACATGCTGGAAAGTAACGGAGCTGCACCTTCCTCATACCGAGTCCGTTTATGTGGGTTTCACTTTCATACCTGGACTTTGGTCCCGGACTTTGGTACCGTGTAGTTGCTAGCTGATGCAGTCTGGTTTTTTTCTTTGAATAATTTCATTAGGATTGTAGATTGAAATAATTAAAATATGTTGTTGTACAAATCCAATTATCTAATCACATGCTAGACAGTTTCGTATTCCCGTTCGGAAGACTTCTTCGGTAATGACTTGATCCCCTTGTTTTTCCCGCGAGATTTGTACAACAAAATATGTTAATCATTTCAATCTACAATCCTGATGAGCTTATTCAAAGATTTAAGAGATCTGTACGGCCAAAATACGGTTAAAACCGTACGTGGTTTAGAGAACAATACCAAAAAACTCGCCTGCTATCGTAACCATCTAACGTTTACGCATCGCTGCAAACCAGGAATTAACAACCGCCCAGTCTCAATTGTTATATTGCCCGATCAACACCAACGAAGCTCGGAATATCATCCAACGTGCTCAAAAGCAACTTACAAGGGAGCGAATACGTGTTATAAACAACAAAATCAACTCGTTCAAAAGTAAGGATATTTCATTGCAAAACAATCTAGAAACACTTATCAAACACCCGGATGTAAACAAAGATTAAAAAACGTGTGAACGATGTGCGGCGTCATATTGAAAAGTATCTTGATAACAACAAAAGGGATTCAGAACATTTAAAGAGTAAGACAAATACGCAAATTTGAGACTCTACAAACAAAACAGGAACTTCCGAATGATCCGAAATTGACGACATCGGAACCAGACTTGTCAGGCATTCAGCTAAAAAAATGGGTCATCAATATCGCGGTCGATCGGCGACAACTCACAACTCCCGAAACTACGCTTTTAGCGAAAGGCCTCAACTTTGCTGTCCGCTGAAAAAAAATGGATGATTAAATCACCGTACCCCTGCCTTTTTCTGCACCCATTATTATTAAGGACTTTTCTTTCTGGAGTTGTTTCAACTCTTTTCTTTTCTTTCCTTTTTTTTTTGGAATTTGGCAGATTTTAATGTGCCGGCCACTTCTGCTTTAAGGTTTTGCGCTTTTTGGTTCGACACCAAGGTTATATAACCACTTGCCAACAACATAGCAACCGTAATCTCCAAAGGTTCACCTCTATGTTAATGAGTTGCTCACGGAGGTATTGATTCTGTAAGATTGTGTACATGCTTTTGTAAATATCAGCCAATCGATATGACAATTGGACCCTTGCACGCGCTATTAAATCCTGCTGCTTAGCAGACTAAATATGCGCGCCAAAAACAAATACATTATGGAGTGCATAGGAATGTACATGCCTCTATAGTTTACCGTGAGACTGTACATAACTGTACATAGCTGTACATAGCTGTACATCAACCTACCTTTTCACGCCTAAGGTCAACTCAAAAGGTATACCTTGGTGTACATTTTTAATACATTGTTAGGCTGGTAAATACCACAGATTTGAGAAATTTAGCCTGAAAGTACGAAGTTTCACTTAATTAGCATGTCATCGCTGTTCTCCTGCTCACTGTCTTTCATTGCAAATCTATGTGTATCCACAAATTACGCCAGCCGGTAGCCTATGGATGAAGTATATATACTTTATTCATTCATAAAAAAGCCACCAACAAAATTGTAATTTCCTTATAGCGTTACACTCACAGATGTAGCTCTCATCGGCTATTATTACCGCTGAAATTTACCGCTTCTCTACCAAAGAGGGCAGTACGTATAAATATAAAAATTAACCTGTAATCCATGTGCATAAGTACCAGTCACTGAAGTTATTGACAGCTGGACTTATTAAAACTTATCGAATAATTCGCGACTTTTTACAGATTACAAGGGTTTCAACTTGTTATTCAATCAAAATCTAAGACATCATCATGGCGAAAATCCGGCCAAGATATTCACATTTTTAAGCTTGACAATCCAAGATTGTATAGGAACTTTAGCACCCCTCTACGCTGGCCCGCGAAAGCTTATGGTGGTGTGTATACCCTTTGAAGTTGACTGAAATTTGGTTTTAAAAGTGGCAGAATTCAGGAGACGTGTACTATGTTTAACACAGAGATATTCCATAACTGTTATACAGGTGTGACTGACTTACATTAATTGGTGATGAACATGTCCTTTTTGTGTCTAAAATTAAAATGTTGTAGTGTAATGATGGAATAATGTAATAAGATAAATAAACTAAATTATTTTTAACAGAGAGAATAGGGTCTCGTGAAGCCGGGGTTTGGGTGCACTTTATTTGTGGGCTATTATGTCACTTTATACAAATTTTTAATTTTCTGAAAGCTTTTTCTGGACGGTATTAAAAAATGGCATACTCGACATTCGGCTTGTTTTCAAACATTATATTGGAGGTGTGCTATATAATAGGACATAACTTAAGATTTCGAACACCGGATAAAGTGAATCACATTTTATGTACAATTTATGGATCTGATAGCGTTTTGAGTTTCGATGAGATTACATCGAAATTACCCAAATTCATCAAAAAGTCCACAGATGGCTTCTTACCTGCTTGTTTCGTGTGTATTCAAAATAACATTGGAAACCACCCATGGCTTGTTGCGTGATGCATAGTCATGACCTCACTGATTCAATTGGTGGTGATTGTTAACCAAAATACACAAAAAAGGAAAAAGCACAAATAGGTATATACCTTCGGAAATGATGAGAAAATGTATTTATTTTTCATTTTTACTGATTTCTTTTTGAAGAAATCTTACATGAGAAGGTGAAAATATTGAATTTCATTTTTTGAGAAATTTCTCTGTGCCCCTTTAAGGGGGCTGTGCACCTTCAGGTATAGCCTCCGTAAACTGCCGTAACTTCTTCATTATTCATTTAATCTATATAATAGTATACATTTTTTTTGCAGAAAGGGGTTCAATGAATCCAACCAAGATCATGAAATTGACCATTTTGGAGAAAATTATAAAAAACAAGGTTTTTTTACCCATTTTAGGTTCTGCGAAGATAACTCAAAATATATTTTGTCACATTTTATCATACTAGTTTTATTATATTCCTAATACAATTCCCTAGGAATCGGGTTGTTTTTTTAGAAAATCTTTATTATTTTTTGAATTATCGACCAAAAAGTGCCAAAAAAACCTTTTTGGTCAATATTTCAAAAAAAAATAAAGATTTTCCAAAAACAAAACAAAACCTAACCCTAACCCTAACCCTGCTGAATCCAACAGAATCCAACGAGCCGATCTCTATGTTCCACCCGTCGTGCAAGTTTTTCGAGGTCAAAATGAACCCAGGCTATACGCGGCCGAATATACTCGGCCAAGTAGCCTTGACACCCGTGGTGTAGTGGGGAATCGTTCATTATTTTACTCAATAATGCTTGATATTAACCCTAACCGCACGCGGCTATGTTTTTGTGCGTATCGGGGGAGGAGGAAAAATACTACTTTTTTGACCCGAAAAATCACCCAGCACCCCCGAGATTCGATCGCGGGACCATCCGCACCCAAGTCTGTCCCTCTACCAACTGAGCTAAACTTCCAGCGCATATGCGGGCTAAAACTTCCTGCCCATATATGCCTGAGGTAGGTGACGTCATCGAGGCAATGCAGCAGCACGTGCGTGGAGATAGTTTCTGGCAGTGAGATTTAGTGAGATTCAGTGCGGTTAGGGATCAACATGAAAAATTGACATTTATTTATGAACAAGCGGATTCATGTACAGGGTGAGTCAAAAAAAAGTTTACTCAACTTCAGCGATTTGTTTAGAAAAAAGTATTCCTTTTTGTCAAACCAATTTACTACGGCATAAAGACATATCAATTAGCTTTAATATGAATTTTATCTGGTTTAGATTGGTTGAGGGAAACTTATTTTACGCTGTTTTGAATAAAAGTGACCAATTTAACGTCCGAACACGCTTCCAGATCTTGACCATTATATTTCATAAGATACGACCAATAAAATAATTACAATACCGACAGCGAAAGGATCAATTCCTTAGTTATGAAATGATTAAAGTGTGGTAATTGTGTCAGAAATAGGCCTTAAAGCTGTCTATTGTTTTAATCTATTAGGAGACAATTTTGAACAAGTCTATTGTCTACTTAATTCGTTTAATAAACAAGATGTGTAATGCTTTACATCATAATCCTATTAAGCTCGTTAAGCTTGAAATTAAAAACCGTGTTTTTGGTGAAAAAACAGCTCCTGTACAGAAATAGTCATATTGACTTAACGGTATTATCAAATAGCGTGATTTTTTTTCCAGATGGTAGCAAAGAAATGGCGCAATTATTTAAAGTTTTGTTTGCCTTGATTTTGTGGTCAAATTTTTTTTTTTGATTTTTCCAATTAGGGTAAACTTCTTTTTGACTCACCCTGTATGGTAGGCTACACAATAGCTAACTAATAAAGACAAATCAAGCATTCACAGTTATTTTTTCAAACATTAAATGCGAAATAATGACAAAACAATGTCATTATTACACGAATTTAGCAACAACAACAAACATTGTGGCTTTTGTGATAGTCGGACTCAGCTCGGACTAGAGAATGTAGAGTGTGGACCGTTTTCAATAGTGGAATTCAATAGATCTTATAAGATATAGTAAATTCTTGTTCGGTTTATAAAATGTTCACTTTTACGAACATGAGCACAAAATATGTTTACCGCAACCATTTTCAACCAACTAAAATATTTTAGAAAGCTAATGACAAAACCCATCTGTCTCAATAAAAGATCTGTGAACTTCCTGCACAGATTTTAAGATATGGAATCCCGAAGTTGAGAACACTTCTTTTTTTTTACTCACCCTGTATAAGGACAGGTTTGACCGTACTAAAGTAAATCCTACCACCTACATAACATTATTTAGGTTTGAAAAGAAACATACATGTGGATTGGGTTACCGAAACATCTCGGTTGAGATTGGTAATTTCGGTTCATTTGACAAGAGGAATCATGGGATTATGGTGGTCAAAAGTATACAGACGGAAAAAAATTCTACAGTTTACATGCAGCATATAAACTGCTAAGGATCCTGTTATTTTAAATCAGCATATTATTTTAATATTCTTTTTCATGTATGGACACACATGGTTGATTTATCAACTTTTAAGTCAAACTTCAGTAAAATAATGACAAAATCCACAAAATTAATATCCAACATTGTGTTCAGTCATCAATGGGAAGGAATATTTGAAGTTGAAGTGTTAGGTCTTTGGTTGAATCGTTGTAGTCAGAACCCATGTTGACCATCCTTACATTCCAAATGCTTGTGAGAATTGAAACTACTATGGTATGCATGCAGCTATAGGCCTACAATATCATATACACACTGTTGAGGCTGCTATTGTGTATAAGTAACTATACAGAACTTGAAAAGGTGTTCTCATCAAGGTTCTCATAAGAAAAAGGTTATGAATACGTGTTTTGCAATTACTTATGCGAGACCTTTTACTTATCTAGTAATTGCTTTTACTTATAGCTTTTACTAGTTAGTAAATACAATACTTATTTTTATGAATACGGGCTATTCACTTGATCACGTAACCTCGTACGCATAATTTAACCTTAACTATTCATGAATACGCACGTGTCCGGCATCGTCTGTACGCCGTCTACTAAAGTGATAGATCGCCCTCATTCTGAAACATCAGGCGAGTTTGTTGGTGAGTTTGTGCAGTACCACCGATAGAGGACAGATGGAGAGTTACTTATGTCAGATGTCAGACGACGGTGGACGCGAATGGCCGTGATTTTTAAATCTCCGTTGTTTTCAATGTAGAAATGGATCTTGTTGATAATAATAATAACCGGCATTTAGAGCCTTACATCGAAAAGGATCACAGAGCAAAGCACTTTACAAAATACAGATCCTGGTATACCAGTATCGTGCAATTCTGGAACATAAAGGTGGTCAGTATCGGTCGATACTGGTACGATTTTACTGTGGAACACCAATCGTTTTTATGTTCCAGTATCGGTCGATACTGGTCAACAATACACATGATACCAGTGAGATTTGTCCCAGTATTGAACGATACTGGTACATAATTATGTTCCCTACAGTATCGAACGATACTGGCACATTTGATATGTGCCCGGCAGTATCGATCGATACTGGAACACTGATTTTGTACCAATATCGAACGATACTGGGTGTTCCAGTATCGGACGCTACTATAGTCCAGGATCTGGGATCTAAAGTACACTTTTTCCAATAAAAGTTCAATAAAAGTGAAGGCATGATAAAACACAATACATGTATGATTCCAGAAAATTGGGAAATCATAAAGTATCACACCCAAAATGGGTGAGGGCTGATAGGCGCTAGCCAGTCAGTCAGTAGAGGGTAAATAGTGTGTCCTTAATGTCTCTGTGACTACACTATGAGGTTGTAATATCAGAGTTTTAATTTACTCAGTATACTTTATTCAAATTAGCCGATGAATTGGTGGTATCATACCACGATTTGTCTATGAGGGTAACACTTTCCACGCGGCTTTTTACCATACACAAAACACGTTTCTTTTTCAGAAACTGTATAACAACTTTCAAAATCTATGTAATGTGTTACTGAACCAATGCTAGGCATGTTTGTACTTTATTGTAATGCATCTTCATGGTGATGAAATTCAATAACGTTGAAATGTTTAAAACATTTTGCGAAATGTTAGAATGCCGTCTGTATGTAGCCGCCTGCCGCGTGGAAAGTGTTATTTGTCTCTTTATCTCCTTTCCTCCTCTTTCCTTTTCTCTTCCTTGTCTTCCCCGCCCTCATCAGTCTTCGCCTTTTGAGTTTTTTGCTGTCTATAATAGGTAGTCAGTGATTGAGTGACTTCCATTTACAATAAAAGTTCAAAAGTAGCTCGCTCTGATATTTAGTAAGAGGCCATACATTTTCCAACTAACCTAAAATCCTACTCATAGTCGCAATATATTACGTGAGATTTCATCGCCGACCAAATTACATATCATTGAATTCCGATAATGCTGAAGCGTGCGGCGAATTTAATGTTGTTTAAAATGACTCCTCGGGTTGATAAAATACTCCACCGCTAAAGCCTTTATCTATTACAGCCAAGACGTTTAATGGTTTTACGAGACGAGGCCGCGGATGACTTGAATGTCAAATGGCAGAACATACTTAATGTCTGAGAGCCATTCATGTTATTTATCTCGATATCGTCTGCTTATTTATCCTGGTGTCATCTGCAATTTGCATTACCCCCGATATATTTTTGATATATAGATGTAGAACGTTATAGAAAGCTGGATTGCCAATAAGTGTTTTGAGTGATATCCAGTTAAGAGGTTAGACATGTTAAAGAGAGTCTGGGCATTGATGATAGTCTGTCGCGGGGTTGCCTGCAACGCAGATTTTAGACTATGGTATAATGCAATGAGAGGGAAGGCGTGTAAATGTCTATACTTCTATGGTTTGCCCACAACATTTAACTCTTCAAAATGTAATTTAAAATCTTCAGAGTTCTCTCGATCACATTACAAACAGAAGAAAGTTTCCATCGGAACTTTCAAAGAATGACCTATTTTTACGCACGTTGTCGAGAAAAATTGCATGATATTCGATCTAATCATAACGGCAGAAACGCCTTCCTGCTCTTATATACCGCTTTATACATAAATCGTTCTGATAATTATTATCTGGTTGTAATTAACCCATCCACAATCAAATAATGACTATTCAAGTAATACAAACATGAAGACCATTTCCCTTTTTCATGAGAAAACAAGCCACATACTTCCCTTCCGGTTGCACCATTAAGTCGAATTTACAGGGGTAATCAGTAAAACCAAAATTAACGCATAACTTAACGAATCGTAGCTCTGCTTCAGAGCCTAAGATGTTCCCATATTTACCCACCTATTGTTGTTCCCAATCTTATATAATACCCATAGTTTTCCCCAATTTTGATGAATCCTAGTTTTAGAGACTCTCTAGGTCACCTATCTACCAAATTACTAATACAGCAGGCATAGTGACCAGAGCCTAATAGGGAGAGAGTTGTTAGATATTGACCTATAAATAAGTGTTTCTAGAGCTTGGAACTAAGATAAACGTAGGACGGGCAAATCTGGGGAAATCTGGGCTCTACAGTATTTAAGCTAAACGAAACGATGATTTTGTTACCTCACGATTAATTTGATATAATTGATGAATAGCCTACCACATGACTTAACAGCAAATGCAGACCTTGAATTCGCCATATCACTGCATCACATCCGATAGTCATAGAGCATTAGAGAGTAATATTTGCCCAGCAAATAAAACTGTGTCACGAACCTTTCAATACTTCACGTTCTCGTCACTGTGTCTAGATTTCTGTGTACACTGCGTGGCCGCTGTGTCACGACCATGGAATCCATCAGTAATGTAGCCTAAACCTACCAATTTGAGGACTGTCAACCGGATCCGGAGACGTATAATTTTTAATTGAAACGAGTGGATATTATTAGTCCCCTTTTTATTATTCAGCTTCTTTAGACCCTTTTCCTTTTCCTTGTCACTCTCTGAACAACACTCTGGTCTGCGATGGGCGCTGTGGTGTATGTACCGATAGAGGGCTCACTCGCTGTGACCGCTCCCCATCCTCTGATCTCACCTCGAATGGGCGTTTCTAGGGGAGATGTTTTTGGTATGGCGAAGTATTAGAGGGTGTTGTTCGATTGTGTGACAGTGAAATTACACACAGTATACGAAGGAGACTACCTTTTTATATGCTCGACTCTAAGTCTTGCCTCTAATGATAATACAAATACCACAGGTGGCCTTAACAATGACCCGATTCATATGAAACCTAATGTGTCCTTAACAATCGAGATATATACCCGATGTCAGTGTCCCTAATTAATAATTTAGGTAGGCCTCCGTGGTTGTGACCCCTAAATTTCACGATCCCCTCTGTGACCACCCCCGCATATAATTTTCAGTCTCCCATAGAACACGTGTACAAAATATGTCCGCAATTCCACACCCCCTCCCACCCACATCATCCCCGATGCCTCACCCACCTCCTAAAATGCGTCCACCACCACTGAATATCATGATGGGTTCGTTGCTATTGCTTCAATTGAATCAGTTGATATTAGTGGTAGTGGATTTGGAGTTGACGAGTATGTTGAGATTTATTAATACGCCTGGCTATGTTCGAAATTGGCGAGTTGGGATTAGACGAGTTTGTCGTAAACAGGTTGTGAGCCAGGAACGTTCAATTTTCGTATTACATTATGTGGAGAGAAGTCGCAGAGGGGGAGAGGTGATAATCTCATTTGGAGTAAACAGGTTAGCAAGTCTTTTGGCTGAAGAGGTTTACGCCCCCTATGCATTCGGTACCCTTCTGGTTGCGAGTAATACGGCCCTGCAATGAGCTTATCGGGTGTGGATATTGAATCGCTTCATCTTGTATTCGATCATAAAGATGGACTCGCAAAACATTCCCGCCAAAAGTTTAAGTTTGTGTCAATACCATCCGCATGATCACCACGGTGGCGACACGTTTCTCCCGCGAAAATAAACTCACTTAATTTGATTTGATGGATAGTTTATTTATGCATGGTAAATGCCTTATCGATCATATTCCATCACATGAAGTAGTGTTTACCACTCAATCGGTTCAACCTTTTATGACCCATCTTTAGATACCACGAGATTTGTTTGGACTTCCATAAACAAGGTGGCGATGTGGCCTAAGTGCTGAGAAAAACGAGTGCTTAAATGTCCACTCAATAAATTTCTAGAAAATCTTTGGTCCACTGTATTGAAATTTGAATAATACTGAATATATCATTGAATTTAGGGGTAATAGGCCCTGTTACAACGCCTGATGACAATGATAATGTTAAAGTCGCATATACTTTATGAGCTTGTAATGACTCGATTCCAATGCTTGAATCCCGGCTTGAATAGGGTTAAGGTAAGAATGCATGGTTAGTGTTTATGGTAGGGTTAGTGTAGTGTTAGTGTTAGAGTTATGGTTAGGGTTAGAGTTAGGGTTAGGGTAAGAGTTAGGGTTAGGGTTAGGGTTAGGGTTAGGGTTATGGTTAGGGTTAGGGTTATGGTTAGGGTTAGGGTTAGAGTTAGGTTAGGGTTTATTCAATAGGGTGAAGTGAGAAATCGGCGGACTTGTTAGGGTTAGGGTTAGGGTTAGGGTTAGAGTTAGAGTTAGGGTTAGGGTTGGGTTAGAGTTAGGTTTAGGTTAGGGTTTATTCAATAGGGTGAAGTGAGAAATCGGCGAACTCTATCAAAATCGCTTGAATGATAATGGCCATATGAGCACATCGCGGAGTTAATATGTACATTATAGACCTGTTCTCAGCAAAAGGGGTTCTATAAAACTTCTCTATGGAATCTGTGATGATGATCTCCTATCGAACCAATAACAGTTACATTTCATAATGAACGTAAACATACATCATAATGTAAGTATGCGTGACCAACGATTTCCAAACACCCCTAAACATACGCGTATAATCGCCTCCTCCGAAGCCAAAATTAGCGATAAATGAAGATTTTGTGTGTTCCCCCACCACCCCAAATTTGACCTCCTAAACGCATAAAAATCGACAGAACTGAAAAAGTACATTTTTATTTGAAAGTGTTTGATTTTAGACCACTTTACAAAAACAACCCTCCTTTACGCGTTACTCGCCTATACCGCCTAACGCACCCAACAAGAAGAGTTTTAAAAATGACAATCATCGCTCAGATAGATAAAAAGCTAATTATTTTATGAATTACAATTGATTAGTTGATAACCAACTCTTAACTTCCTTGAATTTGGATAAATGGACATGTATTGTAGTACTGGTACTACACTGTACACGTATAGCATTCAAAATCGAAAGTTAACAAAGGTGATGTTCCGATCACCTTTTTTTTGCTATGATTTTTTTTTTTCACATCAAGATATTTTGATATCAGCAGAATCCCATATTTTTCTCATTATGTCTGTAAAATCTTAGGGGCCAGAAATGTTCCATAGAAATTATAGGCTAAAATGTGGGTTTTCTTATGGGATTTGATGTATTTTTTTATATAAAAATAAAGATTGATACTTGACTTGATACTTTGACCGGGGTCACGAAATGATTAAACATCTGCGATGAAAAACCCAACCCATTTACGCGTTATGCTCTTAAAGCATGTATAGTGTAATGAATGGTCGACTGCCCTCCCCTCCTAGCCTATAATCTGTCGTCACCATTTCGGGTGTTATTTATACCTACTTTTAGCACGATATTATCATCGTTTATCGGTGGTTACGTTTCGGCTGAATTGAACCACATATGCACGGAATGATGGAAGATCCCAGGACGAGAATTATTAGCTTTCGTGATGAATATACGCGTAATAATTACACTGATGATAGGCCCATGATCCCGAAGGATCTGGCGAAAAATGTAAAGTGCACGAGTCGATGGATGGAGCAGATGGATAGCTGATTGAAGACCGACATTTCGAGAGTTTAGTGCCACAAGCCCCTATCTATAGTAGCTGCCACTTGTTATATATGGAGTTGGTTTTAATGTTGAGCAATTGGTATAAACGAAATGTTACTCGGAGCAGCTATTGCAGGTACTACATTTTTGTACAGATACTTAGTGATGTGAAAAAGGCACTATCTGTAATAGCTGCCATATGTTATTATAATGCTAGTGATGTTATGTCATGTACCATTGTGAAAATGCAACCTTATACGTGTAGCAGCTCTATTGTAGATAAGGCTTTGTGGTTCCAAACCCTCGATGTCTTACATTTGTCTGTGACTGAGAGGTTGGGTGTGTTAGTTAATGAATATTGTCCCGTTGAATGATGATTTAAGTTCAATGATGGGACCAATATTCTGAACGTACAGAGTGGTCCTATGGGGTATACTGTTGCAGAAGCAAATTGTACAAACATTTAAAGACATCATACCAATATTGTTTCATACTCTTAAACGCAATTGTGTGCCTTTATGGTGAACATAGCGCTTAAATTGAAGCTCATATTCTATCTAATAAATTGTAGCTTTTCAAAGGAAAACTGTTAAAAAACCAGTTTGTCCACAAGCAAGCCAACACTTTTTAATAGTAAGCACATATATCTCGGAACTCGATCGATAGCAACTTTAACAAATCTTTGATACCATAAGCATGATAAGCTACACATTATAAGGATTTTGTTGAAAACAGCATTGAAATTATTGAACACATGTTAAAGAAAAAGCACACGATAGCTTGTCAAAACACATGGTAGAGGAAAAGGTAGCTCATTAACATAATTTCCGTTACCCCTATCGTGTTGGAGCATGCGATTCATGTAGTCGTGTAGTATTTGTTCTCGCCGATATGAATACCGCTGTTGGTCAATTAAAAACATGTGCTAAGTACCCTAATTAAGCAAAACAAAACTGCAGTCCCTAAAATTAGTTATAGCGTATGTCAATGTACCATCACTTTCCATTCAAATGACCGTCATTTGTGAATCGATTGCTTTATCTGTTGTCTATTGAGTAGAAAGACGCTATTGAAATGGGTTGCCCTTTTATAGCTTTGGAATCACGGGTATTAGCGGAACTCGTTTTTAGTGAAATCGATTTAATACCTGCAATCATTACAATGACACCTAATTTGTCAACATCATCGGTACTCAAATGAAATTGAATAGGGTGTTGCTGTTTTAATTCATATATTATTGTTCTTTGGGGGAATACCACAAATCTCTGAATGTGTTGTTGTTGCATGAAGAGGCCTTAGTTTAAAGCTGGTTAAGGTGTAGTGCAATTCGCGAATAAACAAACAAACAAATACACAAACCATTACAACTCGGATGTCTGCTATCTACAGTAGATAGCACCCATATATTATTGCATTCATCACTTAGATATAACCCAATAGTATTGCTTTCTTCAGTAGATAAACACCCGGCGTTACATTTCTATCTTCAGTAGATAGAACCCATATTACATTACTATCTTCAGTAGATAACCGTATGTTATGGTTTCACATCACACCACCAAATCAGTTCCCTATTGCTTTGTATGGTTAAGAGGTCAAGTTCGTTTAATTTTTTTTACCTTTAGAGCAAACTGGCTCATTCAAATCGGGTTTTTTATTGAAGATCTAGATGTCTCCTGCTTAAAAACAATCACTTTTGTGGGGGTAACCGGCATTTTTTTCCCGCTACGGGCCAATGATATCTATCTAAGGAAGACAGGCTGCATATATCCTAATATCCGTGGTTTTAGCTTTAAATTGTTGGAAACAGTGAAATCGTGTAAAATGATTCATAAAAAAGCCGGAGATTTTGGTCCTAACGTGGAGGAAATAACCTACAAATGCCAAATTATGAAACATTTAAGTACATTTACAGCTCTCTTTACCTTTTCTAGGATGTAAAATTTAGACTTATGATGGGGTACTGTCGGATATTGCCAAAATGCAAAATGTTATTTGGTACTCTTATATTACTATCTTAAGTAGATAGTATACTAATAAACTACATTGCTATCTTCAGATAGCATATGATATATTGCTATCTTCAGTAGATAGCATTCATGAATTATTACATTGATATCTTCACCTGAGCATACTATCCATATAAACAGAACCGTGCGTGAATTTACACCTATTTTTAGTGTTATTGGTGTGCAACAGTTTCTAAACTTAATTAGGACCAGTCCGGATAAGAGAGTAATTGACATATTTACAAAAAATAATTCGTCTATCATGTGCACCAATGTGTGCTGCCTTATGCACTCGTAAAAAAATAACACCTTTCCATGATAGCCAACTATTATACACCAACTACAATTTAAATAAAGTTACATTTCTTGTTTTTAGTCACCCATTTTTGTATCAAATGACCACGAAAGTGACACAAAACACGTAAACAAATGACTTGGTGTAATTGACCCTGAAAAGTGGGCTTTTTTTTAAGTCTTACGTTTTTAATTGTTTATTTTATTCAAATGAAGAGTGATCGATTGATAATCATACACACAAAGTGTATCGATCCTAGACCAATATTGTTTTAAGTGGACGTGCATGGTTCAGTGGCAATTGAAATGGAAATTTAAAGCATAGGCCTATTATGGCTTGTTGTAGGGGGAATCATACCATTACCATATGATATTTATATGCAGTTCAATGAGTCTAGCACTAGGGATCTGCCTCCACGAGTCATTTGTATTGACGGTGAATCAATTGCAACACATTTTTAAAAGTATCTTAAAGACAAGTTAACCTCGTTTAAAAAAAGACCATCTAGATCTTGGCATAAATTTCACAGCATTTAACGTGGGTTTTCCTCAGGATCCTCAACTTGAGATAACAACCCGAAACCACAAACAAATTAAATGCCGCTAAATAGATTGCTGAAACGGTGGGTGGTTTACGGGAAACAAAGTATACCATCTCTTATAAGCATAAATTAGCCTATTTCAAATTAAATAATCCCCTAGTTAAACGCATCAACATAATGACTCGAGGTGTTCTAGGCCAATTAAAATGGACTCTACTGTGTTTAGGCGCACTGTTTCCCGCCCGCGACCAAAAATGAGAATGGCAAATATTTAATTATTTGATTTTTATTTAGGATTTTATGAAATTAATCATGTAGTTATAACACATAATTTATACGGACCTCGATATTGGTTGCGATCACTTGTTTCAATATAAAGGAATAAAAGATAGACATCTCGTCCCTTTTCCAAACATGAAACTGTTAACTCATAATCATTTGAAATCGATATCATTATTGCCAAGTAGCTAGCTTTGATTATGCTTCTAAAATTATTCAATAAAATAACCTTGTCAGTCCCGAACTCGTCCGTAGCTATCTGACGATTCAGAGAATCCAGTCCCTCCGTGTCACACTTTAGTACACAGAGCTGAATGCAGCATGCTAAGACGAATGACGTCGGATTTACGAGCGATAGCTGCATACCTGAGATCAATACCTGCAAATATTCCTAAAAGGAACTCGCGTTTGTTTCCTTAAAAATATTCATGATCAATAGGATTCGAACTGGAGGTGGCAACTCCATTCAATAGCAGCACAAAGACACACATTAGTGAGTTCGCCGTAAATTCAATAGAGTAGTGTTGCTAAAATAGTATACTGCATTAAATTTAGGTAGTGGTTCTTTATTTTGGTTAATTAAAGCTAATTAGCACACGATTTGAATTTACCAACAGCGACCTTCTTATCGAGGAGACAATACTCCACATGTCTATACCAATCATGCCAATTGCATGCTCCAACACGATAGGGGTAACGGAATGTCTTACGGGGAGCACTTTTCTCGGTTTTACACTGTACCAATAGGTTTTTTTCAACTAGAGAATGCTGAAGTACCTTTCAACACAATCTGACAGTAGTAAATGCACCAAATATGAATAAAGGGCCCATATTATAATTCAATTTCAATACTATTTTCACCATAATCATGATAATGTGATCAGGATACATTGCAGTTGTTAGAGTAATCTTAAGATGTCTCCAGAATTCATGAAATCTGCCTTTTATCAGTTTATAAGGTGAACCTCCGGGGTTTCTTACTACTGTGTTTTAGGCCCTTATCCCGGATTCGGACATCTCCAACTACCATTATCATTTATTGTGGTGCTTTATACATCGTGTCTGTTAAAACCAAGCCTCCAAGCTTTAGGCCTTCTTATGCCCCTGAACCCCCTTCACTAGACCCTCCAACCTCCAGCCACCCCTCACGTCGCAACTACAACCATTCTCAAGCCCCCCCCCCCCCCCCCCCCCTCTTTCCACGCGGCTATTATTTTTACCATACACAAAACTTCTTTTTTTCTTCAGAAACTGTATAACTACTTTCAAAATCTATGTCATGTGTTACTGAACCAGTACTAGGCATGATTGTACTTATAGAAATGCATTTTTCACGGTGATTCAAAATAATATGGTGATGAAATTCAATAACGTTGAAATGTTTAAAACATTTTGCGAAATTAGGGTTAGTCTGTATGAAGCCGCCTGTGGAAAGTGTTATTTGTCTCTTTATCTCCTTTCCTCCTCTTTCCTTTTCTCTCCCTTGTCTTCCCCGCCCTCATCAGTCTTCGCCTTTTGAGTTCTTTGCTGTCTTTATAGGTAGTCAGTGATTGAATGACTTCCAGCAACAACAAAAGTTCAGAAATAGCTCGCTCTGATATTAAGTAGGCGGCCATACATTTTCCAACTAACTTAAAATCCTACTCATAGTCGCAATATATTACGTGAGATTTCATCGACGACCAAATTACATATCATTGAATTCCGATAATGCTGAAGCGTGCGGCGAATTTAATGTTGTTTAAAATGACTCCTCATGTTGATAAAATACTCCACCGCTAAAGCCTTCATCTATTACAGCCAAGACGCGTAATGGTTTTACGAGACGAGGCCGCGGATGACTTGAATGTCAAATGGCAGAACATACTTAATGTCTGAGAGCCATTCATGTTATTTATCTCGATATCGTCTGCTTATTTATCCTGGTGTCATCTGCAATTTGCATTACCCCCGATATATTTTTGATAGATGTAGAACGTTATAGAAAGCTGGATTGCCAATAAGTGTTTTGAGTGATATCCCGTTAAGAGGTTAGACATGTTAAAGAGAGTCTGGGTATTGATGATAGTCTGTCGCGTAGTTGCTTGGAACGCCGACTTCAGACTATGGTATAATGCAAAGAGAGGGAAGGCGTGTAAATGTCTATACTTCTATATGGTTTGCCCTTAACATTTAACTCTTCAAAATTTAATTTAAGATCTTCAGAGTTCTCTCGATCACATTAATACAACCAGAAGAAAGTTTCCATCGGAACTTTCAAAGAATGACCTATTTGTACGCATGTTGTCGAGAAAAATTGCATGATATTCGATCTAATCACGAGCAGAGACAAATTATCAATCAGCCCTTCCAGCTCTTATATATAACTGTTTACACATAAATCGTTCTGATAAGTAGTATCTAGTTGTACGACGTAATTAACCCATCCACAATCAAATAATGACTATTCAAGTAATACAAGCATTAAGACAGTTTCCCTTTTTCATGAGAAAACAAGCCACATACCATGCATACGGTACTTTCCTTCCGGATGCACCATTAAGTCGAATTTACAGGGGTAATCAGTAAAACCAAAATTAACGCATAACTTAACGAATCGTAGCTCTGCTTCAGAGCCTAAGATGTTCCCATATTTACCCGCCTATTAGTTGTTCCCAATCTTATATAATACCCATAGTTTTCCCCAATTTTGATGAATCCTAGTTCTAGAAACGCTGTAGGTCTGTAAAAGTGGAAATGTTTGCGCTACATTTATTTTCGCGCTTTTCGCGCTCAAATCAGCAAGCGCGAAAATTAAAACGCGCGAATATATTCGTTTTGTATGTAGGTCTATGCATGGAAGCTCAAAATCGCGAAAATAAAAACAAGCAAAATTGTTCAAAGTGTGCAATGCGCGAAGATTTACACGCGCGAACATTTCCACTTTTACAGTATCTACTAAAATACTAATACAGCAGGCGACAGTGACCAGGGCCTGATAGACCAGGGCCCGGTGTTTCTAGAACTTGAAAACAAGATAAACGTAGGACGGGCAAACATGGGGAAAATCTGGGCTCAACAGTTTTTAAGCTAAACGAAACGATGATTTTGTTACCTCACGATTAATTTGATATAATTGATGAATAGCCTACCACATGACTTAGCAGCAAATACATGAAATACGGAACTTGAATTCGCCGTATCACTGCATCACATCCTAGTCATAGAGCATTAGAGAGTAATATTTGCTCAGCAAATAAAACTGTGTCACGAACCTTTCAATACTTCACGTTCTCGTCACTGTGTCTAGATTTCTGTGTACACTGTGTGGCCGCTGTGTCACGACCATGGAATCCATCAGTAATGTAGCCTAAACCTATCAATTGGAGGACAGTCAACCGGATCCGGAGACGTATAATTTCTAATTGAAACGATTTGATATTGTTAGTCCCCTTTTTATTAGTCAGCTTCATTAGACTCTTTTCCTTTCCCTAGTCACTCTCTGATATGATATGAACAACATTCTGGTCTGCGATGGGCGCTGTGGTGTATGTACCGATAGAGGGCTCACTCGCTGTGACCTTCTGATCACAACCCGAATGGGTGGTTCTAGGGGGCATCGGTTTTTGACATGGCGAAGTATCAGAGGGTGTTGTTCGATTATGCGACAGTGAAATTACACACGGTATACGAAGGGGACTACCTTTTTATATGCTCGATTCTAAGTCTTGCCTCTTATCATGCTTATTATAATACAAATACCACAAGTGGCCTTAACAATGACCCGATTCATATGAGCCCTAATGTGTCCTTCACAATCGAGATATATACCAGATGGCAGTGTCACTAATTAATAACTCAGGTAGGCCTCGGTGGTCGTGACCCCTAAATTTCACGATCCCCTCTGTGACCACACCCCCCTTATAATTTACAAAGTCTCCAATAGAAAACGTGTATAAAATATGTCCGCAATTCCCCCACCCCCTCTCATATCATTCCCGACGCCCCAGCCCACCTCCTAAATGCGTCCACCACCACTGAATATCATGATGGGTTCGTTGCTATTGCTCCATTTGAATAAGGTGATAGTAGTGGTAGTGGATTTGGAGTTGACGAGTATGTTGAGATTTATTGGTATGCCTGGCTATGTTCGAAATTGGCGAGTTGGGATTAGACGAGTTTTTCGTAAACAGGTTGTGAGCCAGGAACGTTCAATAAATGTTTCAATTTTCGTATTACATTATGTGGAGAGAAGTCGCAGAGGGGGAGAGGTGATAATCTCATTTGGAGTAAACAGGTTAGCAAGTCTTTTGGCTGAAGAGGTTTACGCCCCCTATGCATTCGGTACCCTTCTGGTTACGAGTAATACGGCCCTGCAATGAGCTTATCGGGTGTGGATATTGAATCCCTTCATCTTATATTCGATCATAAAGATGGACTCGCAAAACATTCCCGCCAAAAGTTTTAAGTTTGTGTCAATATCATCCGCATGATCACCAAGGTGGCGACACGTTTCTCAAGCGAAAATAAACTCACTTAATTTGATTTGATGGATAGTTTATTTATGCATGTTAAATGCCTTATCGATCATATTCCATCACATGAAGTAGTGTTTACCACTCAACATGCTCAATCGGTTCAACCTTGTATGACCCATCTTTAGATACCACGAGATTTGTTTGGACTTCCATAAACAAGGTGGCGATATGGCCTATAATAAGTGCCGAGAAAAACCGAGGTGCTTAAATGTCCACTCAATAAATTTCTAGAAAATGTTTGGTCCATTATATCGAAATTTGAATAATACTGAACATTTTGTTAAATTTAGGGGTATAAGGTTCTATTACAACGCCTGATGACAATGATAATGTTAAAGATTTCAACATATATATTTATGAGCTTGTGAATGACGTTAACTCGATTCCAACGCTTGAATCCCGGTTTGAATAGGGTTAAGGTAAGAATGCATGGTAAGTGATTAGGGGTTGTGTTAGTGTAGTGTTAGTGTTAGAGTTATGGTTAGGGTTAGGGTTAGGGTTAGGGTTAGGGATGGGGTTAGGGTTAGGGTTAGGGTTAGGGTTATGGTTAGGGTTAGGGTTAGGTTTAGGTTTAGGGTTATAAACAGTCCCTGTGTGGGTCATACAAGGTTGAACCGATTGAGCATGTTGAGTGGTAAACACTACTTCATGTGATGGAATATGATCGATAAGGCATTTAAGAATGCATGGTAAGTGATTAGGGGTTGTGTTAGTGTAGTGTTAGTGTTAGAGTTATGGTTAGGGTTATGGTTAGGATTAGAGTTAGGGTTAGGGTTAGAGTTATGGTTAGGGTTAGGGTTAGGGTTAGGGTTAGGGATGGGGTTAGGGTTAGGGTTAGGGTTAGGGTTAGGGTTAGGTTTAGGTTTAGGGTTATAAACAGTCCCTGTGTGGACAGTCCCGGGGCTGGATAGTCCCTGGGTTGTTTTAGAATGACCCATCTTTGTTTTTACCTCCCCGACCGCCAACCCCCTGAGTGTTTTAGCATATAATTTAGAATGAACATAGTTTCCAAGGTGTTTTTAAACAGTAGTATGCGGTTTATTCCGTGAGGGCGCTATTGTAGCCCACCCAGGGTTGGTCGACTTAGGGTTGATCAACCCCGGGACTGTCTACCCCTGGTGGAAAGTCATGTGGGTATTTCCATCGCTGCATATATGTATATGAGAGATGGAAATGCTCATACACCTTTCGACCTCAGGTTACCTAACCTCAGGTAACCTAACCTCAGGTCGAATTAATTTTCACAAAAAAACACCCCATGGAAACTAGGTAAGAACGAGGATGGATCAATCTTAAACTATAAATTGGATATGATACTAGCTTTAGAGCGCCCTTACCTTAACGGAATAAACCGCAATATTGCAGTTTTTTCCGTGTTAAAGCGGGATCAGATAATGCAACCTAAGGTTGTTAAATTGGATTTATTTTCAACCTGAGGTTGTTTTATTGAATTTTGTCTCTTTAATTGAATTTTTTCTCAACCTCAGGTTTATTTATTGCAGTATTCTATTTTAATAAAAGTGAATACAACCTGAGGTTAGGTAACCTGGGGTTAGGTAACCTTAGGTCGAAAGGTGTATGAGCATTTCCATCTCTGCATATAGATATAGATATTCTTGATTTAAAATTGTTATGCTGAAAAAACCTTAGGTTTAAAAAAGCATATCGAAAGTTATAGTTACCTCCAAAATTTCAGATTTCTCGTCAACTCCAAACGTTCTTATATCGTTTTCAACAGTTTTCAACAAAATCCTTATACTGTGTATCTTATGGTTTCAAAGATTTGTTAAAGTTGCCCCGAGTTCCGAGATATATGTGCTTACTATTAAAAGTATTGGCTGTTTGTGGACAAACTGGGTTTTTAATAATTTCCTTTGAAATGCTACTATTTATTAAATAGAATAACGCTTCGATTTAAACGCTATTTTCACCATATAGGCCCACAATTGCGTTTAAGAGTATGAAACAATAATGGTATATGATGATGTCTCTAAATGTTTGTGAAATCTGTTTCTGCAACCGTATACCCCCATTTTGGACCATCCTGTACGTTCAGAATATTGGTCCCATCATTGAACTTAATCATCATTCAACGGGACAATATTCATCAACTTACACACCCATCCTCTCAGTCACAGACAAATGTAAGACATCGAGGGTATGGAACCACATGGCCTTATCTACAATAGAGCTGCTACACGTAAGGTTGCATTTACACAAGGGTCCATGACATAACATCACAAAAAGAAAATATGGCAGCTATTACAGATAGTGCCCTTTTCACATCACTAGGTATCTGTACATAATATTTGTACCTGCAATAGCTGCTCTGAGTAACATTTGGTTTATACCAATTGCTCAACATTAAAACCAACTCTATATATAACAAGTGGCAGCTACTATAGATAGGGGCTTGTGGCACTAAACTCTCGAAATGACGGTCTTCAATCAACTATCCATCTGCTCCATCCATCGACTCGTGCACTTTAAATTTTTCGCCAGATCCTTCGGGATCATGGGCCTATCATCAGTGTAATTATTACGCGTATATATTCATCACGAAAGCTAATAATTCTCGTCCTGGGATTCCATCATTCCGTGCATATGTGGTTCAATTTAGCCGAAACGTAACCACCGATAAAACGGTGATAATATCGTGCTAATAGTAGGTATAAATAACACCCGAAATGGTGACGACAGATTATAGGCTAGGGGAGGGCAGTCGACCATTCATTACACTATACATGCTATAAGAGCATTGACCACAAAAACGCGTAAATTTGTTGGGTTTTTCATCGCAGATGTTTAATCATTTCGTGACCCCGGTCAAAGTATCAAGTCAAGTATCAATCTTTATTTCTATATAAAAAAATACATCAAATCACATAAAAAAAACACCATTTTAGCCGTTAATTTCTAAATGGAACATTTCTGGCCCCTAAGATTTTACAGACATAATGAGAAAAATATGGGATTCTGCTAATATCAAAATATCTTGATGTGAAAAAAAATTCATTGCAAAAAAAAGGTGATCGGAACATACACCTTTGTTAACCTTCGATTTCGAATTATATACGTGTACAGTGTAATACCAGTACTACAATACATTTCAATTTATCAAAATTCAAGAAAGTTTAGAGTTGGTTATCAACTTATCAATTGAAATTCATGAAATAATTAGCTTTTAATCTATCTGAGCGATGATTGTCTTTTTTTAAACTCTTCTTGTTGGGTGCGTTAGGCTGTATAGGCGAGTAACGCGTAAAGGAGGGATGTTTTTGTAAAGGGGTCTAAAGTCAAACACTTTCAAATAAAAATGTTATTCAGTTCTGTCGATTTTTATGCGTTTAGGAGGTCAAATGGGGGGGGGGGGGGTGGGGGAACACGCAAAATCTTCATTTATCGCTAATTTTGGCCTTCGGAGGAGACAATTATACGCGTATGTTTACGTTCATTATGAAATTTAACTGTTATTGGTTCGATAGGAGATCATCATCATAGGTTCCATGGAGAGAAGTTGTATAGAACCCCTTTTGCTGTGAACAGGTCTATGCACATAATTATTAACTCCGAGTTTGCCGATTTCTCATTCTCACCCTATTGAATAAACTCTAACCTAACCCTAACCCTAACCCTAACCCTAACTCTAACCCTAACTCTAACCCTAACCTTAACCCTTACTCTAACCCTAACCCTAACCCTTACCCTAACCCTAACCTAACCATAACCCTAACCCTAACCCTAACTCTAACCCTTACTCTAACTCTACCCTAACCCTAACCCTAACCCTAATTCTAACCCTAACCCTAACCCTAACCCTAACCCTAACCCTAACCCTAACCCTAGTCCACCCAGGGTTGGTCGACTTAGGGTTGGTCTACCCCGGGACTGTCTCCCCCGGGTGGAAAGTCATGTGGGTATTTCCATTGCTGGCATGGGCCTATATAAAAAAAAACAATATTGATTGGAAATAAAGTGATTGCTTTTCAATAGAATATCAGCCAAAAGTACGCACCAAATGGCACCAAATGGGTCCGAAAATTGAAGAAAAAAATCCAATTGTGAGGGCCCCATATCCTCAGACTCAGACTCCCCCTTTCAACCATCTATACATAAATCAAGAAAATATCAGTATAAGCGCAATTTCTTTCTTGCATTGATAAAACCAAAATGTTGATTGGAAATGAAGAGGTGGCTTTTCAATAAAATATTGGTCAAAAGTATACACCAGATCGCACCAAATGAGCTCGAAAATTGAAAGAAAAACCAATTCCGTGGGGGGCACATCCCCCCTCTCACACTCCTCCCTGTCCGCGCATTTCAACAATCTATACTTAAATCAAGAAAATATCTGTATAATATGCTCAACTTCTTTCTTGCATGGATAAAAAAACAAAATACTGATTGGAAATGTAGAGGTGGCTTTTCGATCAAATATTGGTCAAAAGTATACACCAGATCGCACCAAATGAGTTCAAAAATTGAAACATTTTCCACTTGCGAGGAGGAACATCCACCCTCACAATCCCCCTGTCGCACCGCTTTAGTTACACTTTTGAAAATATTCAAATAATGGAGCCCCCAACAAATTTCTGAATCCGCGCCTGTGCCCGACCCAAATGACTCCATTCATTGAAATATGAACTGGTTTTCACCCTCCCACAGGCGCAGACACACAGGCGAACAAGCATTTTGTTTGCATACTATGAAAATAATATCATATCGAGAACACCTCATTTATGACAAGCATCATGACACTGTCCAAATATACAAGTTGAGAAATATGATAAATGATATAATCATAATCTAGATAAATAAACTATCTCAATACATTGCACATGTGCAGCTAAATGGACTGTGGTTTGAAGAGCATTCAGCTCCATATGGTTTCACACCACTAAATAACGTCTGGCCCTACCCCCTTTGAGGCAAAAGTCCAAAACCGGCCCGTTTCTATGCCGAAACGGGAGACCTATTGTAAATTACAGTTTAAAATTAGGGTATTTACTACAAGTTATGGCGAAATTAATATAGTGTGAATTTTGACAGACACATCAGCGTTCTTCAGGTCCAAAAAAATTGATGCAATGATGATTTTTTAATATTTTAACAGAGACATTTGTGTTCAGGTCATTTCCGGTATCTGACGCAATAATCTTAATCAACAATTGCGTGTGACCAGGAAAACTCAACTCGTACTTTTTGAAAAGGCTCTAGCTCAAAATTATGCCGGTTACCCCCCATATATGAGTTGTTGAGTTAGTAGTCATGGCTTTCATCTTCAAGTTGAAACCAAATTTCAAGTTACCAGTTTCTTATAACGTCAAGAAATATCCATTTTAAAAGTGTGCATTTCACGTGTAACCCTATGGGAGATGTATTTAGTGGTGTGCAACCATATGTTTTTCATTTGTACTCGCTTGGCCAGAATTATCCGAAATGTTGGTATATATCTCACGTTGAATGTTTCATTTATGGTTAAACTGCAGAATACCCTACCATTTTTTCATCGGCTCCGAGCTGCACCTTTTTAAAAACGCCGGCGGCGGTGCGAAACTTTTTTCTGTCGGCGAACGCAACTGTGGCGAGGGGTTAATGGTAAGAAGCCTTTTCGCTGCGATCCTACATGTAGTGCAAGGAATATGTAGTTTTAGCCATAATCGTTAGATACATTGTTTTAAACAGATGATGCCCACAAGAAAATGAAAACATTAGTAAAACATGGTGACAAGTTCAGGAGAAAACTGGGCTTCAATTAGTGGGTTGGTCTGCTACAAAGCCTTTCAAATTGATATGATCCCGGAGGTAGATAAGCGATAATGATCCATTTCACTATCTATCGGAATAGATTTGGCATACAAACATTATAAATGCCCTTTTGGGTACCGTTTTGCTGTAGCAGTTAAATTACGGAGCTCTGGTTTGACAAAAATATAGACATAAATGTCTATAATCCTCGGAAATAAATTGCAGGAGTGGACTTTAAACCAATCTGGCTGAAAGCAATACGTAGTCTGCTATCATGGCTATTATAAATGTGTTTGTTCTGTCTATAAAATGCCATGTTGTCACGATGAGGTAAAAGATAAATGTATGCAATATGATCAATCAATTAGTCTTGACATTTAAAATTGGCGCCAGAATACGTCAGTCATTATTTTGAGACGTTTGTTTTACTTACAAAATCAGGCTTTATACATGATGAAGGATATCGAGTTAAAGTGAGATTTAAGCGACGATTTCGTGACATAAGAAAATTGCAGAAGAAAATACAATCATACGAGGGGCATTCAAAAAATACCTGCAACCATTGAAAATCTCTGAACCGTGACACGTGTCAGTAAAATAAACTTATGATACTTAAACTGTAAGTCTTACTCTTTTCTCACCGAAATTTTCGAACACGTATGTCATTTTTATCATTACATTTCAGCACTGTGACTACCGTAATCTCAGGGCACTGGTTAGGGAATTAAATGTTACAATGGCGGTAAATTTGAAAGACAAGTTTATGGTATGCATTAAGATACATGCGTTAACAGTGTTAATATTAGCGCTTGATTTATAATAATGCTGATTCTTGTCAATTTTGAGTGTGCCCGGAGACCATGATGTTTATAGTTATACTAAAATTACATGATAAAAATGACCCACATGTTTGAAATTGTCCGTGAGAAAGGGGTAAGACTTACAGTTTAAGTATCATAAGATTATTTTATTGACACATGTCACGGTTCAGAGATTTTCAATGGTTGTAGGTATTTATTGAATGCCCCTCGTATGTTTCAGTTTGTTTCGGGTCTGAAAATGCGTAACGATGTGATGCGCATGATCAGATGAATCATCTGAGATGATATACCGTAGGTCATGCATACATACTTGTATGCATGATGACTGTTCTGATAAATCAGGGTTTCGATTTCTAAGTTTCTTTAGCATGATCTGCGCAACCACAAAATGTTTTGAAAAGCATAATTATACTGTTCACGACTCTCCATTTCCAAGTTTATATTCAATTACCATCATTACACACTAAACATTTCCGATCATAAGGATCTATTCCATAACTTCTACCAGTTTTAATGCGGAGAGGATGACTGGAACATCTTAATTTTGAAAGGTAACGGCGATGTGACGTATGTAAAAACTGATAAGTATTTTTCAAGTGATAATTGATTTTTGAAATTACTATGTCCGTTAATAAATTTTATCAAGAGAAGTACTCGTAGTATTGGCAAACCAGTGTTGTTAGGCGGTATCCTGAATAATTAGAAACTTGTTTACGTCACCAACACCTTGATCAATATACCATACATGTCAAAATCCATGACTAAAAAGTGTGACGTTTCTCTCTTTCCTCATCCGTCACTCGGGGAACAAGTCATCAAAGGTAATCTCACTGCACTCGCTTCTTTTATTATCTCAACACAATACTTTATTTATCTATTTTACACACTACGACCTTTACCGGTCGGTTCCTCCAATCAGGCTAACTGAACAAATACAGCAAGTACAATACCAGCATATGCCGAACTTAAATCCCACATGTCACTCATCTTAGTTACCGTGACAAAAGTATAGATTTGATTTTAGTGGCCCACGTTAAAGAACCTCTCTCGTCAAGATAAACAAGCATTTATAACTTATCTTTGGTAAACGGTCATATCCCAATCAGTTTAAACCAAAATTTGATACAGTTGGTAATACAATAATACATAAATGGGCCACACTCGCCATCTGCCACACTCTCCAATTGCTGCATTGCTGTATAAGTGTATGGTTGGTGTAGGGGGAGGTGATGAAGCAGAGCTATTTTTGGTTTGATTTGCAGCCTTATAAAGGCCTATATAATTATAATAGTTTCATTTGTTATTGAAAAATCTTTTTCTGAGACATTTAACCGAATTTCGTTGTTTGTTGGGGTTTGTCGTGTATTTTTATCAAAAAATCCTGGGGGAACGTGTTCATAAATACTTTTCAATCAATTGACTTATGGACACGCCTTTAAACAACAAGTAATACTAGAAATTATTTTAACCAAAATCGTTTCATGTACAAAGAGTTGGTTTTAATTTTATGATTATTGTAAATATATAGGCCAATATATAAATTGCAGTTGTTAAAACAATCAAGTTAAATTAAAAAATGCACTTCACATTTCGGTTTCAGATCACCTATATGTTCGGAAAACAATCTTTTTCAGTTTAATGACGAACTCGTTTAGCCTTAAATTTATAACAGTCAAAATATCAAGCTACGTGAAATATCAATAGGGTCACGCGTTATGAACTCGCCTCCCAATAGGGTGGTGCCGTTACATTTTGTAGTTTTATGCTGTCATTTTCCTCAAATATTTTCAAAACCACAAAAGCTATCTCAACAAATTTGGTATCATTTTAAAGCCCTAATAACAAGCTATCTGCCGGCAAAATGGCATTGGTATAGCTAATATAGAAGGGGAGATACAGCTGTTTGATGTTTGGAGACCAGGGATCAGCTGGAAGGGGTGTTTCTGGAAGGGGTGCCGCCTGTACAAACTCAATGGGGATAATCCAATAATGGCGATAATCTTTGTTCTTTTTACAATAACTAGTCATCGCCTAATGTTACAAACACCATTCTGGTCCCATTTTAAAGGATATTTAGTAGTCTTTAAGTATGTGGTTCAACAGACTTGTCAACTATTTGTAACAACTAATTAATAATGGATAAGACCATGATTATCAGCTTTCTTCCTATTCGCTACACAGTCAACATGAATAAATCAGCCTCAATTTACCGGATTTATAAAAATGACTATGACAGAAAAAGTTTTCAACCTATGATAGCAAAAGTATACATTTTTGGAAAGCTTGTAACTAGAGGTATTCAGAAATGCCGTTTATATCAGGGAAGGGTTCATCCTTAAACAAATATTTCTGAAAATTCTAAAAATATATAAAATAAAAATTGGAGATATTCACTAGCCGGTATAATTACCATACCGACGTAGTAACTTTGACAAATATATATCATCTAATGGGTAATTTCATGAGGAATTCAAATATGTAAAAAAAATAATGATAGGGGTAGGTATAGAAAATATATGGATCTCAAATTAAAAATTAAAAAACTCTGATATTTTCCGAACATTTCCGATCATACCATTTTAGTTCTTGGTCGTACTATAATTTTAATGGCATATTTGGTTTCCTCATGCAATTTCCCTTCAGAAAATGTATACTTTTACTACCTCAGGGGGGTATACAAGCAAATATAAATGTGTGAAGTTAAAATCATGTCACGAAAGCCAAAATCCGTGTGTAACGCGAAAGGAGGCGAGCTTATAACACATGACCATAGTCTATTAATTTCACGGAGCTAAAGATTGTTTTTAAAGCTCTATGATTAATCTCTAATTGCATCGGCAACCTTGGCGGCCGCTGCCACAAGAACGGCTGCTGTACATGCTCCTCCCTTGCTCCCGAATGCTTTCGTTGCTACAGCCCCTCCGGCTTTCATTGCAGTTGCAGCCACACCGCCAGCACTAGTTACCGTAGCCACACCGCCAGTTGCAGCCACACCGCCAGTTGCAGCCACACCGCCACCACTAGTCATCGCCACCGTAGCTGAAATACTAAAAGGTGGAAGTGCGCAAAGTGCAGCCCCAATCGCGACCAAAAATGCCGCCCACTTCCACTGTAAAATAGTATAATCAAATTATTAATAATAGTATAATCAAATTAAAGATGACTCAAAGGGTAACATACAGGTTTATAAACTGTGTGCTTCATTTAGCTAACTCTGTGCAGTGACGTTTCGCAATAATTGCACCTCATTATCACGCGAATGACTGTAATGCGCGCGCTGGCAACAGTAGTGTAACATTGTTACGCAGTACCATGCTGCGTCGATTACTAGAATACGCTCTAACGGCACTGCACATATCGAAGAACGAAGAATAGTAAACGGTGGAGTATTTAATTAACTGGTATATACAGGGTGTCAGAATAATCTTTACCGAGTTTCAAAAATATATTAGAAATATAAACAAATCGGCCGAGTGCACCATATGTGATGCGATCTGTGAAAACCCGCCACATGGTGGCATTTTTCATATTAGAGATATTTATATTATAAGAAAGCTAAAACTGTGCTGATTTCAGAACTGTTTCGATCATTTTTCCACGATTAATAAAAAAAAGTTATGATTGAATGATGATTGTGATGTCATGAAAAGCTACAAAACAAGAAATCATGAAAACAGGTCAAAAAAGATACATAATTCAATATAATAACATTATAAGGTTAATAACAAAAGTGACTTAAAGTAAGTATTTGAAGGTTAAATTTCATGAAAGATGCTGACACAAAGTATTGGAAACTAATTTTCTTTATAAAAATCTAAAAAAAAGAAAAAAAGTTTTTTATGTTTTTTGTTTGTTTTTTTACCCCATAAACCCTAGTTCACATTTTGCGACATCCGACGGGTTTTCACAGATCACATCACATATTGGCGTAACCCGGGGGGGGGGGGGGGGGGGGGGGGGGTGCTCTTCTACCAAAATCATACGTGAATGTGGATTTTTCCATCACAAGTTAATCTCAGTTGAAAATTCACATAGCGTTACACTGCCGATAATGAGCTTATTGATATTCATGAGGTGATTTACTACGGCGATTTTACATTCCAATTTTGAGTTGCCCGATGAAATCATGAATTGTAATGTTTTTAAATCATGAATCTGAATAGGAAACATGAATTTATTGGTATAAAATGTACAATGAACACAATGAAATGGTAATTGGGTTTGATGGTTTAATACTTTGTCGATAATACAGTGATGACTTGCAAGCTTCCAGAGGGAGAAATACTTTAGCGCGGCAGTGTATATGTTTTAGGGTATGCAACATATCCTGATTTAAACAGCTTTTTTGAATTCCTCTATTTCAGAGCTTTCCAAATATGTATATTGCTGCTATCATCGGTTGAATACTTTTTTCGTCATAGTCAATGTAATGTAAAACCGATGAATGAGGGCAAGCTCACTGTGTAGCGAATAGGGAAAAAGCCAAGGACAATGCAATCGATTCGTGATTGCAATTGTTACATAATAGTTGTCACGTTTGTTGAAACAGAATTTTATTGAATGTAAAATAATCTATAAAATGAGAGCAAAACCATGTTTGTACCATACAGGAATGAGGAGTTATTTTTAAATTGAATGTAGAATTGCGAACATTTTCTATATTTCCCATAGAGATTATTCAAAGCGCCGCCGCCACCGCAAATCATACTTTGCCGCAACTTTCAATCGGTCCATACATTATACTTTAGTTAAACACGGTATAAGGTTTCATTTGATCGCAATGAGCGAGTAAACTCATCATGATACTATGCCTATGCCATACGATTCCCTAACGCTATAAATCACCTATTCAAAAGTCCCGCTCCCGCGTACATGCACACTTGGACATGTGACAGTGATGCATTATGTTGTTGGCTTTGTGGTCTAGGGGTCGGCAAACTGATTGCTCAAAGGATTCGATACCGTATAGTGCTTCCTTGTCTCTCTATTCCAATGCGTAACTTACTAGAAAGGTAAGCTACCTCGCAAGTACTTATGTCTTAACTGCAGCGATGTAATTTTGAGAGCAAAACTGGGGAGTAAGATCAGAATAGTAACTATCGAGGTTAATATCCATATATATAAAGCATCGTTCCACTTAAACAATTATATTTGTCGCATGCACCAAATGTGTTAACTACGTCATTTCCTGGGTAAAATGTTAACACGGTTTGACTTTTAAATAATGAGCCACGATCGAGCTGGTCTGAGAGACAGATAAAATGACGAAATTTCAAGTCTGAAAATTTCAATTTATTCAGCGATAGCTGGTAATACTTATCTCGCATAATTATGATTGAGTCCACAATCGTACTTGTACATGTAATATATACTCGACTTAATTGCTAGCCTAAAGTCACATCATGGATAGCCTAACCATTTGCACATGTTGAACTGTGCCACGTGTGTGCGATTAGAGACCCACCAAATTGTCAAGTAAACTGTGATTTAGTTGGTGCAGAGGCCATGACACACAACCCAGTTATCCAATCACACAGCTGCACAAATAACTGATACTGCGGCATACCCCGTGAGTTGCCTTAATATAACTGCACTAGGCATGCTAGGCCCCCGTGTTAGGCAAATTACTCCCTATGTATTAGTACTAGTCCATCATCAATCGTCATCACTCAATTTTAGGACTGTATACCAGTGTATCGGGTTTATCATTTGTATTCTGTCCTTGAGAAGTGAATGGCATGTATGATTTTTTTGTTGTTGACACATCTGAACAATTGTATAACTTTAATAAAACCATGAGGTTTGAACCATATTACGTATTATCTGGATATTATCTGGACATTATTATCTATAATACCGTATGTATGTCTGTACAGTACTGTCATGTCAACCACTCTATGCTCTCTATATGGATGTTCGGATCACATTTTTTTACCCGTCAACATATTTTGATATCAGAAGAAAAATCCCATAATTTTCTTATTATTTCTGTAAATGTAAAATAATTGGCGCAAAATATGGTCAATTTATGCGTTTAGGCCAAAATACAGTGAGTTGTTGGTAAAGGTGGTTTAAGGCAGATGTTCTGATTGCTTGCCCGATTTTCAACTTGATGTTTTCTATTTTACATGAAAGGTTATCCTTGAAATTGTCGCATTCCAAAGCTTGAGTTGCCAAATAACTCCAATGGTTCTTATTTTAGAAGCACAAGGTCACCACAAGAAATTTTTCCATTGAGAAGTAGATGGTGATTTGAAGTTTTTAATTACTCCTTGTCATACCGAAAAAAAATCGTTTACCTCGGTATAGATCATTCTGAAACACACCTGTACGTGTACGTGCATATGATGAGTTACTATTTTGTTATCTCTTAGTTACCACTCCAATGAGTGCTTAAAATAAGGTAATTGTCTACCACATCTGCTTCTAATTTTGTGAATTTGTCAACATTTTTACCTTCGAATTTCATCATAAAGCATCTCCTGTATATTTGTAATCACTTGTGTATTGTTGTGATTGTTTAAAACACATTGTGAAGCCATTCAATTCTAATTATGAACGTGAAAACCTTACACTAAGTGCGAAACGTTAACGCAGAAGCGAATGCTCATCGTATACATAGCGCATTGATCACTACGTTGTCACCCGCTCAGAATGTTGAACATGCTCCAAAAATGTTATAAACCCCCGGGGAACCACTGCGAACCGATAGCGCCGCGGACCGCTTTACGAATACAACGTATGCCCAGGCCTGCGTATGCCAAATATTCACGAACGAATGACAACTTACATCAATGCTTACACGAACGTACACCCAAATTTCCAAAAACGTTGGGCACACGTTAGCACTATACACAACAGGGCCCTCGGTTTGAACTGACAGGGCCCTTAATTGGGGTTGAACAAGGCATCTTCAGTTACACTAATGTAGTGCTAGATACATTGTACTTACACTTATGGCCTCGAAGAAATCACCGAATGCCATTTTCAGAAGGGAAGCTTTTAGACCAGAGTATGCGTATTAAAATGATGGAGAACTGGACAACGTATGTTGATCTGAAGAAGAGCAAATACTAGTAACATTATATATAAGTCACCGGAATCCCAAAATGTTCCCTGTTATTTACAAATGGTATTCAAAGCTAAAAACAAGATAATTAGGTGCTCCTCAAAATACATGTACGTATATACCTGGATGTGTCGCTGATCTTTGGATTTGTGGGTGGTTTTTTTCCAGGGTCTATATCTAAAAGTAACCATATGAATTATGTATAATCAGCGTCCAAATGTTGAAGGTGTTGAAGAGAACTGTGACATTCTCATTCCGGCTGGGTCACAAAGAAGATTTCATGTGTAGTCCATCATGATTTAGCAACACTACAATGCCCACAGGGTATTTTTGCCAAACATTATGCTGGTTCTCTGCAACACCCTGGTTCCATGCAAGGGGTCTACCCGCTCGCCATAAGGGTCGCCAGTCATAACGTGTATTTTCCTATACCACGAGTGCGATAGTAATAAAAGTACCTTAGGGTTGGGGTTAGGTTTAGGGTAGAGTTAGGGTTAGGATTAGGGTTAGGGTTAGGGTTAGGGTTAGGGTTAGGGTTAGGGTTAGGGTTAGGGTTAGGGTTAGGGTTAGGGTTAGGGTTAGGGTTAGGGTTAGGGTTAGGGTTAGGGTATGTTAAAGGTTAGGGTTAGGTTAGGGTAGGATTAGGGTTAGGGTTAGGGTTAGGGTTAGGGTTAGGGTTAGGGTTTATGACTAGCGACCTTATGACTAGTGACCCTTATGACTACTGACCCTTATGACTAGCGACCCTTATGACTAGCGAGTTTGACCCCCCTGCAACACCCTTGACCCCCACGCCAACTCATCCATAGGTACTGGTATAGGCAAGGATTTTTCCGTAACCTGACATACTTTATCTGACACACTGACACAGTTTTATCTGACACAGTTTTTTAGGCGTTTGATGAACTCCTAAACTCCTGAAATCAGATGAAGTAGTTATAAACCCCATATGGCTCCAAACTTATGTGTGAAAGAAATCAAGCGATTCCCATGATACTGTACAGGCATGGTACAGGTTTATTTCATCTACAAATATCGTATGCTCTGTCACGTACATTGTAGAGAGAAACCGTGAGTGCAGTGAGCCCTGATTTTAAGGGATGGGACGGGTTGGTGAGTGTGTTGCATCCGTCACGCATAATACTGCTGCTGCTGCTGCTTCTTCTTCTTCTTGCAATATTTCTACAAAATGCTTCTTCTCCTACAGTTTACATGCTACAATCACCAGATTTGGTCAGTAGGACCCCCTACCTGACTTACATATAGGGTCATCACAGTTTGGGGTCAAAAGTCACACAGGGGTCACTAGGGGTCAAAACGTGATTTTCACTTAAAACGCATTTCCAATTTAGTGAAATGACCTAGGATCATCAAAATTGGTCCACATATTCCTTATGACCGTACGCATATATTATAGTTTGGTTTTTAAAATTAAAAATCATTTGGGGTGACTAGGGGTCAAAATGTATATTTTCAATTCGATCACTTAAAATGCATCTTGTCTCAGAGGAAATGACTCATGACCTTCATAATTGGTCAAAAGATTCCTTGGGTCCATGCCCATATAGGGTCTTCAGCGATTAAAAGTGACATGTCATATGGGGTCACTAGGGGTCATTGAACTTTACAGAGGTAAAGGTTAAGACATGCTCCGATTTGAACCGGGTTTGTTGCATCTTGTTTGAATTGATAAGCCAAGAAAATAAGTCAATTATATTGACCAGGTCAAAGGTCAAGAAGGGGTCACTAGGGTTCATTGAACTTTACAGAGGTAAAAGCTAAGACATGCTCCGATTTGGACCGGGTTTGTTGCATCTTGTTTGGATTGATGAGCCAAGAAAATAAATCAACTATATTGACCAGGTCAAAGGTCAAGAAGGGGTCACTAGGGGTCATTGAACTTTACAGGGGTAAAAGTTAAGACATGCTTCGATTTGGACCAGGTTTGTTGCATCTTGTTTGATTTGATGAGCCAAGAAAATAAGTCAATCATATTGACCAGGTCAAAGGTCAAAAAGGGTTCACTAGGGGTCAAAATGTTAATTTTCACTTATATTACTTAAAATGCTTCTCCTCCTACATTTTACATGCTATAATCACCAGATTTGGTCAGTAGGACCCCCTACCTGACTTACATTTAGGGTATTCACAGTTAAGGGTCAAAGGTCACACAGGGGTCATAATGAGTCAAAACGTTTTCCCCTTAAAACGCCCTTGCAATTTAGTGAAATGACATAGGATCGTCAAAATTGGTCAACATATTCCCTATGACCGTACGCATATAAAATAGTTCGGTTTTTAAAATCAAAACATATTTGGGGTCACTAGGGGTCAAAATGTTAATTTTCACTTCTATAACTTAAAATGCTTCTTCTCCTACATGCTACAATCACCAGGCTCGATCAGTACAACCGCCTACCTGACCTTCCTATAGGGTCTTCACAGTTTGGGGTCAAAGGTCACACAGGGGTCACTAGGGGTTAAAACGTGATTTTCACATAAAACGCCCTTGCATTTTATTGAAATGACCTAGGATCGTCAGAATAAATCAACATATGCCTTTTGACCCTATGCATATATAATAGTTCGGTTTTTCAATTAAATCATGACCTTGGGGTCAAACGGTCAGGAACAAGACAAAAATCAAGGTCCCCTGGTCTTAGACCGGAGTCATATCTAGTTGTTATTCCTTCTGTATCTACTACAAGGAGTATAATGTACAGTCCTCAAAATAAGTAACTGACCAGGTCAACACTATCGGCCGAGTGCACCAATGGCGAGTAGCTGAAGAATAGCGCTACCTCGCTAGTAACTGAGGCGTAACCAAAACATTTGAGAGCACCAAACTGGGGTAAGCTGCTAGGCTAGTAACTTGCAAGTCGCGATATTGGAGGCTGGTTTTGGTGAGATCATGAACAGTGAGGCAAAATCTTAAGGAAGGAAGACAATAACGGGTGTATAAAGCCAATTTGAACTCATTGCGAACCAGTGATTGCTCAATATTGTACAATTTATTGTTTGTCCCACAATCATGTCATACACATCTTTTTCTTTACCATTGAATGTTATCAGCGAACCAATGAGACGTTGGGTCCTGATCAACAGTTTTTACAATGTTTTCCCCAATATTAAAGTCAATTACAGTTGGGCATTTGCTTGGCTTTAGGGTGAAACCCATACTGGATGCTTAGTTTCATATTTTAGGGGACGATGCTGAATAATGTGGACATTTACCTCGCTAGTTACTATTCTGGTGTTACTCGCCAGTTTTGCTCTCAGAATTACATCGTTAGTAAGTTACGCTACAGTTAGGGCTGCTAGGGAAGTAGCTTACCTCCCTATAAAGTGGTGCACTCGGCCGATATGTGTTATATGTATGTGTTGTATATGTATAACCCAGGCAGTAACTTATTTTGAGGACTGTATATAATTTGAAAACGTGTTGAGAAGGGACTAGTAACGCAGACAGCGACTTATAAGCGCAGAGCATAAACAAACGCGGCGCTTTGTATGGGCCTCAAGGGCGATCATGGGGACCCTACCCCGCTCTAGATGGTATCCACTGCGTCCCCATTCGGTTCTTAGAGACCTTACTGTGTTTTGCATGGCTTTTTTCAGCGCAACGAGAGCGCAAGGCCTGATCGCCGTATGTGTGACAGGGGTATTAAATGTCGGGTTGGGCGGGGGTCTGGTGGTGGTGGGGTGGGGTGTGGGTGGGTGTGGGTGTGGGTGGGGGTTGTGTGGGGTGGTGTTGGGGTGGGGTAGGTGTGATATTCATTTGCCAGCAGAATTTAATAGCGAGTAGGCCTACTGGTGTTTCACCATTATTTTTGATTACAAGCTCACCGCAGTTAAGTCGCGGGCGCTGATTGCGTTAAATGTTTCGCGTAATTCAATGCTCTGATTTTACATTGCTTTTGCTGATCAGCACCGGCATCTACATTCACTGATGAAGACACGTCATGTAATATATGGGCCTAATACAAAAGTGTAAGCCTACGCGAAACTTTTTTTCAAGTCCGTTCCGAAAAAGTCCGTCCGAAAAAACAGAACACTTTAAAAAAAATGTTGGTTTGATTAAGAGAGTAGGACATCTAAAAGTAAAATAAATTGAAAAAAAAAAAAATTGAAATAAAATGTTGTATTTATAATTATTTTCGTAGGGGGTGTTCTGTCAGTGTTGTGGTATGATCAACTTGTACAAAAACCGTGTGAAATTCTTTTTTTAATTCACGTTCTGATTCACAACCCTCCCCTCGCTTAACAATAGGCCTAACTTAGGGAAGACATCAAAACTCGACCGCCCGTTGACCGCCGGTTACGGTCGGTTCCGCCCGGTTCTTTCAGGTCAAATATTTTACTGGTATATGAATATTCACGCATGCAACACTGAACAACCGCCGGTTGACTTAATGCTGTAACCAGACCAATTTACACTATCAATCTGTTACTTTGCGGTCATAATAGCTCTCTCTATAATCGTTCTATAAAAAAAAACCCATTCATATACTTTCGGTATTGATTTTAAAAAGTTAATTGAGCTATAAACAGATTGAAAAAGCCAACCCCAGCGAAAATCAATAGCTGTATTGTACTGGTTGTCAACTGAAACTTGAGACCCCATTACTTCAAGACTTTATTGCTCACGTGTGTGACGAGGCAGTATCAACCGGTCGTGTTCACCAGAGTGTAACTATTTGACCTCATTATGTGTGTATATTATAACAGACGACACGTTTTGTGAGAACCGGGCGGAACCGGCCGTAACCGGCGGTCAACGGGCGGTCGAGTTTTGACGTGATCCCTTAAAATGAAATTGCCTCTAAGCCGACGCTTGCATCGGTCCGGCACCGGTGACGATCACCCTATCGTTCTGGGGACTTTGCCGGCCATTCGCGTCTGGCAGGAGTTTGGCAGGAGTTTTGAGCATGCGGGTGAGTAAATGCTGCGGCGAACGGTGAGATCCCGGTATAAGGACATTATAAGTACGGCGCACCCGTTTCGCGCCCGTTCGCAGAGCGGTGGTGGACGGTGGTGGACGTCGACCATCTCAGCATTTTGTGGGGGTGGGTGTGGGTGTGGGTGGGGGTTGTGTGGGGTGGTGTTGGAGTGGGGTAGGTGTGATATTCATTTGCCAGCAGAATTTAATAGCGAGTAGGCCTACTGGTGTTTCACCATTATTTTTGATTACAAGCTCACCGCAGTTAAGTCGCGGGCGCTGATTGCGTTAAATGTTTCGCGTAATTCAATGCTCTGATTTTACATTGCTTTTGCTGATCAGCACCGGCATCTACATTCACTGATGAAGACACGTCATGTAATATATGGGCCTAATACAAAAGTGTAAGCCTACGCGAAACTTTTTTTCAAGTCCGTTCCGAAAAAGTCCGTCCGAAAAAACAGAACACTTTAAAAAAAATGTTGGTTTGATTAAGAGAGTAGGACATCTAAAAGTAAAATAAATTGAAAAAAAAAAAAATTGAAATAAAATGTTGTATTTATAATTATTTTCGTAGGGGGTGTTCTGTCAGTGTTGTGGTATGATCAACTTGTACAAAAACCGTGTGAATTTTTTTTTTTAATTCACGTTCTGATTCACAACCCTCCCCTCGCTTAACAATAGGCCTAACTTAGGGAAGACATCAAAACTCGACCGCCCGTTGACCGCCGGTTACGGTCGGTTCCGCCCGGTTCTTTCAGGTCAAATATTTTACTGGTATATGAATATTCACGCATGCAACACTGAACAACCGCCGGTTGACTTAATGCTGTAACCAGACCAATTTACACTATCAATCTGTTACTTTGCGGTCATAATAGCTCTCTCTATAATCGTTCTATAAAAAAAAACCCATTCATATACTTTCGGTATTGATTTTAAAAAGTTAATTGAGCTATAAACAGATTGAAAAAGCCAACCCCAGCGAAAATCAATAGCTGTATTGTACTGGTTGTCAACTGAAACTTGAGACCCCATTACTTCAAGACTTTATTGCTCACGTGTGTGACGAGGCAGTATCAACCGGTCGTGTTCACCAGAGTGTAACTATTTGACCTCATTATGTGTGTATATTATAACAGACGACACGTTTTGTGAGAACCGGGCGGAACCGGCCGTAACCGGCGGTCAACGGGCGGTCGAGTTTTGACGTGATCCCTTAAAATGAAATTGCCTCTAAGCCGACGCTTGCATCGGTCCGGCACCGGTGACGATCACCCTATCGTTCTGGGGACTTTGCCGGCCATTCGCGTCTGGCAGGAGTTTGGCAGGAGTTTTGAGCATGCGGGTGAGTAAATGCTGCGGCGAACGGTGAGATCCCGGTATAAGGACATTATAAGTACGGCGCACCCGTTTCGCGCCCGTTCGCAGAGCGGTGGTGGACGGTGGTGGACGTCGACCATCTCAGCATTTTGTGGGGGTGGGTGTGGGTGTGGGTGGGGGTTGTGTGGGGTGGTGTTGGAGTGGGGTAGGTGTGATATTCATTTGCCAGCAGAATTTAATAGCGAGTAGGCCTACTGGTGTTTCACCATTATTTTTGATTACAAGCTCACCGCAGTTAAGTCGCGGGCGCTGATTGCGTTAAATGTTTCGCGTAATTCAATGCTCTGATTTTACATTGCTTTTGCTGATCAGCACCGGCATCTACATTCACTGATGAAGACACGTCATGTAATATATGGGCCTAATACAAAAGTGTAAGCCTACGCGAAACTTTTTTTCAAGTCCGTTCCGAAAAAGTCCGTCCGAAAAAACAGAACACTTTAAAAAAAATGTTGGTTTGATTAAGAGAGTAGGACATCTAAAAGTAAAATAAATTGGAAAAAAAAAAATTGAAATAAAATGTTGTATTTATAATTATTTTCGTAGGGGGTGTTCTGTCAGTGTTGTGGTATGATCAACTTGTACAAAAACCGTGTGAAATTCTTTTTTTAATTCACGTTCTGATTCACAACCCTCCCCTCGCTTAACAATAGGCCTAACTTAGGGAAGACATCAAAACTCGACCGCCCGTTGACCGCCGGTTACGGTCGGTTCCGCCCGGTTCTTTCAGGTCAAATATTTTACTGGTATATGAATATTCACGCATGCAACACTGAACAACCGCCGGTTGACTTAATGCTGTAACCAGACCAATTTACACTATCAATCTGTTACTTTGCGGTCATAATAGCTCTCTCTATAATCGTTCTATAAAAAAAACCCATTCATATACTTTCGGTATTGATTTTAAAAAGTTAATTGAGCTATAAACAGATTGAAAAAGCCAACCCCAGCGAAAATCAATAGCTGTATTGTACTGGTTGTCAACTGAAACTTGAGACCCCATTACTTCAAGACTTTATTGCTCACGTGTGTGACGAGGCAGTATCAACCGGTCGTGTTCACCAGAGTGTAACTATTTGACCTCATTATGTGTGTATATTATAACAGACGACACGTTTTGTGAGAACCGGGCGGAACCGGCCGTAACCGGCGGTCAACGGGCGGTCGAGTTTTGACGTGATCCCTTAAAATGAAATTGCCTCTAAGCCGACGCTTGCATCGGTCCGGCACCGGTGACGATCACCCTATCGTTCTGGGGACTTTGCCGGCCATTCGCGTCTGGCAGGAGTTTGGCAGGAGTTTTGAGCATGCGGGTGAGTAAATGCTGCGGCGAACGGTGAGATCCCGGTATAAGGACATTATAAGTACGGCGCACCCGTTTCGCGCCCGTTCGCAGAGCGGTGATGGACGGTGGTGGACGTCGACCATCTCAGCGACGGGCATGCTCAAAACTCCTGCCGGGTGAAATGGTCCAGTATGACGTTTTTCACGTCCCCACATAATATTTAGAATATATGGTGTGTTTTGAGACCACTTATAATGTTGAAACCTGTTGAAAGGGTGAGCGCGAATCGAGAAAAAGAAACCCCGTTTTTGAATTTTTAACACTTGCTTACTTGCTTAATTCGAGTTGTGTTCTCGATCTACAATGGATCTCCACACTTTCCTGTCCTGGGTTGCTGTCTTTAAGTCTCCGACATCCAAACCAATGTCCTGTTTTATAGCACATCGATACGTTAGGGCAGCTAACAAGGTCTAGTATAACGTTTTTTAACGTCGCTCACATTAAAATTATGGGGACGTGACCCTGTAACCCCCCCCCCCCCCCCATTTGCGCCGCATATGTCCCTACCTCCTTTTCTTCCTCCTTCTTATCCTCTTCCTCCTTCTCCTCTTCCTCCTTCTCCTCTTCTTCCTTTTTTAAACTCTTTTTTCAATGGGAGGGGGGGGGGGGGAAATGGCTTGCTGGGGCCCCTGGATACGCCACTGTTTTCATTCATGGGTGTAATCGTCTACTTGCAGAGTATCTCACTGCATTATTTCCAAGGTGTTTCAAATTTCAATGTCGTGAACCTTTATAACCTTTTACAATTTTACATTCCAATAAGGATGATATTTTATCCTAGGGAGAAATTTGCCATCAAACACGATGATAATATGTGGTAATTATACCGGTTTATCGAAAGGAAGGAAATACTGTTGTTATTTTAGAAATATATTGTAATATCCCTTATCCTTTTTATTACCCGGAGTTCGTTGGTTTTCTAAACCACGGGTCTTATTTTAGCCCATGAGACTTGACCATGACGAATTGAGAAGGATTTGAAATGAGCCACTCCTAACATGCCTAAACAAATTATTATGCACAGCCAACCGAAGTGCGTGACTTCCGCAAGAAATCGTGCATATTTACTGTCTACAGTGAACGCTTTTTGTGCGGGCTAATGGGGCCCTCACATGTATCCGTGTGAGCTGAGCGGCCCCTTACCGTGTGAAAAATGGGTGCGGACGGCAGCACACACGGTGGGCCGTTTCCCGTCTGTTGAACACGTTCAGGGGACTTTAAGACGATAGATGAAGACGGTATAAGGACGGCGCACCCGTTCGCACCCGTTTCGCACCCGTTTCGCACCCGTTTTGTGCCCATTCGCAGGGCGGTGATGGACAGTGGTGAACGTCGACCATCTTAGCGACGGACTGCGAATGGCCGCATGCAGCCTAGTAACCGTTCGCTGAACGGACTCTCAGCAGGCATGTTGCAACTCTCTAAATGTAAAAGAGCTAAAACTCACTCTTTCGAGAGCTCTAGGAGGAACAGCTCTTTTTTTGGAGTGAAGTTCACTCTTAAAAGAGCGATTTTCACTCTAAAAAGAGTTAAACTCACTCTGAAAAGAGTGGAAATCACTCTTAAAAGAGTGACAAATCACTCTGAAAAGAGTAAACTTCACTTCTTAGAAGAGCCGTCCCTCCTAAAGCTCTCGAAAGAGTGATGTTTAGCTCTTTTACATTTAGAGAGTATTATAGATGTTGGTCGTACGAATGCAAATGAAGCGGCGAGCTTGAGCGCTCAGCTTGAAAAGGGCGGTTTGATGATGTAATCAAGACGTTTCGGCCGGTACCCAGGCGTTTCGACCGGTTAGGAACCGGTATGGAGGTGGTATGCACACGGTGAGGACACGGTGAGAACGGTAAGCTAGAACTTTATGAGGCCGGTGATCCCGGGACAAGGCCGGTGAGAACCCGGGACAGACCCGGTGTAGAACGGTATGGACCGAGGACCCGGTGTGGAGCTGTTATGCACCCGGTAAGAACGGTAAGCTAGAAATGTATGAGGACGGTGAGCCCGGCACCCGACCGGTGAGGACCCGGTTTAGACCCTGTATATAACGTTATGGACCCGGTGGCCACAACAAAAGATTAATGCGCCCGTTGACATTTTTTACTGATTGTTTGGACTCTGTTGTTTTTCTATTAGACGGTATTAGGTGGCCGCCTACCATTACCGCCCTGCGAACGGGCGCGAAACGGGTGTGCCGTCTTTATACCGTCCTCAAACCGGGCTCTCACCGTTTGCCGCCGCTTTTACTCACCCGGCAGGAAACGGCAGGAGTTTTGAGCATGCTCAAACTTCCTGCCGGGCGCGGATGGCCGGCAATGTCCCCGGCAACGTGTTCAACGGACGGGAAACGGCCCACCGTGTGACATCACCGTGTGCCGCCGTCTGCACCAATTTGTCACACGGTAATGGGCCGGCCAGCTCACACGGATACATGTTAGTACAAATGTATTTTACAGACATTCCCGGAATGTGAGCGAAGCGGCGAGCTTGAGCGCTCAGCTTATACAGGGCAGTTTGATGACGTTATCAAGGCGGTTCGGTCGGTACCCAAGCGTTTCGGCCGGTGATGACCTGGTGAGGAGGTGGTATGAGCCCGGTTCCAGGCCGATAAGGACCCGGTATAGAACAGTTTGAACCCGGTGACAAAAAAAAAATCAATGCGGCCGTTGCCATGTTTTGCTGATTGTTCACCGTGTTGGACTCTGTTGTTTTTCTATAAGACGGTAAGGGGCCGCCCAGCTCACACGGATACATGTGAGGGCCCCATAACGCAACGACTGACTGATCGTGAAGATCTTCTAAGTTACAGAGCCATACGATTCCTTATTATTTCATAATCAGGGTTTGAATACGTTGAAATAAAGTCCATAGTTTGGCCGCAGCTTCCAGTATTTCCTGCTTTTATACGATCACAACTGTACACCAGTGAACAGAATAGTATGGAATGCCTTTATGATGAAAATCGAAGCAAATTATGTTGAGAAATTCCTTAAAGTGGAAGCAAATACGGGCTTTTCTCGGAAAACGACCCAGTACAATCTCAGAAATTGGAAAACAGTCCCGCGTGAGGTACAGCTATCACAATTCAGCGGGTTCTTTTTCATTCAACAATGTGCAAATTACTTTACACAAATTCAATGTGTTATGCCCCAGTCACATGTATCCGTATGAGCTGGGCGCCCCACCGTCTAATAGAAAAACAACAGAGTCCAACACGGTGAACAAACAGCAAAATATGTCAACAGCCGCGTTGATTTTTTTTTGTCACCGGGTCCATACAGTTATATACCGGGTCTATACCGGGTCCTCATCGGCCTGCGTTACTTGGCTCATACCACCTCCTCACCGGGTCACCGCCGGAACGCTTGGGTAACGGCCGAATAGTGGCCAAACCGCCTCGATGACGTCATCAAACCGCCCTTTATAAAAGCTAAGCGCTCAGTCAAGCTTCACTCGTATTCCGGACTTCTCTGTATTTGTCATATGTATATCCGTGAGCTGAGAGCCCCCCCCCCCCCCCCCCCCCCCTACCGTGTGAACAATTGGTGCGGACGGCGGCATACGGTGAGCTGTTTCCCGTCTGTTGAACACGTTCTGGGGACTTTGCCGGCCATTCGCGTCTGGCAGGAGTATGGCAGGAGTTTTGAGAATGCGGGTGAGTAAATGCTGTGGCGAACGGTGAGATCCCGGTATCTGATATAAGGACATTTATAAGTACGGCGCACCCGTTTCGCGCCCGTTCGCAGAGCGGTGGTGGACGGTGGTGGACGTCGTCTATCTCAGCGACGGGCTGCTAAAAGATGGAAATTGAGTTGTGGTTGCCCGACTATTGTGCGATAATGGAAGGGTTTGTCCATATTTTGAGTAGTGGGCGCCGGCTGAAACGGGCGCATGCTGTCTGGATTACCATCCACGGAACGGACTCTGACCGGGCGCTCGCAGTGTGACACCGTACGGGTTTGCACGGTTCCTGCCAAATTACGCCTGGGTGTCACGACCCGAGTTAGCTCGGTTTTACAATTAAACGATTTACTACACTGCTAAAATGTTGAGTAAAACGATTACTCAACGTTGAGTAACTATGCAACAGTTCAACAGTTGAGTAAACAATGCCCAATATGTTCAACAGTTGAGTAAAAATGTCCAATATGTTCAACAGTTGAGTAAAAATGCCCAATATGTTCAACAGTTGAGTAAAATGTTGGGCATTTCGTGCTGATTTCGAACGTCCTTCGTTCTCTCTCTCTGTTTGTTTTGTTTCTTCTGTCTCCCGCGTTGCTTCGTCGTCACGACGCCCGCGTCGCGTATTGCCGCATTGCGTTGCGTATTAAAGTCTGTGTAAGCCTTGCCCCTGGGTTGGCACGGTACCTGCCGCATAACGCCTGGGTAACACTCTGTTAGCGTGTTGATGGTCTAATAACGTCTCCGTAACATCCTATTAACTTAGCCAATATCCTTTTACCTTAAGCTTAGTCGAACAGATAGTCAATAGTAGAAAATCATCTCTTTTGGAGAGAGTTGGAATCCCTCTATTTAGTCCTGTGATTACATCTGTGTGTATTGAAGATTAGGTCTTATGAAACGCTCTAACAAATCAGTCAGTTGTATTGTTTATAATCTGTTAAAGAGATATTTAAAATTTATAGCGGTTATACTTACCGATACGTTACTACGCTTTGTCTCTTAGAATTGGCCAATATACGAGATGTTTTTCCGTTTTCGTCCGTTTCTGTCACCGTTTTCTAGTCACAACATACCTGGACTTTGGTCCCGGACTTTTACATAACGCGCAATCTCATGCATATAAATGTATAAGATTTTCACAACGCCAGCCGTGGGTAGCTGTAAACACATGCTGGAAACGGAGCTGCACCTTCCTCATACCGAGTCCATTTATGTGGCTTTCACTTTCATACCTGGACTTTGGTCCCGGACTTTGGTACCCTGTACATTTTTTCTTTGAATAATTTCATTAGGATTGTAGATTGAAATGATTAAAATATGTTGTTGTTCAAATCCAATTATCTACACCGTAAAAAATCATTGTATAATTTACATGTAAAATGATGGGAATATAACAGTATTTTACCGTTTCTAAAAAAACCGGTCAAATACTGTATTTTTCACACTTGATTCTTTAAGCCATCGTTGACTAAAATGAAAAGTTGAGCTAGTGGCTTAAGTGCGATCCCAGGTAAATAGTGATCATGCTTGCTCACGGTCAAAATCTTTTTATTGCATGATGTGAAGTGGCTTTGATAGTAGGTTAAAAAAAGTCACATCAAAAATTCATCGGGACCTTGTTGCCATAGCAACGGCCGATTTTTCGATTTTGGCTATATTTGCAAATTTGGAGGCGAAAATTGCTGAAATTATGTAATTTACAAGGTCAATTCTTTCAAATGGTTTGAGGAAATTTTACAAAAACAACTATATCACCACAAAGCATCATCTTTGGCCTTTCCAAAATGCAAACAAATATTTCGATAATATTTTCATATGTGTGATTTTTCCTCCGACTAACTTTGATAGTATAGCACTTTTGAAAAAATGCAATTTTCACCCTATCTTTATGGTTAAAAATGGAATTTTGCTAGAGCACTCAGATTTTTATCCTCTCTGGTAGTAGTTAGCCAGACAATGCCCCATTCAAATATGGCAAAAAAAGTTTGGGGCTATGTGTCTTGTAAAGTCAGTGTTGCCAGAAAGTTGGACAATTTTGTAAAAATTATTTTTTTCAAAATTTTGTTTTTTCTACGAATTAACCCAATAACTTCTCATGGAATTGCCATAGCTTAATTTTTTTTCACATTTAGACACACGTTTGTCATTACTAGTCCACCAAGAGGTAGTAGTGGCACCAGGATTTTTTTCGGGGGGGGGGGGGGGCAATTTTGGCGAAAGAGTGATTATTTTGGCGTGTGTTTTTCCTTTCAATTTATCCGGGGATATCGGGATCAAGGCTTCCAACTGGGGGAATTTCCCTTTCTCCCAATGCCCCCATCCCCGTGGTGGTATCACTGTCTTTAGCATACACAACATGTGTTGCCAGAAACCTGGCAATGTTAAGCCTTCTCTTGCCGATGTATTATTTGTAACCTAACTTAATAACACTGCTAGTTCTTTTTAACAGTGTGAAAACTCACAGTAGCTGTTTTTCTTGTAATTGGTGGATAGCCCACACTTTACCTTTCAAAATGTACATGTACATTGCTTAACAAGTTCCTGTAACTTGATTACATAGGCATGTTTTCGCCTCTTATCACCAATGTCATATGTTTCAATGTTCAGATCGTTACAAACACTCTTGAGTACTTTCAATCCTAGGGAGTCCAGTTTCTCTAGTTTGAATAGTTCACATATGTTATGAGTGTTTGATACGATAGGATGTTTCAGGCCAATTTGATCCAAAACAGAAGAAACAAGTCTTCTGTGTGCTTCTTCATGTTGGTCATTTGCAGTTGGCGCCATTCCTTTAACTTTAGCAGCTACACGGCTAAAGTAACTGGAGATTTGCTGTGATGTCAGAAATTCAGTAGGTAGAAAAAGCCTATTACCATGGTTATCCTTCTTGGTGCGCATTTCTTTGGCAACCTCCGCTGGGTCACATTTTCTACCACTGACCTCCCCTTCATTAAACTTTCCATTCAAGTAATCTTTCTGCTTCTCTGTGAATCGTTTTGCAGCTTTTCTCTTCTGAATTGCCCATCCTTTCGCTACCATGTCTTTTCCACTGCATGAAGTGCTGATGGGTTCCATGCTAGGTACTTGGCGTGTAGCCGTTTCTAGTTTTTCTGCATACATTAATTTTGCCTTATCATGTAGAGTATATTTGTCTAGGATCCTGGTGTGACTGTCACACAATAAGTGATTGTTCAGCTCTTCCATTGTATTATAGGATGTCGTACAGCCTTCTTCAGGACATGGGAAGAGGTTTACACATTCATGTTGACCATCAGTTGCATGTTTCTTCTTACGTGGCTGTACTCTCTTAAATTTGCTGTCCTCTGTTCCTGGTGGTGAGCTGAGTACATCTAGCTGTGGAACTTCAACATTTCTGAATTCTGCTGCCGGTAGCACTGTTGGTGCTCCAATCTGGTATCCCTTCCAAACGAGAACATCTTCTTTTCCATACTCAAAGTTGGTAAGCTGAGTTATATTTTCAATTGGTTTTGCACTTGGAGCCTTTTCATTCATGTCGCAGACAAACACCTTCACACCAACTACCCCTCCATTGCTCTCTACAGCTTGTTTAAATTGATCAGCTGTCTCCACGTCATTGCCCTCATCAACGTAAATTCCAACATGGGATTTTATTGTTGCAGCCATGCGGTCGCAAGGACCTTTACCTCCTTGGGCTTCGGAAAAGTCATACCGCTTGCAAATGACTGGTACTGAACGCAGGGTTATTGAGCTGTGATAACAACCCGCATTGTCACTTCTGTAGAAGACTTCTTTGAGCTCAGGGTGTTCCTTCTTGATATACTTGACTGCATGTTCCATGATGGATGAAACAGTGGTGCTATCTTGTGTGCAGTTCTGAAACATATGTACAAGTGTAAGTGTCTCATAAGATTCATCCTGCAGACGCATGACAACAGTTATATGCCACGATAGGCCCCGCTTTGCAAACCATTGCGTTTGCGATTCACGGTATTTCTTATGTAGAAATTTCATCGCCCAATCTTGATGAAAAAGCATCTTTTCATTGGATAATTCATTCAGTACGTCAATTCGTGACATGTCTTGGTTGATGGATCTCACTTGGTGTGCCTTGAAAGATTCTATATCCTGCGTTGCTTCATTAACAACATATTCCATCTCTTCTTTCAAGTCCCAACTTGATAGGGGAACACTGGCTAATGCCTCCTCGATGTTAGTGCACACATTTTTCAGCTCTTCACAACTCTCACATGAGTCAAGATGTTCATGTTGGCACCTATCAACTTCGTGGTCACTGGCAAGAGCATAATGGATGCAATGGTCACCTATTGTTGATGATTCTGACACATGGACCTGAAATATTTTAGAAAGAAATCAAAGATGTTTTAGTTAGAGTTAGACATAATATACATGAAATAAAAGATTCTTTAATTTTAATTAACAAAAATCTAGTATAATGACAAAGTTTTATGATGGCAGTTTATTAGATTATTATTTAAAAGAATCACCTTCAAATCCCCGGCCAAGTATTGCTTAGAAGATCTAAGGGAGACGAGTTGCTGTTTTCCCCATGCCTGGCTCTTTCCCAATGTGACAAGTGTGTCAACAGCTCCTTGCAGGTCCCGAAATGCACAGCTATCTGAAAAGAGACAATATCACAATCAATAATTGATTAACTCAAACATGATTCTGTATTTACCAGTAATTCATTTATCTATTTAAAATAACAGAAACTTTTACATATCAATCAAAATAAACTTACTCTGAACTGCAAAATAGTCGAGTCCTTGTAGTGATGTTCTGATCGATGCACTGCATTCATCCAGAATTACTCTCAATGTTTGTCTGCGTATTGGAATGAAATCACATTCTTTACAGTAATGTTCATACTGGGTGATTAGTCTCTCAGGGATCATTGTTCTAATGACATTTGGCACCCTTAAACTTTCCCCAGTAGACAGTTTCAACACTTTTTCACCAAATGGCATATCCTGGACTACATGACCACTGGTGATAAATGTTAGAAAATGATCCAACTTATCAACATCTATTTTCATTCTTGGTGTATGAGAAGGAACAACTGGCACACCCCTTCCTTGTTCAATAGCATGTTTTCTAGCCATTGATACCTTCCATCGTGATAATCCTGGAATGAACATCTGAAGCTGCTTAACTGTAAGCTTGTCCGCCATTATTGACAAGATTTGTCTCCTTGTGTCCCATGAACATGCATTATTGTAACATTCTACCAATGCATCGATGAATTCCGACTGCACCTCATCTTCTGTAATGCCAAAATATTTATTTGTGCTTGAAGACTGTTGAAGAGCTCGCCACACATTAGCAGCCTCACCTGGTGTAACAACGTCTAACACAGCTCTAAAAGCTTGGCCTACTTGTTTAAGATGACGACGTTTTGATGATGGTTTAGCATCTTCCCAAGAAGATGTAAGTATATGAGGACGTTCTATTCCAACTGAAGCCAGAAAGTCAAACAACAACACTTGTTTGTCACTAACAGTTTCTCCATCAGATTCGGATCCAGTGAAAGGTGTACTAGTGGCCGTGAAGCCAGGGGTATCCGGAACTGTGCGGGGATCTTCTGTAGATTGTTCAATTGACGAAGAGCACAAGTTTAAGTAATTTTAAACAAATTGTTGAATATACCAACTTTGAATTAGACTTTTTATATACCAACTTATACATTAATTTTGATGTGATAACAATTGCAAGCAATTAAGTAAAATCAATTATTTCGGGGTACCATTGTAACGGCTTCCAACTCTGCAGTGACTTCAGCGAGAGCACATGCTTCTGGTTTCTTTCCTTCATCGTCAAGAACGTGCTCGCCTTTAAGCTTGGTTCTGCAATCTCTACAAATAGCTGCAAAAGGGGAAAAAAGGATTACAATTATCAAGACTTCAACGGACACTGCATTAGGCTAAAATCAGGGTCAGATCTAGTTTTTTTGCAATGTGGGCACACAAGTTCAAAGTGAGAAACAAACTTGATTTTAGTAAAAAAATGTTTTGAATGGCCCACCAATCTTTTTTTTCTTCTCAGGTAGTGGGGCAAATAGGGGAGGGCACGGGCCAGGTTAGCTTCAATTAATTGGTGTAGAACTGGAATATAAATGAGAATCAACATTAATTCACACAAATCTGTTTGCAAGAATCTTTGCCAGAATCAATTGGCAGATTTTACCAAATTTGATATATCATATGAAAGCTACAACTAATCAGAATGCACTTGTAGGCCTAACCATAGTAGGCTTAAACTAGTATGGCAAACAGCATCACAAATTAAGATATCAAGCAGAATTGATATTATAAAGTATACATACCTGAGCCAACAGGGACTAGAATACCCACAGCTTCCATAATCTTCTTAGATTGGTGATAACCAATACCTCTATCCCCATTTCTAGGTTTTGTGTGGGCTGCCACATCAAAAGGAACCTGGCATCGCTTCGTTGGTGACAACCAGTGGATCCCTAATCCTCCTCTATGTGCTGGACAAATAGTCAAGTTTGAACCAGCTGATCCAAACATACCAACTCGTGCCAAAATTAGCTGCATTTCAGAATTAATTGTAGCTGGTATTTGTAAACTTCTGATATGGTTCGTGATATCTTTGGTACAGGTTACCAAGGAAACAATGGTGTTCCCATCTTGTAATGATCGTGGATGGTGTCCACACTTGGTACCTGTGATTTCACTAAAAGAACAGGCCATACTTGCGAACATCACTGAAAAGAAAACGTAATACGTAACTGGTAAACAGTAAGGAACATTGCATAATGTTCAGAGAATGAAAAACAAAAAATCATTAATAATCAGTACAAGACTGATAATAATTATGAACTCTTTGGACAGTCTCTGGATAATAAAACCATGTATCAAACTGAATCTTTGTGATTTTTTAATAATGTCAAATATTTTTCAACATCCTGAAGGACAGAAGAAAAAAAATCATGTCAAATTGAATCCTTATATAATTTTCTCTTTGACAGTCTGAGGAGAGCAATAAGCAATTATTGAATCAGAAATGGTATTTATCAACATTTTGCCGCTCACATACCTGAAATGATGACACTTTCCAAACACTTACTTATGTAGCCATGGACAGTAAAATCTTTATGATATTGGTGATGTGTGAGAAACAGAGAAGCTCACCATTTACATTTAGAGTCTACAGGCGGACAGTACCTTGACCAAGGCTAAATCAATGCTCACTAGAATAAACTGAAAAACTCACCTGATATCATGAAATCTGTGCAAAGTTAATTTATCGTGCTTGTATGTGAAGTAGGTATATCAAATCCAACATTCTTCCATATCGCATCTCTGCCCAATGATGACGAACTCTAGTAGTAGTTTACCAGTCAATTTATCCAATACCACTCCCAGGGTACCACTTTCACTCAGACCAGGCAAGTTATGGCACTTCCCAGTCCAATGAGGTGGTCATGGTAGTGGTTTGGTGAAATATGATACTCGTAATAACATGATGTTACATCATAGACCCTGAACTATGTGTACATGTGCTGATCAGTAATAGACCCTGACCTGTTTGGAAAATACAGTGGTTGCTAGTCTACTCCATAGATCATTTTTGAAATCAATGTTCACTCATATAACATCTTGGGGTATAGGGGCATGGTGCAGGGATGGGATATAGAAGCATGGGGAGGAGGGGTAATTCCCCTACATTTTGTTGGAAGCCTTGCTCCTGATTTTCCCAGAAAAATTGAAAGAAAAATGCACACACCACAAATCTGTCTAGGGGGGCAATTTTGGCTATTAAAATAGCCAAACTTGCCCTCTAGACAGACACCTTCCTGCCCCCCCCCCCCCCCCCCCCAAAAAAAAATCCTGGTGCCACCACTGGCTCTTGGTGGACCAGTAATGACAAAAGTGTGTCTAAATGTGAATAATAATTTAAGCTAAGGCAATTCCATGAGAAGTTATTGGGTTAATTTGTAGAAATAACACAATTTCCAAAAAAACACATTTTTACAATATTGTCCAACTTTCTGGCAACACTGGCTTTACAAGACACATAGCCCCAAACTTTTTTTGCCAGATTTGAATGGGGCATTGTCTGGCTAACTACTACCAGAGAGGATAAAAATCTGAGTGCTCTAGCAAAATTCCATTTTTAACCATAAAGATAGGGTAAAAATTGTGTTTTTTCAAAAGTGATAAACTATCAAAGTTAGTCGGAGGAAAAATCACACATATGAAAATATTATCGAAATATATGTTTGCATTTTAGAAAGGCCTAAGATGATGCTTGGTGGTGATATAGTTGTTTTCGTAAAATGTCCTCAAACCATTTGAAAAGAGTGACCTTGTAAATTACATAATTTCAGCAATTTTCGCCTCCAAATTTGCAAATATAGCCAAAATCGAAAAATCGGCCGTTGCTATGGCAACAAGGTCCCGATGAATTTTTGATGTGACTTTTTTTAAACTACTATCAAAGCCCCTTCACATCATGCAATAAAAAAAATGTGACCATGAGCAAGCATGATCACTAATTACCTGGGATCGCACTTAAGACTTAACATTCTCAACATTAGCTACACACACACACAAATTGTCAATTTTTTGACCAAGTCCAAAATTTCATCAATGTTAATTTTACAGGGGTTTGTTGGCAGATTGGCTGCCAGCCTTTTTACCGTTAATTTTACAATATTTTCAACAAACGCCTGTAAATTTTACTTTGCATTGTAAAAAAGCAGTAAAATACTGTAAAATATACAGTATATTGTTTTTTGTGCATTTTTACAGTAATTGGTTCAAGAAACTGTAAAATTTTACAGTGTCCCGTTAAATTTGACAGCTATTTACTGTAAATTTTTACAGTACAATGTAAATTTTACAGGGGTTTGTTGGCAGATTGGCTGCCAGCCTTTTTTACCGTTAATTTTACAACATTTTTTTAACAGTGTAATCACATGCTAGACAGTTTCGTATTCCCGTTCGGAAGACTTCTTCTTCGGTAGTGACTTGATCCGCTTGTTTTTCCCGCGAGATTTGTACAACAAAATATGTTACTCATTCCAATCTACAATCCTGATGAGCTTATTCAAGATTTAAGAGATCTGTACGGCCAAAATACGGTTAAAACCGTACGTGGTTTAGAGAAATTGACGACATCCGAACCATACTTGTCAGGCATTCAGCTAAAAAGATGGGTCATCAATATCTCGGTCGCTCGCCGACAACTCACAACTCGCGAAACTACACAGAAAGAAAAAAAGTGAGTCATCATCGAAAAATGAGTCATTTTGTCCGTGTAGTGACACACTATGGCTCAAAATGAGTCATTTTGTCCGTGTAGTGACTCATTTTACGATAATGACTCACTTATTTTTTTCTGTGTACGCTTTTAACGAAAGGCCTCAACTTTGCTGTCCGCTGAAAAAAATTCCCAATAATGAATTCATCGTGGCGTGTGAGAAAGACTGTTGGATGACTAGACCACCGTACCCCTGCCTTTGTCGGCACCCATTATTATTAAGGACCTTTCTTTCTGGAGTTGTTTCAACGCTTTTCTTTTCTTTCCTTTTTTTTGGGGGAATTTGGCAGAGCGTTTCACTCACAGTGCCAGATGTGGCCCTCTTCGGCTATTATTACCGCTAATATTTACCGCTTCTCTACCAAAGAGGGCAGTACGTATAAATATAGTAATATTGTAATGCCGTGGTAGGGGGGGCCTAAGTGATATTCACTCCACAGAAAATTGCCTAAGTAACTCACACGATACTAAAGAAATTGGTACACACACACACGTCAAATAGTTAATTTCTCAGAATGACCTAAACCTGTTATTCATATCAATCAAACAAAGTCAATTACAATTTAGGGCACAAACAAAATCCACCCAAGCCCATACACGTAATGGTTATTAAACGATAGGCTAGATCAATATTTATCAAACGAACATAAATATGGCACCTTTTCAGAGGAATCTTATAGGGCTAGGTCATAATTAATTTGGAATAAAGAAAAAGCCAGAAGATGCCTAGGAAGGGAAACCGGTACAAAATTCAACCAGCGTTAATGATAAATTTGGATGATGACTGGCTAGGCCTGAATAGGCTAGCCTAGAACTAGATTGACAGGGATAGATACCGTATAGCTTAGTCTGTATTGACTCTGTATTTGTTATGCAGTAGATCACGGTAGCCTTCCCTCACAAAAGTCTCAAGTCAAACAAATCAAAAGGGCAAAGGGGGTCAACACTATAACGTTCCTCTAAAAAGCTTACAATCAAGGCCTACTACAAATGTGTAGGCAACCTTTACAGAAAAATACCCTACAATAAACCTAAATTACTACATTTATCTTACTCTACACTTACGCTACAAATTATCCTCGCTACCTCGGTATGCACAGCATTCTTGTCCTGTGCCAGTAAGCAATAGTGATAAGGATTGTGATTAGAAGTGGAAATTCTTGTGAGATCTGCCTAAAGGTCAATTAATTTAGATGTCTGCTTTCAGCCTATGCTAGTGTTCTGTTCTCCTACTAATGTGTAGTCGTGTAAACCGAACCAGAACCTATTCCATAAGCTTACAGCTAGAACCTGTCAGAGACAACACTACACACTGTAGCGCCGTGTCGTCTGCTATCGTAAAAGTCAATCAAAAAGTCATTAAAAGTCACCAAAAGTCTCCAATCGTAATTAAAACACACAAGAATTCCGCTCACTATCTATCCTTACCCTATGCCTTACATCGCAGTATCAACATAATTTGGTGCTGGCTACAAAGTGGTTTTAGCGGTCACAATAATCAGAATATTTTACACTCAACAATCATATTGAGAGGCTCCAATAATTCTGCCCAGCATATAAATCTACACAATCGTGTGCGTGATATTTTTGGATACAATTATCCTCTGATTGGTTAAGAAAATGTTATTCATAACAATTAGAAAATCATCCAATCATCTTACACCATCTATTGCCACGCAAGGTGATTGCATAATTAGATCAAAATAAATTAGGTTCAACTACAAGGCTGACATTACTACGTAATGGAAAATGACGGGCAAATTGATAATAAATAAATGTAAATGTACTTAGGGCGGAGTGCACAATGGTACCTATATAAAACAATGCAATTTATGAGTACAATTTGAAATAGAGGGGGGGGGGGGCAAAATCGCGCTTCATTACATTACCTCCTTCTAAAAAAAATATTTCGTCCTCGAAATAGAGACGACCTCAACAAAAATGTACACAAAATTGCATAATAACATCTGACTTACCAACCATAATGAAATCATACAGTTTGAACATGAAACATCAGTACCTACAGAATATCTTGTTGTCATAAATTAATAACCTGATACTAAAAGCCCAACTTAACCAGGGTGTGTTATGTTAGCAACCACAAACATCACCCATGTCCAAAACACAACAAGAGATTCTTTGGCACCTTCATTCCAATTATACGAAATGTACACAATGATAAATACAAAGCAAATATCAAGTCAAATTTTTAAAAATATTAAACTCCAATTCACCACACACACAATATCACATTAAAAGATTTCAGTGTCTATATTTCAGATGCTCAATAACACCAACATTGTTCATAAATCCTCCTCCACTGCCGTTCCTGAAGCGAAGCTTTCCATACCGTTGTATCACATGCAAAAGAGTATATTTCCCCTGCCACACCAATGTAGGTGCAATCTGTCCACGTACCCGAAGCGTTGATATGATTAAGAGTTCCAGACGATATCTTTTCCAAGACCGCTGCTATATTTGCACAAACTCTCTCTCGGAATGGGGGGACTTTGGTGCTTGTTTTAAAAGAAGATGCTCAAAAATTCCTTTCTAGCGTGAATCATACCCCTTGAAGAACTACGATGATCTGATCCCTCCGTGTGCCTGACATTGAACTTTTTTAATTCGTAGGTCCACGCCTGGTGATCAGTGACGACAGGTACGAAAAGGTTCTTTGAGAGCAAAATCCTAAAAAGTTATTGTTCGCACTATGTGGGGGGGGGGGGTGGACACAGCCTCAGTCTATGGTGGTTGTAGGATCCAGAGAAGGTTTGGATCATGGATCAGCGACTGTTCATACTGGCCGTCCTGACCATACACTTTGAGAAATCGTAAGGCGAATCATCCAGTTACTGTACTCGAAGAGTAGTATAGTGTGTCCTTTGTCAAGAATAAGCGGCCAAAGATTCACGTTCAGATAAAGCCCAGCTTTAACCGCATTGTTTCAGATAAAACTGAAGGGTTGACAGTGGTATGATGATGAGAGGCATTTTAAATGTCTAAGGCTGCGCTGAAGCTGAAGGGGTGTCACGTTGGAGAGAGAGGAGTGCAAAGTGTCTATAAGGCATAAACCAAGTAGAATAGAAGAGCTGCAGCGATAATTAATGGTGAACACAGCGCTAGTTGACAGTAGTGTTGATAATATCTGGTGCATTTGCCTTGTATCTTCAAATCTCAGGCCCTATGGAAAACCTGCAAGCGAATTAATCCGGAAAGGCGTAGGGTTCTGAACATAGCCTACAATTCCAGATGATTTCGCTCACACGGAAAAATCTTAATACATTTGTACACCCTTACTCTACAAAGTAAACACTGTATTTTATCCAACAATCTACATTATATTATTGATGAATTTGACTAAAACTACTACTACTGGTGACACCAAGTTTTAATTAAGAACCGTACCGTGTTTGTACAACAGAACCTTTTATTTAAAGGTTGAGGTTAACCATGTATCAACTATCACATACTATAAGTTGAACCTACAAAAATGTGTACCACAACCCTACTCTGCATGCATTTCCTGTGCTACGATTTTATCAAAACATTGCAATCATAACTGTGGAATTCGACAGTGTCAAATTCGCGAAAAGTTTTGGGATCCAGAAATACACCAAAACACCCCTGAATGAAGCCAAAAATACATCGTATCATACATAATAAAGTATACAGTTGATCAATCATTGTTTCACTACCATAATATAATCCTCAACATCAACAAATGTCTCGGTGTTTTCATTACCGTAACTGCACGATCTCAAGTCAAAATGTACTTTCCCAAAACGATGTTTACCCATGGTTATTGCAAAACTACAGGGCTCACATCCTATTTAACGTGTATTTTCAATACGCTGTACTTAGGTACATGCACAAAAATGATTTTGAACAAGAAAGGCTTTTTAAAATACTGTACGCAGTCACGGATACAAATCTATATAGGAAATTTCTGAGGTCATTCTGAATAACATATTTACAGTCAACAATTTATTTTTTTTGATTAAGAATAATTTCGAATAGTTGGAATGATCATGAAGATTAATTTTTATAATAAATAAATAAAGATGAAAATGTTACATTTACAAAATATTTACACACATCAATTATTCAATACAATACAGTTCACAAATTATAATGTAAAAAGAGTTAAATTATTCGACTCAGTCCCTTTAATATACATGTAATACCGGTTCTCCAGATAATAGGCGTCACCAGCCTGATAGGCCTAAATATACTAATACATTCCTACAAGTCCCATAGGCTTCTATTACAAATCCTACACTTTACCACCTCATACAATGAACAGCCCATGCATGCAACACTTTAACACAAAACCAATACACCACATAATATGGGGGTGTCTATGCTGGCACACACCTCCATATCTGTTATACCTGGGCGAGTGACCTAAGATATAAAAATAAGCTATATAAATTTCTGCGAGCCTAATAATAAATAACAAATAAGAAGCTCAGTTAAGTGCATTTTCTTACTTTGCTCTATCTAGGCCTATCGCAATAACATTCCGAGTTACAAACATGATATGCGGTACTCTACTGGCGCCCACTGCCTCTAGCAGTCTTCCTAAATTGGGCCAAGGTCCAGGGCATCCGAGTCTGCTCATATGGCCACTATGATCGACTCACCCTAGTTTCAATTTTGAATGAAGGCCAAGGCACAATCTAATTGGATCTCTGCTAGATGTTAGCAAAAACCCGTCAAGCTTGTTTTGAGAGCAAGACAAAAACCACGTCCAGCGACCTAGCTGAATAAATTTTTCCAGTTCGACTCAAAACCGGTTCTCCAAACCAGTCGAACCACCACACTTTCCCCCTATAAGATGTCTACATGCAACTATATAGGCTGGTAAAGATCAAATATTAACATTGTTACCGGTGCCAGACGCACAGTCCCCAGAGCTTGTACTGCCATTTTCTACTCTGGCAAACAAATTAGGCTTAATTATTCTATTTGGATTTCACATCCATATTCCTACTTTACTGGGCAAAACGGCGGCCTCTAATATCACAAGGCGGTTTCACTAGTCCTAATCATTCCTACCCTGTCTCAGTACCAGGAAATAGGATGATAATTTCCTTAGGCCTAAGTCATACCCTGCTGTTCCAAATATAGTTCCCCGCTAACATGTGAATAAACTCTGCATCTTAACTTGGGCAAAACGGCGGCCTCTCATATCACAAGGCAGTCTCTAGTCCTACCATGTTGTTACAAATAAAGTTCCCCGTTAACATATGCATAAACTCTGCATAAATTTCAGTACTCTACTCTATCACATTGAATGATTACAAACAGAAGTGTGCCTGAAATAACCTACATCTATATCGCGAAACTATGCAGGGGTTCCTTCACATCATCTCATTCTTTCCTCTCATAGGCCTAGGCCTATTTATCCGAGCCTCCAGAAACCATACATTTATCCGTATCAAAAATATACCTCGTCACTACAGTAACCAACCAATCGTAGGACATTTTACACACTATTCTAGTGTTATCACCTTTATCCACCACTATTTATTATTCACACATTACAATCTTTACACGACAGACTTGACTCAACGGTCAATCTTAACCTCTATCAACAGTTTACAATTTTACCATACAAATGCATGCATGGCTGAACATAAATTTTAACTGTAGGCCTGACCCTATAATCTCTGTACCCTTTCCTTTAGTCACCTCATTGACCTTATTTTAAGCCTATCTACTCAATTCAGTTATGCCTACAGACTCACATTTGAACCTAACTAGCAAACTTGTAACTCCATAAATGTTTATTCCACACAATTTGCTCTATAATGTCTGCTCTTATTACATCGAAAACACCTAGGCCTAGACGTGTTCCAATCTATCTCCCTACTTGTGCTAGTCGTACGTTTATTTATTTCCACAACCTGCCTAACTCCAACCTTTATTGCCATACGAATCGCATCGGTTAAGTTTCTAGGCATACTATAATTTACCCACCGGCGAATGTTTTGGTTGGCAATAGCATCTACAAAATAATCCTTAGCTATCTCTTCTATCAGACTAAGCTGCGCCTCAGGGTATGCATACTTGGCTAATCTTAAAAGGGAATAAGCTAGACTATGAAAGGATTCAACTGGATTTTGCACTCTATTTTTTAGAAGCATTGTATAAATATCCTGGTATTTCCCAGGATCAAATCTATCCTCAAGGTGCTTAACCAATTCCTCATACCTAGTATTTACATTTAGATCATAATCGCCTAATACATTTCTGGCTAGGCCTCGTAAACTACATCCTAATTGAAGCATTTTCTCGTGCTCATCCCATTCATTAAGCGTACTCGCCATCTCGAATTGGATTTTGAAATCACGCCATGCTGTCCTTCCGTCATAGAGAGGAGGATCAATGCAATTTCTAAATTTTAGGCCTAGGCCTACAGACATTATAATTGATAGCCAATAAAAAAATAGGCTTACTATTAAAAATGTGCAACAATATATCACTGAACTTGAACTGAATTATATTTACAATCTTACCCTACTTTATTTACTCTACTAGGCCTCACGGTGATGCATAGGCTAACTACCTATGCCTACACTATCTACCCTTTAACAATGACGCTTTAGGCTTAGGCCTAGTGTGAGTTACATACAAAATTTAAAATAATATCGAGACCTCCACAACTACCAGGCTTAATAAACAATAAAAACTCAGGTCAACCTTCCTGATAGAAAAGAAAGTTAATCCTGCCGACTACGCCAATGTAATGCCGTGGTAGGGGGGGGGGGGGGCCTAAGTGATATTCACTCCACAGAAAATTGCCTAAGTAACTCACACGATACTAAAGAAATTGGTACACACACACACGTCAAATAGTCAATTTCTCAGAATGACCTAAACCTGTTATTCATATCAATCAAACAAAGTCAATTACAATTTAGGGCACAAACAAAATCCACCCAAGCCCATACACGTAATGGTTATTAAACGATAGGCTAGATCAATATTTATCAAACGAACATAAATATGGCACCTTTTCAGAGGAATCTTATAGGGCTAGGTCATAATTAATTTGGAATAAAGAAAAAGCCAGAAGATGCCTAGGAAGGGAAACCGGTACAAAATTCAACCAGCGTTAATGATAAATTTGGATGATGACTGGCTAGGCCTGAATAGGCTAGCCTAGAACTAGATTGACAGGGATAGATACCGTATAGCTTAGTCTGTATTGACTCTGTATTTGTTATGTAGTAGATCACGGTAGCCTTCCCTCACAAAAGTCTCAAGTCAAACAAATCAAAAGGGCAAAGGGGGTCAACACTATAACGTTCCTCTAAAAAGCTTACAATCAAGGCCTACTACAAATGTGTAGGCAACCTTTACAGAAAAATACCCTACAATAAACCTAAATTACTACATTTATCTTACTCTACACTTACGCTACAAATTATCCTCGCTACCTCGGTATGCACAGCATTCTTGTCCTGTGCCAGTAAGCAATAGTGATAAGGATTGTGATTAGAAGTGGAAATTCTTGTGAGATCTGCCTAAAGGTCAATTAATTTAGATGTCTGCTTTCAGCCTATGCTAGTGTTCTGTTCTCCTACTAATGTGTAGTCGTGTAAACCGAACCAGAACCTATTCCATAAGCTTACAGCTAGAACCTGTCAGAGACAACACTACACACTGTAGCGCCGTGTCGTCTGCTATCGTAAAAGTCAATCAAAAAGTCATTAAAAGTCACCAAAAGTCTCCAATCGTAATTAAAACACACAAGAATTCCGCTCACTATCTATCCTTACCCTATGCCTTACATCGCAGTATCAACATAATTTGGTGCTGGCTACAAAGTGGTTTTAGCGGTCACAATAATCAGAATATTTTACACTCAACAATCATATTGAGAGGCTCCAATAATTCTGCCCAGCATATAAATCTACACAATCGTGTGCGTGATATTTTTGGATACAATTATCCTCTGATTGGTTAAGAAAATGTTATTCATAACAATTAGAAAATCATCCAATCATCTTACACCATCTATTGCCACGCAAGGTGATTGCATAATTAGATCAAAATAAATTAGGTTCAACTACAAGGCTGACATTACTACGTAATGGAAAATGACGGGCAAATTGATAATAAATAAATGTAAATGTACTTAGGGCGGAGTGCACAATGGTACCTATATAAAACAATGCAATTTATGAGTACAATTTGAAATAGAGGGGGGGGGGGGCAAAATCGCGCTTCATTACAATATAATTAACCTGTAATGCATGTGCATAAGTACCATTCACTGAAGTTATTGACAGCTGGACTTAATCCAACTTATCGAATAATTCGCGACTTTTTACAGATTAAAATGGTTTCAACTTGTTATTCAATCAAAATCTAAGACATAATTATGGCGAAAATCCGGCCAAGATATTCACATTTTTAAGCTTGACAATCCAAGATTGTATAGGAACTTGAGCACCCCTGTACGCTGGCCCGCGAAAGCTTTTGGTGGAGTGTATACCCTTTGAAGTAGACTGAAATTTGGTTTTAAAAGTGGCAGAATTCAGGAGACGTGTACTATGTTTAACACAGAGATATTCCATAACTGTTATACAGGTGTGACTGACTTACATTAATTGGTGATGAACATGTCCTTTTTGTGTCTAAAATTAAAATGTTGTAGTGTAATGATGGAATAATGTAATAATATAAGTAAACTAAATTATTTTTAACAGTGAGAATAGGGTCTCATGAAGCCGGGGTTTGGGTGCACTTTATTTTTGGGCTATTATGTCACTTTATCCAAATTTTAAATTTTCTGGAAGCTTTTTCTGGACGGTATTAGGAAATGGCATACTTGACATTCGGCTTGTTTTCAAACATTATAATGGAGGTGTGCTATATAATAGGACATAACTTCAGATCATTTCGAACACCGGATAAAGTGAATCACATTTTATGTAAAATTCATGGATCTGATAGCGTATTGAGTTTTGATGAGATTACATCGAAATTACCCAAATTCATCTAAAAGTCCACAGATGGCTTCTTACCTGCTTGTTTCGTGTGTATTCAAAATAACCTTGGAGACCACCCATGGCTAGTCCTACCTTTAGGACTACTCTATAAATCCTAGAAAAATTGCTCCCCATCCGAGAACCGACCAACCCGAGAACCTTTAGGACTACTCTATAAATCCTAGAAAAATTGCTCCCCATCCGAGAACCTACCAACCCGAGAACCGAACCCGTGGAGTAGTCCTACAGATTTGGCACTATACCCCCCCCCCCCCCCCCCCACTGTGCATAAGAGCCAGTCACCGACATGACATCATACACACATGATGTAACACTCCATATATGGACCATCACATTTTATCAAGGAAGACGCGCGCGATATACATAAAGTCGCGCGCGTGGTGAAATAGGACGCAGTGATCGTCACGATTTTAGGTAAACAACTTAATTAAACAGTATTTCAGCACTAGTTTGTAGTTTTATATCAACTAATGAGACTTATGTTGTTATGCGAAGCCGATTGTAGCTATTTATATTATTTGTATCCTATTTCCATGTCATAAAGGGAATTTTACATGCGTTTTCGGCGATTTTTGAATGGTTTTAGATTTACATCCGTCTCAAGTAGGGGAGCAGATTCCACGGTACCAATAGGGGAACCGGCAATTACGATACACATTGGAATTAATATGCTTATATTAAAAAAGACAGTTTGAAGTGTCTGCCAGTAAAAGTTGCAAAACTCTGGGTCATTGGTTTTGAAACAATAGTATCATTAACATCAAATTTGCATAATTTTCCTGTCTCCATGAATACACGAATTAACCCTTGTAACAGGAAAACAAAACAACATAGAACCATGCTGTTTTTTCTAACTTGAAGAACAGCGTATATACTGTTAGTATATGTCAAAATAAAATTTAAATTTAAATGAAAAGATAGATTTTTAACATTAATAGCTACATTTTTTGTCATTTTTTTGAAAATGACCTAACATTTTTACTTATTATAGAAATACCAAACAATAGTTTTTGATAATCTTTTAATTTTATGATTAAGACAGGGGTTCTGATTGTCCATGTCAAATGTGGTGGTCGTACGGCATATATTGTGATAGTTGTGGTAGAAAACAGCAATTCAGTGTTTTTACAGTTTTGAAGATATATATAGAGGACTGTATAGAGTCATTGGGCCCATGCATTAACTATAGCCAAGTAGAGTGTCAAACACGGGGTGCCAGCTTACCTTGAAACTACGCGATGTCATACACAAAATGGTGTTCAACATGTTCAAATGGAGGATATTTAGATATATATTTCTATACCATAGCTAGTATATATTACCATTTTCATAATTAATGAATATCTTGTAACCAATCTGGTTGTATTAATTGATGGATGACTATCATTATTTTGTAGGCCTATACCTTATCCTTAACATCACGTAATCAGGAATATGAAATGATGCTATGGCAATTGCTTTTACCTTCAAAAGAGAACAGGCGTAGGGGAATTTGAAAGAGTACTTCAATTATATTTAGATGATTTTCGCACAGCGAAAATCTGTTTTAGATAAAAGAAATCCTTTTTTTTACACCATTTATTTATTTATTATAATAAATAAATAAATGGTGTAAGAAAAAGATTTCTTTTATCTAAAACAGAACAACTTAGTGGAATCTGCAGGCAGTTGTAAACTGGTTCAATAGCAGAGTTCATAAGGGTTTTTTTGCTTGTGTTATTTTCGGAGTTCACAATGTTTTTGCGTGTGTAGGCTTTTTTTCGATTTGAAAACCAGTGGTAGCTGTTTTCTGGTGTTTTGTATATGCTAATCTAATAGATAAAAATAATGAAAATTAAAAAATTAAAAATGAATCCAGATATGACGTATCAATTATCAACAACGCTGATTCATTCTTGTGTTGACTAAGAGTGATTCCCTGAATATAGTTGATAACATTTTAAAAATATTTACCTTTAAGATCGTTAAGAATGCCACAAAGAGAGACTTAGTCATGGTTGTATTTTACAACGCGCTGCAACTTGCAAGAATGACACGAATGACACGGATGAGACTCCGTACTACAGCGTTTCTAGTAATACTTCAGCAAATTTCACTACATCTTTACTGTTAATCTTTAAATATACAAATTATAATACATAGAAAACAGCAAAACAGTATCCATTACATTCCCAATTATACGAGTTGACAAATAGAAATGTTCACCATATATGATATCAGAACAATTTTACCGCACAAATTCAAACGTAGCATAAAAATGCCTGTGTACATGAGTACGGCAATTTATTTCACTGCAGGTCTACACGAACAATGCAAAACAGCGCTCATTGATACGATAGGTATTCAGTACATGTAGGGCCACCAGGCATTAACGCACTCTATGGCGATTGTCAAAATGTGAAAAAAGGAGGAGTTAGTTTTTGTGGCCTAAATATAGTTCTGTAAGGCTTCCGGGCCTGAAATATTCACCAAAAACGCCAATCATATTGATTATTAAGAATAACCAAAAAGATATTCCGATTTATTTAATAGGTTGTAATTACACGGAACGGAAGATGGTGCAAATAAAATAAAACAACAAAACTGGGTTAATTTATGCAAAAATAAACATGATGATATTAACTTTTTATCCAAATATTGGTATTATTTGATAGCATGATATGTTGTCCGAAGCTTGCATTTCACCAGAAGTGGATATGCCGTGTCAGTTTGAATCCATGGCGTGTAAATGCAAAATTCATTTTGTACAAAATAATATGTAAATTCTATGCAAATTAGGCTGTACCTTTAAAACTTTCACCCCAAATCCTTGCAACTTCAGGACTTGAAGGCCCAAACATCTGTCTTTCGATTTATCGAAACAATTCCAATGTGTATCCAAATTGCCGGTGTTTCCTTAACGGAGCATATTTTCTCTGTAATCTGCTGTCCTAAAGGCCCTGTCACACCATAGCGTATGACCTGAACGTGGCCTGAAAGTATGCCGACGTATTAAAAAAATAGCTCGAAAATTGGCAGAGTCCAAGAACGTCCAAGAACGTCCAACTTCTCAACGAATTGCGTAGGAAAAGTCGACATCGGTGATGGAATGGACGTATCCATAGCGTATCCATAGCGTAGGCCTATTAAACGTATACATAGCGTATGACTAACGTATTTATAGCGTATCACTAACTTATAACAAACGTATCACAGCGTATCACAGCGTATCACAGCGTATGCGATCGGCGAGCGTATACCAACGTATGCTTAACGTATTCGAGGCGTATGTCTGCCGTGTTCGACGTATCCTCAGCGTATCCTCGGCGTACAACGAACACGTGACTTATGCCGCTGCAGAAATTGAGTTTCGTACACGGCGGGACAAGTGTTGCCAGTTCAAGTAAACGCAGCCTAGATGATAACTATTAAAATATCTGGAAGGGTAAATCTATAGGTCCAACCTATAACTTACGACGAGTAACGTACCTCTAACGTATGTCAGCGTATGTCAACGTATGTCTTACGTATGTCAGCGTTTGTAAACGTATGTCTAACGTACCACGAACCTATCGGGAACTTATGCAGAACGTAAGTTAAGCACACGTTGAGTACGTCAAGAAATTTTGAACATGCTCAATAATTTTTCGCGGGCTCGACGTGTTCCAAATTTTCACAACGTACAGCGTGCTCTTAACGTATTACGACGTATCCCCAACTTACCCCTAACTTGTATCAGCGTACACCAACGTACACCAATGTATTTTTCCTAACCCCCCCTACCGCTGAAACTGAAAATTACATACCCCATTCCATAAATAATGAACGGTCCCTATTAAGTGGATTTTGTTTTAGACCACATTAGACCACTTTGCTGAATCATCGTTGTGTGACGACCACTTATGTGGGAACGCAACTTTCAAGTGGGTGCCGGTCCGAACTAACTTTTACTTATGTGGCAACACGGCCTAAACAATCTTGTAGCAAAGAATGTTGCATTTTGGGGACACATTATGCGTGCGTAGGGCGCGAAAAATTTTCATCTGTGTACTTTTGATCATCATAATTCCATGATTCCTGTGGTCAAATAAACCGACAGTGTCAATCTCAACCGACACGACGTCAAACTCTGGCGACGCCACTGTTGGCCAAACTTTTTTGACCGCCCCTACCCATAACTTTTTGGTCCCCCCTTTTTCAACTTGAAACCTTTTAGACCCTTCCCCCCCCCCCCTCCCCCAACCACCCACCCCACCACCATATTTTTTAGAATTTACAATGGCAAAATTCCCCTTGCAAAATATTTTAACATATATTTGTAGACAACATCATAATACTATTTTTGGCGAGTCTGTCCGTCCAATGCCTTCGGGTGCAGATTCCTGCCCATCTGTCCATGTAATCGCTATGCACAGGGATCTTCGCCCCACGTAGACAACAAAATGTTGCTACGCGATATCGCGTATAAACAAAACAAAACATGGCGCACGCGATTGCCGGCGGTGGCGCAGACAGTAAGGTGCGTACGCGTTCGTGGCGCAAACTGGGTCTTTTCATGGGCGGGTAAAAGGAAGCCGTCCGGTGGCTAACAAAGAGAGAAAAAGGACTCCTATTAACTTTAACTCCCGGGCGTGTTTTTGTATAAGTTAAACCATAATATGCATATAATCAGGAGGTAAAAAAGGATCAGATGGCGGGTTAGGGTTAACTTTTAAAGGAACTGGGAGCGTAAACCGTAGGCCTTCATCCAGGAACACGTTATTGTTTAAGTGATTGCGAATTGCGGTGGTATGATGTCAGTGCCTCAACATCCCATCGCGGACCCATATGCGTGCAGGCCACAACGGGCCCTCATCATGCCTATCATGGGATGTCTTTTATATAAATGGGAATGTTACAGGGGCATGTATAAATATAAAGGGACGGTGTGAGCAAACATTTAGCTCCAATTATATATATCTTTAACTCTCAGGCGTATTTTTGTCCCGGTTTTTATGAGTTAAACTATCATGCATGCATGATCAGGATGAAAAGAGTCAGGGGGGGGGGGGGGCTTCAGTCTGCATGCGCCAGGAATCAAACCCAGACCTTGAGCGTGCAAGTGTGTACAGTGTTGTAGTTTAACACTATAGCAATTCGGATAGGCCCTAGGCCAATCATGGGATGTCTGTTATTATAAATGGGAATGTTACATGGATATCGGTGTGCGCAAACATGCGTGATGTAAATGCGTAATGATATGGCATGTCTACGGAGGAATAATCAATGTCGACACACAGTTCTCAAGACTGGGCACAGATGATCATGACGATAGACCCCTCCTCTCGCTGAATCTAAAACTAACTAAGACCCCAATATAAAACCCTAACCCTAGGCCTAATAACACATGTACTGCATTACATGGATATGCACATGGGGTAGCCTACCTGGATTTAAGGGCACATGAGGTTCCTGTATTATGGAGATTAGGAATATTAATGGCACCTGTGATAACTGAATTTTACGAGTATACACATCCTATAAACCCCCAACCCGAGAACCGCCCAACCCACGAACCGCAAATTCTAGTAATAACTAATATTACTCTTTTGAGGGCACATGCGCGCTGTCTTTATACATCTGACTGTCATAACTCTGCTGAACCCAACAGATTCCAACGAGCCGATCTCTATGTGGTTTTTTCGAGGCTATACGCGGCCGAATATACTCGGCCAAGTAGCCTTGACACCCGTGGTGTAGTGGGGAATCGTTCATTATTTTACTCAATAATGCTTGATATTAACCCTAACCGCACGCGGCTATATTTTTGTGCGTATCGGGGGAGGGGGGAAAGTACTAATTTTTTGACCCGAAAAATTACCCAGCACCCCCCGAGATTCGATCGCGGGACCATCCGCACCCAAGTCTGTCCCTCTACCAACTGAGCTAAACTTCCAGCGCATATGCGGGCTAAAACTTCCTGCCCACATATGCCTGCGGTAGGTGACGTCATCGAGGCAATGCAGCAGCACGTGCGTGGAGATAGTTTCTGGCAGTGAGATTTAATGAGATTCAGTGCGGTTAGGGATCAACATGAAAAATTGACATTTATTAATGAACAAGCGGATTCATGTATGGTAGGCTACACAATAGCTAACTAATAAAGACAAATCAAACATTCACAGTTATTTTTTCAAACATTAAAGGTAGATGTTCCGATTTTCAACTTGAATTTTTCTATTCTACATGAAAGGTCATCCTTAAAAAAGTCGTGTTCCAAAGTTTGAGTTGCATAGCTCTAATGGTTCTTATTTTAGACGCACAAGATGCTGTGAACTGTACCCATTGAGTAGTACACAAACTATATCGGTGGTTACCACCATTCGCGGTAATTCGACGTTATTTCATCGATTTCTCCGTAATTATACCGATTTAGGCCGTCAAATTTCAGTATGATGATGAGAAAAATACGAGCTTTCATATGATATGAAAATCTCCGTATGTTTGAAATAATTCTGTGTTACGAAAATGTGATCGGGTCATCTACCTTTAAATGCGAAATAATGACAAAACAATGTAATTATTACACGAATTTAGCAACAACAACAAACATTTAGGCTTTTGTGATAGTCGGACTCAGCTCGGACTAGAGCATGTAGAGTGTGGACCGTTTTCAATAGTGGAATTCAATAGATCTTATAAGATATAGTAAAATCTTGTTCGGTTTATAAAATGTTCACTTTTACGCACATGAGCACAAATATGTTTACCGCAACCATTTTCAACCAACTAAAATATTTTAGAAAGCTAATGACAAAACCCATCTGTCTCAATAAAAGATCTGTGAACTTCCTGCACAGATTTTAAGATATGGAATCCCGAAGATGAGAACACTTCTTTTTTTTTACTCACCCTGTATAAGGACAGGTTTGACCGTACTAAACTAAATCCTACCACCTACATAACATTATTTAGGTTTGAAAAGAAACATACATGTGGATTGGGTTACCGAAACATCTCGGTTGAGATTGGTAATTTCGGTTCATTTGACAAGAGGAATCATGGGATTATGGTGGTCAAAAGTATACAGACGGAAAAAAATTCTACAGTTTACATGCAGCATATAAACTGCTAAGGATCCTGTTATTTTAAATCAGCATATTATTTTAATATTCTTTTTCATGTATGGACACACATGGTTGATTTATCAACTTTTAAGTCAAACTTCAGTAAAATAATGACAAAATCCACAAAATTAATATCCAACATTGTGTTCAGTCATCAATGGGAAGGAATATTTGAAGTTGAAGTGTTAGGTCTTTGGTTGAATCGTTGTTGTCAGAATCCATGTTGACCATCCTTACATTCCAAATGCTTGTGAGAATTGAAACTACTATGGTATGCATGCAGCTATAGGCCTACAATATCATATACACACTGTTGAGGCTGCTATTGTGTAAGTAACTTATACAGAACTTGAAAAGGTGTTCTCATCAAGGTTCTCATAAGAAAAAGGTTATGAATACGTGTTTTGCAATTACTTATGCGAGACCTTTTACTTATCTAGTAATTGCTTTTACTTATAGCTTTTACTAGTTAGTAAATACAAATACTTATTTTTATGAATACGGGCTATTCACTTGATCACGTAACCGCGTACGCATAATTTAACCTTAACTATTCATGAATACGCACGTGTCCGGCATCGTCTGTACGCCGTCTACTAAAGTGATAGATCGCCCTCATTCTGAAACATCAGCCGAGTTTGTTGGTGAGTTTGTGCAGTACCACCGATAGAGGACAGATGGAGAGTTACTTATGTCAGATGTCAGACGACGGTGGACGCGAATGGCCGTGATTTTTAAATCTCCGTTGTTTTCAATGTAGAAATGGATCTTGTTGATAATAATAATAACCGGCATTTAGAGCCTTACATCGAAAAGGATCACAAAGCAAAGCACTTTACAAAATACAGATCCTGGTATACCAGTATCGTGCAATTCTGGAACATAAAGGTGGTCAGTATCGGTCGATACTGGTACGATTTTACTGTGGAACACCAATCGTTTTTATGTTCCAGTATCGGTCGATACTGGTCAACAATACACATGATACCAGTGAGATTTGTCCCAGTATTGAACGATACTGGTACATAATTATTTTCCCTACAGTATCGAACGATACTGGCACATTTGATATGTACCCGGCAGTATCGATCGATACTGGAACACTGATTTTGTACCAATATCGAACGATACTGGGTGTTCCAGTATCGGACGCTACTATAGTCCAGGATCTGGGATCTAAAGTACACTTTTTCCAATAAAAGTTCAATAAAAGTGAAGGCATGATAAAACACAATACATGTATGATTCCAGAAAATTGGGAAATCATAAAGTATCACACCCAAAATGGGTGAGGGCTGATAGGCGCTAGCCAGTCAGTCAGTAGAGGGTAAATAGTGTGTCCTTAATGTCTCTGTGACTACACTATGAGGTTGTTATATCAGAGTTTTAATTTACTCAGTATACTTTATTTAAATTAGCCGATGAATTGGTGGTATCAATACCACGATTTGTCATGAGGGTAACACTTTCCACGCGGCTTTTTGCCATACACAAAACACGTTTCTTTTTCAGAAACTGTATAACAACTTTCAAAATCTATGTCATGTGTTACTGAACCAATGCTAGGCATGTTTGTACTTATTGTAATGCATCTTCATGGTGATGAAATTCAATAACGTTGAAATGTTTAAAACATTTTGCGAAATGTTAGAATGTCGTCTGTATATAGCCGCCTGCCGCGTGGAAAGTGTTAATTGTCTCTTTATCATCTTTCCTCCTCTTTCCTTTTCTCTTCCTTGTATTCCCCGCCCTCATCAGTCTTCGCCTTTTGAGTTTTTTGCTGTCTATAATAGGTAGTCAGTGATTGAGTGACTTCCATTTACAATAACAGTTCAAAAGTAGCTCGCTCTGATATTTAGTAAGAGGCCATACATTTTCCAACTAACCTAAAATCCTACTCATAGTCGCAATATATTACGTGAGATTTTATCGCCGACCAAATTACATATCATTGAATTCCGATAATGCTGAAGCGTGCGGCGAATTTAATGTTGTTTAAAATGACTCCTCGTGTTGATAAAATACTCCACCGCTAAAGCCTTTATCTATTACAGCCAAGACGTTTAATGGTTTTACGAGACGAGGCCGCGGATGACTTGAATGTCAAATGGCAGAACATACTTAATGTCTGAGAGCCATTCATGTTATTTATCTCGATATCGTCTGCTTATTTATTTTGGTGTCATCTGCAATTTGCATTACCCCCGATATATTTTTGATAGATGTAGAACGTTATAGAAAGCTGGATTGCCAATAAGTGTTTTGAGTGATATCCAGTTAAGAGGTTAGACATGTTAAAGAGAGTCTGGGCATTGATGATAGTCTGTCGCGGGGTTGCCTGCAACGCAGATTTTAGACTATGGTATAATGCAATGAGAGGGAAGGCGTGTAAATGTCTATACTTCTATGGTTTGCCCACAACATTTAACTCTTCAAAAGGTAATTTAAAATCTTCAGAGTTCTCTCGATCACATTACAAACAGAAGAAAGTTTCCATCGGAACTTTCAAAGAATGACCTATTTTTACGCACGTTGTCGAGAAAAATTGCATGATATTCGATCTACATAACGGCAGTGACAAATTGAAAATTAGCCCTTCCTGCTCTTATATACCGCTTTATACATAAATCGTTCTGATAATTATTAGCTGGTTGTAATTAACCCATCCACAATCAAATAATGACTATTCAAGTAATACAAACATTAAGACAGTTTCCCTTTTTCATGAGAAAACAAGCCACATACGGTACTTTCCTTCCGGATGCACCATTAAGTCGAATTGACAGGGGTAATCAGTAAAACCAAAATTAACGCATAACTTAACGAATCGTAGCTCTGCTTCAGAGCCTAAGATTTTCCCATATTTACCCGCCTATTATAGTTGTTCCCAATCTTATAAAATACCCATAGTTTTCCCCAAGGTTGATGAATCCTAGTTTTAGAGACTCTCTAGGTCACCTATCTACCAAATTACTAACACAGCGGCGACAGTGACCAGGGCATGATAGGGAGAGTGTTGTTAGATATTGACCTATAAATAAGTGTTTCTAGAAGCTGTGGTGTCTGTACCGATAGAGGGCTCACTCGCTGTGAACTTCTGATCTCAACCCGAATGGGTGGTTCTAGGGGGCATCGGTTTTTGACATGGCGAAGTATCAGAGGGTGTTGTTCGATTATGCGACAGTGAAATTACACACGGTATATATACGAAGGGGACTACCTTTTTATATGCTCGATTCTAAGTCTTGCCTCTTATCATGCTTATTATAATACAAATACCACAAGTGGCCTTAACAATGACCCGATTTATATGAGCCCTAATGTGTCCTTAACAATCGAGATATATACCATACCCGATGGCAGTGTCACTAATTAATAACTCATGTAGGCCTCGGTGGTTGTGACCCCTAAATTTCACGATCCCCTCTGTGACCACCCCCGCCCCCCCCCCCCCCCCTTATAATTTACAAAGTCTCCAATAAAAAACGTGTATAAAACATGTCCGCAATTCCCTCCACCCCCTCTCATATCATCCCCGACGCCCCACCCCACCTAAATGCCTCCCCGCGCGCCACTGAATACCATGATGGATTTGTTGCTGTTGGTATTGCTCCATTTGAATAAGGTGATAGTAGTGGTAGTCGATTTGGAGTTGACGAGTATGTTGAGATTTATTGGTACGCCTGGCTATGTTCGAAATTGGCGAGTTGGGATTAGACGAGTTTGTCGTAAACAGGTTGTGAGCCAGGAACGTTAAATAAATGTTTCAATTTTCGTATTACATTATGTGGAGAGAAGTCGCAGAGGGGGATCATCTAATTTGGGGTAAACAGGATAGCAAGTCTTTTGACAGAAAAGGTATACGCCCCCTATGCATTTGGCACCCTTCTAGTTACGAGTAATACGGCCCTACAATGAGCTTATCGGGTGCGGATATTGAATCCCTTCATCAGGTATTCGATACGAAAAAACATTCCCGCCAAAAGTTTTAGTTTGTGCCAAGATCACCACTGTGGCGACACGTTTCTCCCGCGAAAATAAACTCACTTAATTTGATTTGATGGATAGTTTATTTATGCATGTTAAATGCCTTATCGATCATATTCCATCACATGAAGTAGTGTTTACCACTCAACATGCTCAATCGGTTCAACCTTGTATGACCCATCTTTAGATACCACGAGATTTGTTTGGACTTCCATAAACAAGGTGGCGATATGGACTATACTATTAGTGCCGAGAAAAACGAGGTGCTTAAATGTCCACTCAATAAATTTCTAGAAAATTTTTGATCCACTATATCGAAATTTGAATAATACTGAACATTTTGTTAAATTTAGGGATATAAGGTTCTATTATAACGCCTGATGACAATGATAATGTTAAAGTCGCATATGTATTTATGAGCTTGTGAATGACGTTAACTCGATTTCAACGCTTGAATCCCGGCTTGAATAGGGTTAAGGTAAGAATGCGTGGTAAGTGATTAGGGTTTTTGTTAATGTAGTGTTAGTGTTAGAGTTATGGTTAGGGTTAGAGTTATGGTTAGGATTAGAGTTAGGGTTAGGGTTAGGGTTAGAGTTAGGGTTAGGGTTAGGGTTAGAGTTAGGGTTAGGTTAGGGTTAGGGTTAGGGTTAGGGTTAGGGTTAGGGTTAGGGTTAGGTTAGGGTAAGGGTTAGGGTAAGGGTTATGGTTAGAGTTAGGGTTAGAGTTAGGGTTAGGGTTAGGGTTAGGGTTAGGGTTTATTCAATAGGGTGAAGTGAGAAATCGTCGAACTCTATCACAATCACTTGAATGATAATGGCCATATGAGCACATCGCGGAGTTAATAAATATGTACATAGACCTATTCTCAGGGGGTTTCTAAAAACTTCTCTCTATGTAACCTGTGTTGATGATCTCCTATCGAACCAATAATAGTTAAATTTCATAATGAACGTAAATGTACATCATAATGTAAGTATGCGAGACCAACGATTTCCAAACACCTCTAAACATACGCGTATAATTGCCTCCTCCGAAGCCAAAATTAGCGATAAATGAAGATTTTGCGTGTTCCCCCACCACCCCAAATTTGACCTCCTAAACGCATCAAAATCAACAGAACTGAAAAAATTATAAATATTTTAAACAGGTTCGCCGTCGTGGATAGAAAAGAGACACTTATGGGAATGATCTCGCCCGGGAATCGAACCCAGGATCTCAGAACTGAAAAAGTATATTTTTATTTGAAAGTGTTTGATTTTAGACCACTTTACAAAAACAACCCTCCTTTACGCGTTACTCGCCTATACCGCCTTACGCACCCAACAAGAAGAGTTTTAAAAATGACAATCATCGCTCAGATAGATAAAAAGCTAATTATTTTATGAATTTCAATTGATAAGTTGATAACCAACTCTAAACTTCCTTGAATTTAGATAAATGGAAATGTATTGTTGTACTGGTACTACACTGTACACGTATAGCATTCGAAATCGAAGGTTAACAAAGGTGTATGTTCCGATCACCTTTTTTTGCTATGATTTTTTTTTTCACATCAAGATATTTTGATATCAGCAGATGATCCCACATTTTTCTCATTTATGTCTGTAAAATCATATGGGGCAAGAAATGTTCCATTTAGAAATGATAGGCTAAAATGTGGTGATTTGATTTTGTTTTTGTGGTCAATGCTCTTATAGCATGTATATATAGTGTAATGAATGGTCGACTGCCCTCCCCTAGCCTATAATCTGTCGTCACCATTTCGGGTGTTATTTATACCTAATTAGCACGATATTATCATCGTTTATCGGTGGTTACGTTTCGGCTGAATTGAACTACATATGCACGGAATGATGGGATCCCAGGACGAGATTTATTAGCTCTCGTGATGAATATACGCGTAATAATTACACTGATGATAGGCCCATGATCCCGAAGGATCTGGCGAAAAATTTAAAGTGCACGAGTCGATGGATGGAGCAGATGGATAGTTGATTGAAGACCGTCATTTCGAGAGTTTAGGGCCACATGTCCCTATCTATAGTAGCTGCCACTTGTTATATATGGAGTTGGGCAATTGGTATACACAAAATGTTACTCAGAGCAGCTTTCGCAGGTATATATTTTATACAGATACCTAGTGATGTGAAAAGGGCACTATCTGTAATAGCTGCCATATTTTCTTTTTGTGATGTTATGTCATGTACCCTTGTGAAAATGCAACCTTACGTGTAGCAGCTCTATTGTAGATAAGGCTTTGTGGTTCCAAACCCTCGATGTCTTACATTTGTCTGTGACTGAGAGGTTGGGGGTGTTAGTTAATGAATATTGTCCCGTTGAATGATGATTAAGTTCAATGATGGGACCAATATTCTGAACGTACAGGATGGTCCAAAATGGGGTATACGGTTGCAGAAACAGATTTCACAAACATTTAGAGACATCATCATTATACCATTATTGTTTCATACTCTTAAACGCAATTGTGGGCCTACATGGTGAACATAGCGCTTAAATTGAAGCTCATATTCTATCTAATAAATTGTAGCTTTTCAAAGGAAAACTGTTAAAAAGCCAGTTTGTCCACAAGCAAGCCAACACTTTTTAATAGTAAGCACATATATCTCGGAACTCGATCGATAGCAACTTTAACAAATCTTTGATACCATAAGCATGATAAGCTACACATTATAAGGATTTTGTTGAAAACAGCATTGAAATTATTGAACACATGTTAAAGAAAAAGCACACGATAGCTTGTCAAAACACATATGGTAGAGGAAAAGGTAGCTCATTAACATAATTTCCGTTACCCCTATCGTGTTGGAGCATGCGATTCATGTAGTCGTGTAGTATTTGTTCTCGCCGATATGAATACCGCTGTTGGTCAATTAAAAACATGTGCTAAGTACCCTAATTAAGCAAAACAAAACTGCAGTCCCTAAAATTAGTTATAGCGTATGTCAATGTACCATCACTTTCCATTCAAATGACCGTCATTTGTGAATCGATTGGTTTATCTGTTGTCTATTGAGTAGAAAGACGCTATTGAAATGGGTTGCCCTTTTATAGCTTTGGAATCACGGGTATTAGCGGAACTCGTTTTTAGTGAAATCGATTTAATACCTGCAATCATTACAATGACACCTAATTTGTCAACATCATCGGTACTCAAATGAAATTGAATAGGGGTGTTGCTGTTTTAATTCATATATTATTGTTCTTTGGGGGAATACCACAAATCTCTAAATGTGTTGTTGTTGCATGAAGAGGCCTTAGTTTAAAGCTGGTTAAGGTGTAGTGCAATTCGCGAATAAACAAACAAACAAATACACAAACCATTACAACTCGGATGTCTGCTATCTACAGTAGATAGCACCCATATATTATTGCATTCATCACTTAGATATAACCCAATAGTATTGCTTTCTTCAGTAGATAAACACCCGGCGTTACATTTCTATCTTCAGTAGATAGAACCCATATTACATTACTATCTTCAGTAGATAACCGTATGTTATGGTTTCACATCACACCACCAAATCAGTTCCCTATTGCTTTGTATGGTTAAGAGGTCAAGTTCGTTTAATTTTTTTTACCTTTAGAGCAAACTGGCTGATTCAAATCGGGTTTTTTTTATTGAAGATCTAGATGTCTCCTGCTTAAAAACAATCACTTTTGTGGGGGTAACCGGCATTTTTTTTTTGCTACGGGCCAATGATATCTATCTAAGGAAGACAGGCTGCATATATCCTAATATCCGTGGTTTTAGCTTTAAATTGTTGGAAACAGTGAAATCGTGTAAAATGATTCATAAAAAAGCCGGAGATTGTGGTCCTAGCGTGGAGGAAATAACCTACAAATGCCAAATTATGAAACATTTAAGTACATTTACAGCTCTCTTTACCTTTTCTAGGATGTAAAATTTAGACTTATGATGGGGTACTGTCGGATATTGCCAAAATGCAAAATGTTATTTGGTACTCTTATATTACTATCTTAAGTAGATAGTATACTAATAAACTACATTGCTATCTTCAGATAGCATATGATATATTGCTATCTTCAGTAGATAGCATTCATGAATTATTACATTGATATCTTCACCTGAGCATACTATCCATATAAACAGCACCGTGCGTGAATTTACACCTATTTTTAGTGTTATTGGTGTGCAACAGTTTCTAAACTTAATTAGGACCAGTCCGGATAGGAGAGTAATTGACATATTTACAAAAAATAAAAAATAAATTACGGTTTATGTATGCCTTTCGGGCCTCGAACCGGAGCTAGAGTAGTTCGTCTATCATGTGCACCAATGTGTAGGAAGACTGCCTTATATATGCACTCGTAAAAAAATAACACCTTTCCATGATAGCCAACTATTATACACCAACTACAATTTAAATAAAGTTACATTTCTTGTTTTTAGTCACCCATTTTTGTATCAAATGACCACGAAAGTGACACAAAACACGTAAACAAATGACTTGGTGTAATTGACCCTGAAAAGTGGGCTTTTTGTTAAGTCTTACGTTTTTAATTGTTTATTTTATTCAAATGAAGAGTGATCGATTGATAATCATACACACAAAGTGTATCGATCCTAGACCAATATTGTTTTAAGTGGACGTGCATGGTTCAGTGGCAATTGAAATGGAAATTTTAAGCATAGGCCTATTATGGCTTTTTGTAGGGGGAATCATACCATTACCATATGATATTTATATGCAGTTCAATGAGTCTAGCACTAGGGATCTGCCTCCACGAGTCATTTGTATTGACGGTGAATCAATTGCAACACATTTTTAAAAGTATCTTAAAGACAAGTTAACCTCGTTTAAAAAAAGACCATCTAGATCTTGGCATAAATTTCACAGCATTTAACGTGGGTTTTCCTCAGGATCCTCAACTTGAGATAACAACCCGAAACCACAAACAAATTAAATGCCGCTAAAGAGATTGCTGAAACGGTGGGTGGTTTACGGGAAACAAAGTATACCATCTCTTATAAGCATAAATTAGCCTATTTCAAATTAAATAATCCCCTAGTTAAACGCATCAACATAATGACTCGAGGTGTTCTAGGCCAATTAAAATGGACTCTACTGTGTTTAGGCGCACTGTTTCCCGCCCGCGACCAAAAATGAGAATGGCAACTATTTAATTATTTGATTTTTATTTAGGATTTTATGAAATTAATCATATAGTTATAACACATAATTTATACGGACCTCGATATTGGTTGCGATCACTTGTTTCAATATAAAGGAATAAAAGATAGACATCTCGTCCCTTTTCCAAACATGAAACTGTTAACTCATAATCATTTGAAATCGATATCATTATTGCCAAGTAGCTAGCTTTGATTATGCTTCTAAAATTATTCAATAAAATAACCTTGTCAGTCCCGAACTCGTCCGTAGCTATCTGACGATTCAGAGAATCCAGTCCCTCCGTACTGTCACACTTTAGTACACAGAGCTGAATGCAGCATGCTAAGACGAATGACGTCGGATTTACGAGCGATAGCTGCATACCTGAGATCAATACCTGCAAATATTCCTAAAAGGAACTCGCGTTTGTTTCCTTAAAAATATTCATGATCAATAGGATTCGAACTGGAGGTGGCAACTCCATTCAATAGCAGCACAAAGACACACATTAGTGAGTTCGCCGTAAATTCAATAGAGTAGTGTTGCTAAAATAGTATACTGCATTAAATTTAGGTAGTGGTTCTTTATTTTGGTTAATTAAAGCTAATTAGCACACGATTTGAATTTACCAACAGCGACCTTCTTATCGAGGAGACAATACTCCACATGTCTATACCAATCATGCCAATTGCATGCTCCAACACGATAGGGGTAACGGAATGTCTTACGGGGAGCACTTTTCTCGGTTTTACACTGTACCAATAGGGTTTTTTCAACTAGAGAATGCTGAAGTACCTTTCACACAATCTGACAGTAGTAAATGCACCAAATATGAATAAAGGGCCCATATTATAATTCAATTTCAATACTATTTTCACCATAATCATGATAATGTGATCAGGATACATTGCAGTTGTTAGAGTAATCTTAAGATGTCTCCAGAGTTCATGAAATCTGCCTTTTATCAGTTTATAAGGTGAACCTCCGGGGTTTCTTACTACTGTGTTTTAGGCCCTTATCCCGGATTCGGACATCTCCAACTACCATTATCATTTAACGTGGTGCTTTATACATCGTGTCTGATCAAACCAATCCTCCAAGCTTTAGGCCTTCTTATGCCCCTGAACCCCCTTCACCAGACCCTCCAACCTCCAGCCACCCTCACGTCGCAACTACAACCATTCTCAAGCCCCCCCCCCCCCCCCCCCCCTCTTTCCACGCGGCTATTATTTTTACCATACACAAAACTTCTTTTTTTCTTCAAAAACTGTATAACTACTTTCAAAATCTATGTCATGTGTTACTGAACCAGTACTAGGCATGATTGTACTTATAGAAATGCATTTTTCACGGTGATTCAAAATAATATGGTGATGAAATTCAATAACGTTGAAATGTTTAAAACATTTTGCGAAATTAGGGTTAGTCTGTATGAAGCCGCCTGTGGAAAGTGTTATTTGTCTCTTTATCTCCTTTCCTCCTCTTTCCTTTTCTCTCCCTTGTCTTCCCCGCCCTCATCAGTCTTCGCCTTTTGAGTTCTTTGCTATCTTTATAGGTAGTCAGTGATTGAATGACAACAACAACAAAAGTTCAGAAATAGCTCGCTCTGATATTTAGTAAGAGGCCATACATTTTCCAACTAACTTAAAATCCTACTCATAGTCGTAATATATTACGTGAGATTTCATCGACGACCAAATTACATATCATTGAATTCCGATAATGCTGAAGCGTGCGGCGAATTTAATGTTGTTTAAAATGACTCCTCATGTTGATAAAATACTCCACCGCTAAAGCCTTCATCTATTACAGCCAAGACGTTTAATGGTTTTACGAGACGAGGCCGCGGATGACTTGAATGTCAAATGGCAGAACATACTTAATGTCTGAGAGCCATTCATGTTATTTATCTCGATATCGTCTGCTTATTTATCCTGGTGTCATCTGCAATTTGCATTACCCCCGATATATTTTTGATAGATGTAGAACGTAATAGAAAGCTGGATTGCCAATAAGTGTTTTGAGTGATATCCCGTTAAGAGGTTAGACATGTTAAAGAGAGTCTGGGTATTGATGATAGTCTGTCGCGGAGTTGCTTGCAACGCCGACTTTAGACTATGGTATAATGCCAAGAGAGGGAAGGCGTGTAAATGTCTAACTTCTATGGTTTGCCCACAACATTTAACTCTTCAAAATTCAATTTAAGATCTTCAGAGTTCTCTCGATCACATACAACCAGAAGAAAGTTTCCATCGGAACTTTCAAAGAATGACCTATTTGTACGCATGTTGTCGAGAAAAATTGCATGATATTCGATCTAATCACGAGCAGAGACAAGTTATCAATCAGCCCTTCCAGCTCTTATATATACATGTTTACACATAAATCGTTCTGATAAGTAGTATCTGGTTGTACGACGTAATTAACCCATCCACAATCAAATAATGACTATTCAAGTAATACAACATTAAGACAGTTTCCCTTTTTCATGAGAAAACAAGCCACATACGGTACTTTCCTTCCGGATGCACCATTAAGTCGAATTGACAGGGGTAATCAGTAAAACCAAAATTAACGCATAACTTAACGAATCGTAGCTCTGCTTCAGAGCCTAAGATGTTCCCATATTTACCCACCTATTAGTTGTTCCCAATTTTATATAATACCCATAGTTTTCCCCAATTTTGATGAATCCTAGTTCTAGAAACGCTGTAGGTCAACTATCTACTAAAATACTAATACAGCAGGCGACAGTGACCAGGGCCTGATAGGGAGAGTGTTGTTAGATGTTGACCTCAGAAGTGTTTCTAGAACTTGAAAACAAGATAAACGTAGGACGGGCAAACATGGGGAAAATCAGGGCTCAACAGTTTTTAAGCTAAACGAAACGATGATTTTGTTACCTCACGATTAATTTGATATAATTGATGAATAGCCTACCACATGACTTAGCAGCAAATACGGAACTTGAATTCGCCGTATCACTGCATCACATCCTAGTCATAGAGCATTAGAGAGTAATATTTTGTCAGCAAATAAAACTGTGTCACGAACCTTTCAATACTTCACGTTCTCGTCACTGTGTCTAGATTTCTGTGTACACTGTGTGGCCGCTGTGTCACGACCATGGAATCCATCAGTAATGTAGCCTAAACCTATCAATTCGAGGACAGTCAACCGGATCCGGAGACGTATAATTTCTAATTGAAACGATTTGATATTGTTAGTCCTCTTTTTATTAGTCAGCTTCATTAGACTCTTTTCCTTTCCCTTGTCACTCTCTGATATCATATGAACAACATTCTGATCTGCGATGGGCGCTGTGGTGTATGTACCGATAGAGGGCTCACTCGCTGTGACCTTCTGATCACAACCCGAATGGGTGGTTCTAGGGGGCATCGGTTTTTGACATGGCGAAGTATCAGAGGGTGTTGTTCGATTATGCGACAGTGAAATTACACACGGTATACGAAGGGGACTACCTTTTTATATGCTCGATTCTAAGTCTTGCCTCTTATCATGCTTATTATAATACAAATACCACAAGTGGCCTTAACAATGACCCGATTCATATGAGCCTTAATGTGTCCTTAACAATCGAGATATATACCCGATGTCAGTGTCACTAATTAATAACTGAGGTAGGCCTCGGTGGTTGTGACCCCTACATTTTACGATCCCCTCTGTGACCACCCCCCCCCCCCTTATAATTTACAAAGTCTCCAATAGAAAACGTGTATAAAATATAGCAATCCCCCCCCCCCCCCTCCCTCCCACATTATCCTCGACGCCCCACCCCACCTCCTAAATGCCTCCACCGCCACTGAATATCATGATGGGTTCGTTGCTATTGCTTCAATTGAATCAGGTGATACTGATAGTAGTGGTAGTCGATTTTGGAGTTGACGAGTATGTTGAGATTTATTGGTACGCCTGGCTATGTTCGAAATTGGCGAGTTGGGATTAGACGTTGAGATTCGGCACCTGGTTACGAGTAATACGGCCCTGCAATGAGCTTATCGGGTGTGGATATTGAATCCCTTCATCTTATATTCGATCTTAAAGATGGACTCGCAAAACATTCCCGCCAAAAGTTTTAAGTTTGTGTCAATATCATCCGCATGATCACCAAGGTGGCGACACGTTTCTCACGCGAAAATAAACTCACTTAATTTGATTTGATGGATAGTTTATTTATGCATGTTAAATGCCTTATCGATCATATTCCATCACATGAAGTAGTGTTTACCACTCAACATGCTCAATCGGTTCAACCTTGTATGACCCATCTTTAGATACCACGAGATTTGTTTGGACTTCCATAAACAAGGTGGCGATATGGCCTATACTATTAGTGCCGAGAAAAACGAGATGCTTAAATGTCCACTCAATAAATGTCTAGAAAATGTTTGGTCCATTATATCGAAATTTGAATAATACTGAACATTTTGTTACATTTAGGGGTATAAGGTTCTATTACAACGCCTGATGACAATGATAATGTTAAAAACGCATATATATTTATGAGCTTGTGAATGACGTTAACTCGATTCCAATCCCGGCTTGAATAGGGTTAAGGTAAGAATGCATGGTAAGTGATTAGGGGTTGTGTTAGTGTAGTGTTAGTGTTAGAGTTATGGTTAGGGTTAGAGTTATGGTTAGGATTAGAGTTAGGGTTAGGGTTAGGGTTAGGGTTAGGGTTAGAGTTAGAGTTAGAGTTAGAGTTAGAGTTAGAGTTAGAGTTAGAGTTAGAGTTAGAGTTAGAGTTAGAGTTAGAGTTAGAGTTAGAGTTAGAGTTAGAGTTAGAGTTAGAGTTAGAGTTAGAGTTAGAGTTAGAGTTAGAGTTAGAGTTAGAGTTAGAGTTAGAGTTAGAGTTAGGGTTAGGGTTAGGGTTAGGGTTAGGGTTAGGGTTAGGGTTAGGGTTAGGGTTAGGGTTAGGGTTAGGGTTAGGGTTAGGGTTAGGGTTAGGGTTATAAACAGTCCCTGTGTGGACAGTCCCGGGGCTGGATAGTCCCTGGGTTGTTTTAGAATGACCCATCTTTGTTTTTACCTCCCCGACCGCCACCCCCCTGAGTGTTTTAGCATATAATTTAGAATGAACATAGTTTCCAAGGTGTTTTTAAACAGTAGTGCGGTTTATTCCGTTAGGGCGCTATTGTAGCCCACCCAGGGTTGGTCAACTTAGGGTTGATCAACCCCGGGGCTGTCTACCCCGGGACTGTCTACCCCGGGACTGTCTACCCCTGGTGGAAAGTCATGTGGGTATTTCCATCGCTGCATATATGTATATGAGAGATGGAAATGCTCATACACCTTTCAACCTCAGGTTACCTAACCTCAGGTAACCTAACCCCAGGTTACCTAACCTCAGGTAACCTAACCTCAGGTCGAATTAATTTTCACAAAAAAACACCCCATGGAAACTAGGTAAGAACGAGGATGGATCAATCTTAAACTATAAATTGGATATGATACTAGCTTTAGAGCGCCCTTACCTTAACGGAATAAACCGCAATATTGCAGTTTTTTCCGTGTTAAAGCGGGATCAGATATATGCAACCTAAGGTTGTTAATTGGATTTATTTTCAACCTGAGGTTGTTTTATTGAATTTTGTCTCTTTAATTGAATTTTTTCTCAACCTCAGGTTTATTTATTGCAGTATTCTATTTTAATAAAAGTGAATACAACCTGAGGTTAGGTAACCTGGAGTTAGGTTACCTTAGGTCGAAAGGTGTATGAGCATTTCCATCTCTGCATATAGATATAGATATTCTTGATTTAAAATTGTTATGCTGAAAAAACCTTAGGTTTAAAAAAGCATATCGAAAGTTATAGTTACCTCCAAAATTTCAGATTTCTCGTCAACTCCAAACGTTCTTATGTTCTTATATCGTGTGCTATTACTTTATCATGTGTTCAATTTCAATAATGTCAATGCTGTTTTCAACAGTTTTCAACAAAATCCTTATACTGTGTATCTTATGGTTTCAAAGATTTGTTAAAGTTGCCCCGAGTTCCGAGATATATGTGCTTACTATTAAAAAGTATTGGCTGTTTGTGGACAAACTGGGTTTTTAATCATTTCCTTTGAAATGCTACTATTTATTAAATAGAATAACGCTTCAATTTAAACGCTATTTTCACCATGTAGGCCCACAATTGCGTTTAAGAGTATGAAACAATAATGGCAGTAGCGTAGCCAGTGGGGGGGCCGGGGGGGCGAGTCGCCCCCCCCCGGACACCTAAAATGGGGACGGCGAAGCGGAAAAATGGGGACGAGAAGAAGGGGAGAAAAGAGAGAAAGAAGGGGGAATGAGAGGAAGAAAGAGAAGAGAAAGGGGGAAGAGAGGGAGAAAGAGAAGGGAAAGGGGAAGGAGAGGGAGAAAGAGAAGGGAAAGGGGAAGGAGAGGGAGAAAGAGAAGGGAAAGGGGAAGGAGAGGGGAAAGAGAAAAGAAATGGTGACGAAAATTTGTTCATGTAGTACATTTACTGTGCGATTTTTTTTGGACTGTGCGAAATGTTTTGCTAAAATGGGGACGGAGAAGCTAAAAAATGGGGACGAGAAATTGGTACTGTGCGATTTTGTTTGACTGTGCGATTTTTTTGGACTGTGCGAATTTTGTTGACACCTCACCCCCCCCCCCCCTCCCCCCCCCCCCCCCCCCCCCCCCCCCCCACTTACGTGAAATTCACGAGGTAAGTGACTAGAATTTTTTTTGGGGCAACCTTTTACGAAAAAAATTTTAGGGACATAAAAAAAAAATAGGGACGATATTGATGCTTGCCCCCCCGGATGAAAATGCTGGCTACGCTACTGAATAATGGTATATGATGTCTCTAAATGTTTGTGAAATCTGTTTCTGCAACCGTATACCCCATTTTGGACCATCCTGTACGTTCAGAATATTGGTCCCATCATTGAACTTAAATCATCATTCAACGGGACAATATTCATTAACTAACACACCCAACCTCTCAGTCACAGACAAATGTAAGACATCGAGGGTTTGGAACCACAAAGCCTTATCTACAATAAAGCTGCTACACGTAAGGTTGCATTTACACAAGGGTACATGACATAACATCACAAAAAGAAAATATGGCAGCTATTACAGATAGTGCCCTTTTCACATCACTAGGTATCTGTACATAATATTTGTACCTGCAATAGCTGCTCTGAGTAACATTTCGTTTATACCAATTGCTTAACTTAATAACCAACTCCATATATAACAAGTGGCAGCTACTATAGAAAGGGGCTTGTGGCACTAAACTCTCGAAATGACGGTCTTCAATCAACTATCCATCTGCTCCATCCATCGACTCGTGCACTTTAAATTTTTCGCCAGATCCTTCGGGATCATGGGCCTATCATCAGTGTAATTATTACGCGTATATTCATCACGAAAGCTAATAATTCTCGTCCTGGGATTCCATCATTCCGTGCATATGTGGTTCAATTTAGCCGAAACGTAACCACCGATAAACGGTGATAATATCGTGCTAATAGTAGGTATAAATAACACCCGAAATGGTGACGACAGATTATAGGCTAGGGGAGGCAGTCGACCATTCATTACACTATATATACATGCTATAAGAGCATTGACCACAAAAACGCGTAAATAGGTTGGGTTTTTCATCGCAGATGTTTAATCATTTCGTGACCCCGGTCAAAGTATCAAGTCAAGTATCAATCTTTATTTCTATATAAAAAAATACATCAAATCACATAAAAAAAACCATTTTAGCCGTTAATTTCTAAATGGAACATTTCTGGCCCCTAAGATTTTACCGACATAATGAGAAAAATATGGGATTCTGCTAATATCAAAATATCTTGATGTGAAAAAAAAATCATTGCAAAAAAAAGGTGATCGGAACATACACCTTTGTTAACCTTCGATTTCGAATTATATACGTGTACAGTGTAATACCAGTACTACAATACATTTCAATTTATCCAAATTTAAGAAAGTTTAGAGTTGGTTATCAACTTATCAAATGAAATTCATAAAATAATTAGCTTTGAATCTATCTGAGCGATGATTGTCTTTTTTTAAACTCTTCTTGTTGGGTGCGTTAGGCTGTATAGGCGAGTAACGCGTAAAGGAGGGATGATTTTGTAAAGGGGTCTAAAGTCAAACACTTTCAAATAAAAATGTTATTCAGTTCTGTCGATTTTTATGCGTTTAGGAGGTCAAATGGGGGGGGGGGGAACACGCAAAATCTTCATTTATCGCTAATTTTGGCTTCCAAGGAGACAATTATACGCGTATGTTTAAAGGTGTTTGGAAATCGTTGGTCCCACGCATACTTACATTATGTATGGTTACGTTCATTATGAAATTTAACTATTATTGGTTCGATAGGAGATCATCATCATAGGTTCCATGGAGAGAAGTTGTATAGAACCCCTTTTGCTGTGAACAGGTCTATGCACATAATTATTAACTCCGCGATGTGCGCATATGACCATTATCATTCAAGCGATTGTGATAGAGTTTGCCGATTTCTCATTCTCACCCTATTGAATAAACTCTAACCTAACCCTAACCCTAACCCTAACCCTAACCCTAACCCTAACCCTAACCCTAACCCTAACCCTAACCCTAACCCTAACCCTAACCCTAACCCTAACCCTAACCCTAACCCTAACCCTAGTCCACCCAAAGGGTTGGTCTACCCCGGGACTGTCTCCCCCGGGTGGAAAGTCATGTGGGTATTTCCATTGCTGGCATGGGCCTATATAAAAAAAAAACATTGATTGGAAATAAAGTGATTGCTTTTCAATAGAATATCAGCCAAAAGTACGCACCAAATGGCACCAAATGGGTTCGAAAATTGAAGAAAAACATCCAATTGTGAGGGGCCCACATCCTCAGACTCAGACTCCCCCTTTCAACCATCTATACATAAATCAAGAAAATATCAGTATAAGCGCAATTTCTTTCTTGCATTGATAAAACCAAAATGTTGATTGGAAATGAAGAGGTGGCTTTTCAATAAAAAATTGGTCAAAAGTATACATCAGATCGCACCAAATGAGCTCGAAAATTGAAAGAAAACCAATTCCGTGGGGGGCACATCCCCCCTCTCACACTCCTCCCTGTCCGCGCATTTCAACAATCTATACTTAAATCAAGAACATATCTGTATAATATGCTCAACTTCTTTCTTGCATGGATAAAAAATATATAATTGATGGGAAATGAAGAGGTGGCTTTAAAACCAAAATGTTGATTGGAAATGAAGAGGTGGCTTTTCAATAAAAAATTGGTCAAAAGTATACACCAGATCGCACCAAATGAGCTCGAAAATTGAAAGAAAACCAATTCCGTGGGGGGCACATCCCCCCTCTCACACTCCTCCCTGTCCGCGCATTTCAACAATCTATACTTAAATCAAGAACATATCTGTATAATATGCTCAACTTCTTTCTTGCATGGATAAAAAATATATATATATATTGATGGGAAATGAAGAGGTGGCTTTTCAATAAAATATTGGTCAAAATTATACACCAGATCGCACCAAATCAGTTCGAAAATTGAAACAAAATCCACTTGCGAGGGGGCACATCCCCTCACACTCCCCTGACTGCGCTTTTAAACCATCTATACTTCAATCAAGAAAATATCAGTATAATGCTCAACTTCTTTCTTGCATTGATAAAAAACCAAATATTGATTGGAAATGAAGAGGTGGCTTTTCGATAAAATATTGGTCAAAAGTATACACCAGATCGCACCAAATGAGTTCAAAAATTGAAACATTTTCCACTTGCGAGGAGAAACATCCACCCTCACAATCCCCCTGTCGCACCGCTTTAGTTACACTTTTGAAAATATTCAAATAATGGAGCCCCCAACAAATTTCTGAATCCGCGCCTAGCGCCTGTGCCCGACCCAAATTACTCCATTCATTGAAGTATGAACTGGTTTTCACCCTCCCACAGGCGCAGACACACAGACGAACAAGCATTTTGTTTGCATACTATGAAAATAATATCATATCGAGAACACCTCATTTATGACAAGCATCATGACACTGTCCAAATATACAAGTTGAGAAATATGATAAATGATATAATCATAATCTAGATAAATAAACTATCTCAATACATGGCACATGTGCAGCTAAATGGACTGTGGTTGGAAGAGCATTCAGCTCCATATGTTTTTCGTTTGTACTCGCTTGGCCAGAATTATCCGAAATGTTGGTATATATCTCACGTTGAATGTTTCATTTATGGTTAAACTGCAGAATACCCTACCATTTTTTCATCGGCTCCGAGCTGCACCTTTTAAAAACGCCGGCGGCGGTGCGAAACTTTTTTCTGTCGGCGAACGCAACTGTGGCGAGGGGTTAATGGTAAGAAGCCTTTTCGCTGCGATCCTACATGTAGTGCAAGGAATATGTAGTTTTAGCCATAATCGTTAGATACATTGTTTTAAACAGATGATGCCCACAAGAAAATGAAAACATTAGTGAAACATGGTGAAAAGTTCAGGAGAAAACCGGGCTTCAATTAGTGGGTTGGTCTGCTACAAAGCCTTTCAAATTGATATGATCCCGGAGGTAGATAAGCGATAATGATCCATTTCACTATCTATCGGAATAGATTTGGCATATAAACATGATAAATGCCCTTTTGGGTACCGTTTTGCTGTAGCAGTTAAATTACGGAGCTCTGGTTTGACAAAAATATAGACATAAATGTCTATAATCCTCGGAAATAAATTGCAGGAGTGGACTTTAAACCAATCTGGCTGAAAGCAATACGTAGTCTGCTATCATGGCTATTATAAATGTGTTTGTTCTGTCGATAAAATGCCATGTTGTCACGATGAGGTAAAAGATAAATGTATGCAATATGATCAATCAATTAGTCTTGACATTTAAAATTGGCGCCAGAATACGTCAGTCATTATTTTGAGACGTTTGTTTTACTTACAAAAATCAGGCTTTATACATGATGAAGGATATCGAGTTAAAGTGAGATTTAAGTGACGATTTCGTGACATAAGAAAATTAGAGAGGAAAATACAATCATACGAGGGGCGTTCAATAAATACCTGCAACCATTGAAAATCTCTGAACCTTGACACGTGTCAGTAAAATAAACTTATGATACTTTAAACTGTAAGTCTTACTCTTTTCTCACAGAAATTTTCGAACACGTAGGTCATTTTTATCATTACATTTCAGCACTGTGAATACCGTAATCTCAGGGCACTGGTTAGGGAATTAAATGTTACAATGGCGGTAAATTTGAAAGACAAGTTTATGGTATGCATTAAGATATGCGTTAACAGTGTTAATATTGGCGCTTGATTTATAATGCTGATTCTTGTCAATTTTCAGTGCCCTGAGTCCATGATGTTTATAGTACTAAAATTACATGATAAAAATGACCCATATGTTTGAAATTGTCCGTGAGAAAGGGGTAAGACTTACAGTTTAAGTATCATAAGATTATTTTATTGACACATGTCACGGTTCAGAGATTTTCAATGGTTGCAGGTATTTATTGAATGCCCCTCGTATGTTTCAGTTTGTTTCGGGTCTGAAAATGCGTAACGATGTGACGCACATGATCAGATGAATCATCTGAGATGGTATAGGTCATGCATACATACTTGTTCATTTTATGTTCCAAGTTGAAAATCATATTGCCATTGGAAAGGGAAGATTATATACTTGTATGCATGTTGACTGTTCTGATAAATCAGGGTTTCGAATTCTAAGTTTCTTAAGCATGATCTGCGCAACCACAAATGTTTTGAAAAGCATAATTATACGGTTCACGACTCTCCATTTCCAAGTTTATTCAATCATTCATTGATTGCTTTAATTTCACTAAGAAACGGGCTACAATCCAGTTAAATTTTAAATACAAATAATTATATTGGCAGGTACTGAACATAGGTTGACGAATGTGTTTCGCGTATTATCTCGGCATATCCTGGATAGTTCTGTGGTTCTGGCCAGTAGCGTAACCAGACGGGGGCAGGGGGCAGAGTGCCCCCCCCCCCCTGCCCCCCCCCCCCCTTCTTACTCGACGGCAATTAAGAAAAGTTACATGAAAAACCTGGCTACGCCACCGAGTCGAACTGGTGCTCACCGGGGGAAAATACCCTTTGCCCCCCCCCCCCCCCCCCCCTGACAAGTGACCCTGGCTACGCTACTGGTTCTGGCTATAGACTGATGAGTACTCTCTGTCGCCATCTTTACGTCGCTATATCTTGCAAGCTCCTATACAACTTTAGCAGCCCCACTGTAATATTGAAGACTGGAGAAGTTCTGGCTTTGCAGTTTTGTGTTCAGGGGTGCCTTCAGACAGGTTTTACCAACGATTTCATAACTTCAGAAATTGATAACAATGTCACACTGCAGTTAATTTGTGACGCACGGCTGACACCGGGTGTTTTGTGTCCACATTTCTGAATTTTCTTTTCATTTCAGCCTGTTTGATCTGTTTTTAACCCAGTTTCACGCACTTTTTCAGGCTTTTTAAGGGTTTTGGAAAAAACGTATACTTTAGGTCCAAGATTCTGGACTGTACTAGTACCGTCCGATACTGGAACACCCAGTATCGTTCGATACTGGTACAAAGTCAGTATTCCAGTATCGGACGATACTGGTACATATACAATGAACTAGTATCGGGCGATACTGGAACAAAATTATGTACCAGTATCGTTCAATACTGGGACAAATTACACTGGTAGCATGTGTACCAGTATCGCTCGATACAGGAACACAATTTGGTGTTCCAGTATCGCCCGATACCGGAACAGTAAAATCGTACCAGTATCGAGCGATATACTGGCAAGTTTTATGTTCCAGAATCGAACGATACTGGTATAGCCTACGAGTATGGGACCTAAAGTACACTTTTCCAGGGTTTTTTCTTCAAGTTTGGTCATTGGTTCATTCGCATAAGCCGCGTCCCAAGATGTTTTCGAGGCACGACGATGCCGTCTGCTCGATGACAGACGATGATTACCATGATATTATATCATTATCATGATTATTAGAATCAATATTCCCGCGTTTTTCATGGAAGGTATCCCGGCAACATAATTCATCAGACATTTTAAAATGACAACAGGGATTCATTCATGCCATGTACTTTTATCATTCTGTCAATTCTAATTCGTCTGCGCGTGGTTTTGATGAAAAATTCTATAGACAAGTTTTCCGTAACTAATAATTGCTCAAACCATTGGATGTATTGTGGGCGTCGAGCACGAGCGCTTTATTTTCGGGTTTAATTCGTACTTCTGAAAGCGCAATGAATAGGCCTTATTCCGTAGCGTGGTTAGATTAGATACGTTTTAAGTAAATTGATATTTTGTTGAGTTCAATGAGCATGATGAGCGTCACGTTATTTTCTGCCAATATGGGTAATTGAAATTGAACTCTCGCTTGCCCTTTCTTGCTGTCATGAACAACGCCTCATCTCATTTCGCCTTTCTTCTGTCAACGGTTCTACCGAGACAAAAGCCAGACACAAAATCCACGGATAAAACAGCAGCGTTTCATTTCAAATTTCGCAGGACCTATCGTTTTACGAAATGTGCCAAATAGGCTTATATCTTTTTACCCGCGTGTTTAGTTCTCCGCTTCCAGTCGCTCTCGCTTTGCTTTCACCCAGTAGTCCAGAGTAGTCGCGCGTGACAGGCGTGTCAACCATACGATCTATCCTCTGGCAACGTCAAATTATGGCGTAATTATTGCCTAATTATATCTCCAATTAATTTGTCTTTGTCCCGTGTCGGTGACTGACGGGCCTTACAAACGTTGACTGCATATGGTACAGGGTGTATCAATTCCGTTGATGATTTTATTTTTCGTCGAGTCTTCCACCCCATGTCTGGTGTGATAGCCAGCCATCTAGATAGATCATAATAAATCTTCTGACACTTTTCTGTTCTCATTCTCTGCGCCATTGACCTGGTTATAGCCAGGTCAACCCCGGCTAATGGTTTTGGTTGCTTCCATCAGCATGATCAGCAGTGATCAGTCTTTCCAGTTTTTGATTGCAAATCTCAAAATTCGCCCCCTTGATGTTTACGATAATCCATTATTGATTGGCGTGGCGTAGAATTATTATTCTTGAAATTAACCTAAGTTAACCGATTCTTTTGATCGTATTCGTAAGCCACACTGTCATGTATACTTTTCATCCAAATCTAAATATGGCTCAACATCGGTACTCTTAGTTCTCAATATTCATGATTGTTGTACTACTCGGTCTGGTCTCCGTTCTGCTAAGAAAGCACTCTTACTTGAACACCTAAATGTGATGCAGCACATCAAAAGGGGAACTTTGCGGCTGTGTTTTTTCATGATAGGCCTATACCATGCAAACGGGCAGAAAAGGTAATAAGAATTTAGGAGTCATTTTCACTCGACAAATCTGAATGCCTTGATCAATTTGTATAAGTTTGGTGTCATTTTAAAGCTTAGAATAAGCTCTGAGACCACGCATAATAAACTCAAAATTGACTTCACCTGTTTTGTTGATGTGCTGCATCACAAATCATCATGGTCTGGGGGTTCGTGCCTTCTCGGTTATTGCTCCTCGCATGGAACACCCTTCAGGATTATCCTCAGTTGCTCATAAGACACATGCTTTTTCAAAATTGCTTATGAATGGTTTGGTTGCTCTTCATGCTCCGGATTTGCGCGCTTTACAAATGGTCACTATCATTATTATTACTATGATATTCATGAAATGTGGTGCATATCGATTATCTTGGATCGAAAAACGTTATTCCCACCCCCACCCCTAAGTCCGTATGTACTCCATTTCGCGGACGCGAATTTGCTCCGCTTCTTTCGCGCGACAGATTTCATTTATACTCCACGCGATAAATCAATCTTCGCAACGTTAATGTTGCTGTTGCCCGCCCATGTTTACAGTTGCCGTTACTTGTTTTACTATACGATGAATTTAGGGATTTAAATCCACAAATGTTATGGAAAGGATTTTAGTGATGCTCTCACAGGCAGGTAATGATGCTATTGAACACATTGAAAATTAATTAAGAAGATGAGGTGATCTTAGAAATAAAAGGGAGCAAAAGACCAATATAAAATTAAAATAATGTTGATGTTAACAAAAATAATAGTTAGCTTTTAATATAGCTTGGTTCTGGATGGGATAACCCCTTGACCAATGTTGACCAATATGTCCAGGAGCAAATCAGCAAGTTGTAGCTAGAGTTGAATTATTTTAATTCTAGCGAATTTGTCGCACGAAAGGGTTTTCTTTCGCGGAGGTACGATTTTGTTTTGTTGTTTTTTGTACGAGTTGTCGTGGCGACAAATAGGCGTCCGCGAAATGGAGTATATATCGGGCTGTGATGCGCTATAGTTGCGGCCCGGGATCAGATATAATGTGCTATATTATGTCATGCATGAATGAATGCGAGATCAAAGCGTAACAGACGGTACAATGCTCATTCATGTCATTGGCTAGGCGAAATGAATATGCTGTATGGACTTTTTCAGTGTTGGTACAGTGTAAAACCCGAGAAAAGGGCTTCCCGTAAGACATGATTTCGTGATACCCATCGTGTTGGAGCATGTGATTGGTATAGACATGTGGGGTATTGTCTCCTCGATAAGAATATCGCTGTTGGCATATTAAAATCGTGTGCTAATTAGCTTTAATTAAGCAAAATAAAGTGCCAATACCTAAATTGAGTGCAGTATGTACTACACTAGCAACCAAAAGTATTAGGACAGTTGATTATGGTGTCGAAATCCTCCCATATATTCAATTTGGAGTGTAATATTTTACTACGAGTTGAACGAAATGTGTTGTTGAATCTCTTCTCATTGATAAATTCATGTTTCCTATAGCATCTGCTAATTCAATTCCATGGAATTAAAGAAAACATGTGCCCTCTTGAAATCCCCATACAAATGTCCCATTGGAAATAGCTCATGAATAATTCATCAACCTCATTATAGCCAATGTAATCCCTATGCACTACCAAAACCCTATTGTATATTTCACGGACATAAATTATGCTAATGAGCTCATTAAATGACGTCACTCACATCATCGGGTTTTGCCGATGATTGAAATCCGTTGATTGAAATTCTAGGTCGAGTAAAATGATGTTCTTATTTGTTGTCTGTGAGCTTTTCTGATTTTTTTTCCAGTATTGGAGTATTTTTTTATTGAAAATAGACAGTTCAAATTAAACGTTGGTTCCAAGTTCAAGTGACAGCACATGTATTAAAGGCGACAGCAAAGGCAATATGCAAGCAACATTTGAGAAAAAAACGATGCCCGACTTTGCAAGAAAGTGTACGGGGAAGTGTACTGGTGAACATGACAAACCAAAACAGCCTAGTAAATGATCACCTCCGTGGCGCAATTGGTTAGCGCGTTCGGCTGTTAACCGAAAGGTTGGTGGTTCGAGTCCAGTCGGGGGCGTTGTTACTTTTTGCATTTAATGCAGATCGACAAATCACAGTAAAAATATAATATTGACAAAATCACAGACCACTTACACAAAAATCGCATCTGCGCATGCTCCTGTCGTGATCGAAATCTACCACACAAGCAATAGGCGAGTTTTATAAGTGCTATGGTGGGTAGTTTGACAATTTTGACTTCCTTTCAAAAACACCCTTCTCAATTGTTTGTCAATGGATTCACTGAAGTAAGACTAATCCCAATATTGTCACTAGTCTTTAATCTCTCACACATATTGACACCTGATCTCTTCATTCATCTTCAAAATAAGATATTTGGGAGGGAAATTTAGTTTCATTTTGGCACCTTTACTTTCATATTCTAAATGGAAACCAACCAGATTCTCTGTACTTTCTCATAGCACCCACATGACCTGGGCACACTACACAGGGCTATCATTTCATCATGACTTAAGAATTGTTGTCAAGCTATTTGACTCAAATTAACTAAATATACATGTATCGATGCAAAAAACCTTAATCACTGAAATATTGTTACAAATGTTTTCCTTTTAAATAATAATGTTTTAAGTAGGAATATCATCCCAAATTTATTATAACAATATTTTAAGAACTTTCCATTCATTTTATAACCCTAGAATACCAAAAACTTAACACAGTAGTTCAATAGATTCCCAGTGTTTTCTCTCAATTTGCAGCTTGCAAAGTGTCCTAATACTTTTGGTTGCTAGTGTATTATAGCAACACTTCTCTATTGAATTCATGGCGAACCCATTAACGCGTGTCTTTGTGTCGTTATTGTATTGAGTTGCCACCTCGAGTTCGATTCCCATTGATCATGACTATTTTTGGAGGAAATAGACGCGAGTCCGTTTTAGGAATTTACTCCGGAATGCAGCTATTCGCTCGTAAATCCAAAGTCATTAGTCATAGCACGGTATTCAACTATGTGTGCCGAAGTGTGGCACGGAGGGACTGGAGTCTCTGATGAAATATACGCCAGCTAGTTATGGACGAGATCGGACTGTCATTTGTCTGAATCATTTTAGAAGCCTGATCAAGGCCAGTTGAAATACTGTTTCAAGTTTGAAAAACGGACGGAGTGACATTTAAAGTTAATTATTTAATTATCTTTTATTGCCTTTATTTCAAAACAAGTGGTCGCAACCAATATCAATGCATATCGAGAAATGTGCATTTTATTATTTTATAACATATTATTAATGTCATATCCAAGTAATAATCCAGGGAAATAATACAATCGTATTCTTTGTTTGTTCATAATCATCTGTTAGCATCAAAGTAATAATGCAAATGAAAGCGGGTGGGAAACAGTACGTATGTCTAATAGGTCTAAACTCAAAAATTAATTTTAATTGATCTAACACCTCATTATATTTATCAACTATTTTAAAAGTTGAAATGTGTGTATTTATATTGTTTATACATTATTGGTAGATACGACATCGTTTTGATATTTAGTAAATAATTTGTTTTTATCGTATGCCACCTATGCATATTTGTAGCAATCTTAGCCACATTATATTAGTTTGTTTGTTTGTTGGGGTGTGTTTTTTATGTGTGTGTTTTTCAGTTGAAAATCCTAGACAAAAATCTTAAATGCTGTTTTAAGACCAAATATAATGTCAAAACTGACAATTTGTTAAAGAGGTGAACTTGTCTTTAAGATAATTAAAAGAAAAAAATCAACGTCAATACAAATAACTTGATGTGGCAGAGTCCCTAGTGCTAAAATCACAACTGCTAAATAAACAATATAAACAATACTTTTTCACATCGCAGTTTCAGGAAACGTTCATTGTGGTAAATAAAAATTTAAAAAATGCTGTAAAGTTAAATAACGGTAAATAATTATTGTGATATGGATGTTATATCTGATGACGATAGTAATATGGGTGCTATCTACTGAAGAAAGCAATGTATATAGTATATGGGTGCTATCTACTGAAGAAAGCAATGTATACATGTATAGTATATGGGTGCTATCTACTGAAGAAAGCAATGTAATAGGCCGCTATCTGCTGAAAAAAGCAATGTAATGTATGGGTGCTATCTGCTCTAGAAAGCCATGTAATATAAATCTATCAATATCAATGCATACCAACCACTCTCCTCAAGATTTAGCAGCGTTGCTCCATAACATGCTTACAGTGTTGCAATGCCAGCTCATGCCCTTTCATTTGCCAACACTTGCTGCTAAGACAGAAGCTTCGTCCATGCAGCCTGGAACAATCTTTCAGACAATGTTGTTGGCAACATCCTAGAGGAAGAACTCCAATCTTTTAAGTGTCGTGTTAACAGACACTTTCTCTCCAACTCTTCAGAGTTTGTTGGCTAAGCTCTCTCACTCTCGATGTAAATGATTTCCAGATATTATTTTTCTTCTCTTAAGTTTTTGATGTTGTTCTCTATGTTTGGGTTTTTATCTTATTCCTGTCACACGCCACTTTCATTGGGGTTTTTTACCAGCCCAATTGTGTTAAATTGTATTTTGATTATTTTTTAATCGATTGGCCCACCAGAGCTCTCACATGTAGAGAGTTACCCATTTGATTTGTAATCACTAAGTTCATTAACTTTGTTAATGTCTGTTGGGCTATTGTTCACATTTACTCTTTATATACTCACATCAAAAAAGAGCTATCTGCACACAGAAAACACTATGTAAAAAAAATACACAAATTATATAAGAATTACACAATCTGTGTAAAAATAGAACTCCATAATACTTTGTAAACAGTTGTGTAAAGCTTTTGCATAGGAATTTACACAAGCTTGGGTATATATTACATGTTTCATGTAAACTCTTACATAATAATTATGGAGTTCTATATTTACATAATTTTTTACATAGTGTTTTCTGTGTGTGCTGAGGAAAGTAATGTAATCCCTACCCCTAAAAGGTACAAAATAAGGAAATCTGTAAACTATTAGAAGTTCGGCTAATCTTTCTAAATGTAGGCCTCAACAATATCACACAATAAATGGCCTCATTTATATTTGTCTATTCATTGATATTTGCCACAAGAATTTCTTAAAACTTATAATATACCCACCTGTAGGACTTGGTACCGTAAATTATCATCACTAGCGGGCACCAGCGCTTCGCGCTGGACCCGCTAGAAGATTTCACGGGGAATAAGTAAACAAAGCGTAAGAAAATTTGATACAATAATATCAAGAACATGTCCTATACATGTATACATAATCCAGACGGGCCCCTAAATAATCCGAATATCGCAGGTGCTTTTGATAATCCAGGTATATATTGCCTTAATCTAGGCCTACGTTTGTGTTTCCAGATACCTATGTAGGCCTCCCATGAGACCTGAAATGCAGGTAGGCCTACCCGTTGTCCCATTATATCCAGGGACCCCGTAGGCCTAAGCCCTACCCCCTAATCCAGTTACCCCAGGTGCCCTTAATAATGCACTGGATACCACATAATCAAGGTAGGCCATGTACCCTGTGCCCTTAATACAACATTGGTGCCACAGTGCCCTTAATCATTATATACTGTATGCCCTTAAGAAATCCAAGTACGCCATTTATAAAACATGGTGCCCTTGATTATTCAGGTAACCCCCCCCCCCCCCCCCCCCCCCCCCAAATGTACTTTAATAACCAAGATACTCCATATGTCCTTAAGTGATCCAATATAGGACCTCCATGGACTATTTGGTATATCTTGAATCGAATATTAAGGGCATCCGTGATAACTTTTTATGCGGTTATTAGGGCCTACGTGGATTAAGAAGAATACTTTAGAATATTAAGAGTATCTGGATTGCCTTATAAGTATAGGCCACATCTGGGTGGGTACCCCATGTGACCTTAGGTAGACCTACCATGTGCAGTGGCGGCACGATTTTTTTCTCGTTATACATGAGTTTAACCAAATTTATTTATTGCGTTTTAATACGATATAAAGCAAAATGCACTGAATAAAATGATTTATTTTACATTTTTAAACAAATGAACTGATTTTGGTTAAACTCATGTACGAAAAAGATAATCGCTACCGGGGATGGGGGTGGGGGGGGGGGGAATGCCACCAGTCGTGACCTCTCCCACATTATAAGTCCCTACGCATTTTGTACCCCAAATAATAATAAAAAGTTCAATTATAATATAAAAAAGTTATATTAGCTTTAAATTGGTCCAAAATGTCAGGAATGTTTACAATAAAAGCCAAAAGGCTTGAATTTTCCACCCAAGTGTTTTGTCTTGCCCCCCCCCCCCCCTCCCCCTCCAGATTGTTTTATTGTCCCCAACTCCACCCCCGTTTTCCCCTTTAAAATGTTGATGGTGGTGCTGCCGTAGGCCTGCGTTCTGAGCGTTTAGCGGGTTCTAGTTCTATAGTCTATCTTTCAAGATCACTTGTACCATTCCATGATTGTATTTGAGCACTTTGTGTGCCAACCCCGTTTTTTTCGGGCCAATTTACATTAAATACATTAGTCCCCCGATAGGCATGTAGGGCTTAAACGTATGTAATCCCTTTGTCATGTTTGTTGTGAAATAAGGCCTGACCATAATAACCGCACGCTCCGTAAGATTTATTATTATGTGCCCTAATAGCACATACACAGCCAGTCCAGAGTTCCACAAATTTCACTTATTGATGGGGCAATACCGCACGTTCCGTTTATCCAGATACCCCATGTGGCCTTACTGTATCCATATTATCAAGTAAGTAAAGGGAAGTGCGGTGAGGAGGGGGGCTTAGGCCTATTTACACATAACTAATTTTAGGTGATAACTGCTCAATTTATCATTATGTATATAACATGTTAAGTCAAAACATTCATTAATCATAACTAATTTCAGGTGAACTGCTCAATTAATCATTATGTATAACATGTTTAAGTCAAAACATTCATTAATCATCCATATAATACCGGAAGCATGGTTGACTGCATCAAATGGAGTTACCTGCATGGGTGACTCCTCCTATCATATGGGGTTACCTGTGGGTAACTCCTTCATCAAATGTGGTCACTTGCAAGGGTGACTTCATCAAATGGGGTTTCGACAACTGCATGAGTAATTCCATCAAACGTATTTTCCTTCAGTCACTTCATGTCAATTTAATTAATACATGTTATCCTGGATACGGTTTGCACCTTGCTCTCCATTTCTTTATTAAAATAAAGGTCTTATATAATGTACTACCCTGGCTTTATTTTTATTTTTGCTCCCGTTATCTTGTATGTACGGTATGCACAGCGGAGCAATTACGGACTACCTGTTTTCATCCTGCCCCGTAAACAAAGTACAACGCCACAAACGCGTACACAATTTGTCTGCGTCATTACGTGTGCGCCGTATTGCGTGCGCCATGTTAAACGCGAACGCGCAGCAACAACATACGGTTGGCATAGTACTGCCAGTTTCTTTATCGGTATCAAACGTCGCGTTCGCCTATATAACCAATGTGAAAGTGTCACTTTAAGATCTGTGTAAGAGTTTGTTGTTTACATTTAGAAAATTTCGTAAAATATTGTTATTTGTCGGACGTAAAGTCCCGTATAAATGCTTGTTACTATGCGATCTTTAAGAATAACAAACAGCCGCATATACAGAAATGTAGCTATATCCCTGAAAAAAATATTTTGGGTGAAGACCATATGTCATCACTCACTCTGAAAACCACAATTTGTGTCCGAACAGTAGCTACCCGAGTAAAAGAAATTCAACATTTCGGATTTTCACATGTGATCCTTTCTGCGCATGTCTGAAAACGGGAAAAAACGGGCATTGAACTATCTAATTAGCTCGTGTTTTAGAGGCGCAATTACCACGCTTTTTCAGTTGAAGAGGGACGCGAGTGTAAAATAATATTGAACTATCTAATAAAGCCATGTTCCGAAAATTAGTATATAGATAACGACAGTGTTATGGCGTAGTTTTAAGCAAATTCGCTCAAGGCCTACATGACATTTCCCCCATCCCGAGTCCGTTGTTTAGGTTCTCTTGATTTCATTGACCTCCAGAAATGTATTTTTCTTTTATTTAGATCGGATATTATTCTCTATGTCATGGTTTTTTATTCTTATGTTACTTTCGTTGTCACTTTTAACTCATGCCTATTATTTGTGTTTCTTGTATATTTTATTTTGCATGTTTTCTTACAGTTGCATGCACTTGAACCATAGAATAGATTGGCCCATCAGACTCTTTGTTGGGTTACCAGATTGATTTCTATAATCACTCAGTTCATTAACCTCGTAGATGTCTGTTTGGCTATAATTGTTCACGTTTGCGCTTTTTATACACAAAATACCAACAAAAAAACAAGCAAAGTTATATCACGTTATTATATAGGCCTGGGTGGATTTTCGTTATCCTACAATAAGAACTATATGTGGATTCAAAACAGCAACACCCCTATTCAATTCCCTTTTGGTACCGATTCTGTTGACATATTTAGGCGTTATTGTATGATTTCAGGTATTAAATCGATTTCTCTAAGAATGTGTTCAGCCAATATCCTTGATTCCAAAGCTATGAAATGGCAACCCTCATCCCATTTCAATAGCGTCTTTCCAAATAATAGACAACAGATAAAGGAATCGATATACAAATGACGTTCATTGAATGGACAGTGATGCTACATTTGGTATAATGCTATAGGACCTAACTAAGTTTAGGTACTGATGTTTTGTTTTACGTAATTGGGGTATTTAGCACACATTTTTAATATGCCAACAGCGGTATTCCTATCGGGGAGGACAAATACTATACGATTACATGAATCGCATGCTCCAACACGATGGGTATCACGGAAATTATGTTAATGAGCTACCTTTTCCTGTACCGTGTAGTAATGCGTCGACATAATTGGCGGATGGTTAATATTTTAAGGACTCAATCGCAGATGTTGATAAACGAGAATCTTTAGGCCTATACTGTAAACGCCTATTCAGATGCTCCAAATCGACCGTATTTGTTGAGATGTCCACTCCACACTATGACGATGTTTGAAATGCATGGTAACCTTTAAAACGGTTTCACGACGAATTCAATCATACATTTCATACTTGTGACCCACCCTATACAATGGAGTATTTAAAGAAATGCTGCACTTGGTTGAGGACGCCTTAGCAGTGTGTCTAAATACACAACCCTGCGGTGCCCAGCGGAGGCCGGACACGGATGCGTGATGTTGAATTTAACAGGAGACAGGCTTATATATGAAAATGATCAAAAATCATGAAACAGAGGAGGCATGGGGAGGGTAATCACAACATCGAAAGTTGTTTTTTGCATAAGAAGTGACAACACTTAGGTCATCAGTTTGTATATCAAGCATCGCAGGAAAGCTTGCCAAAGGCCTAATAAATTTGCGAAGTCGATGATTATTTTCTCCCTGCGTTTTAAACGTTTCAAACAAAATCCAATTCCAACTTGTTTACTAGAATATCTTTGGTGTATAGGCCAATAACGGCACGGAGTGAAATGCTACACAGATCGAACGGGCTCAGAATCAGAATTCAAAACATTGAATTGCCAAAACATTCATTGAACGTGACGTGATCCTATATATTTGTTCCTTAAATCGGGAAAGATAACCTTATTAACGTTGCCTAAATAGACACTTGATGGGAACCATCATTAGTGGTGTTTTGATATGTCTCAAGGTGGGCATTAAAGGATTTTTCTGCCGAAGGCGGTCTACAAAAAAAAAAAAAAATCGAATTTGCGTTGTCAGGGATGCGCATTTGGGCGGTATGTTGTGCGTGCTACATTGACACAACAATAGGTTTAAACTGCAAAAAAACCACATATTTCTTGTTTAATGGAATATAAAAAAGTACAATGTATACGATACCTGAAAAGGTGAAGCTGTCTAGGGCAATGTAGGCCTGAAAGTCATGCTTAGAAAGTTTTATTTTCATATAGGGAAATTGGGCGGCTTGTATGACGCAAAAGTGGGTGTTTTGTATGACACAGATCGGCTTCACACGTTCACCCCGGCTAGTCATAGTGAGATTTACTCACACATTTACTTCATTACCATAAATTGCATATAAAGCAGGTAGTGGTTCTATTGACGGTACAGGTGGATATCTGGGAAATTCCATTCATAAATGAGGGGCAAACATTTTGTGACCTTGTCCTTCTAAAAATAGAACCGTTGGAGTTATGCAACTCAAACTTTGGAATGCGACAATTTTAAGGATGACCTTTCATGTAAAATAGAAAACATCAAGTTGAAAATTGGGCCAGTAATCGGAACATCTACCTTTAATCCAAATTTCAAAATCGAATTTGCATAAAATCTGGATTGTTTATGCAATTAATGGGGGTAGGGGAACTGTATATTACGAAACTTACGTTACTTTTTACTACGTTGCGTTACTTTACGTTACTTTATGCGGGACTTTATGTTACGTTACTTTACCTTAGGTTACTTTACGTTACTTTACCTTAGGTTACTTTACTTTACGTTACTTTACGTTACTTTACGTTACTTTACGTTACGTTACGTTACGTCACGTCACGTCACGTTACGTTACGTTACGTTACTTTACGTTACTTTACGTTACGTTACTTGGCGTTACGTTACTTTAGGTTACTTTACGTTAGGTTACTTTACGTTACGTTAGGTTAATTTTACATTACGTTACTTTACTTACACACACATTTAATTGTGAGGGGGGGGTAAAATAAAGCTTCACACATGCCAAGACAAATTTATTTTTAGACAAACTTATTTTTACACTTTTAACATTTTCTTTCAATAATTTGTGAAAACCCTACACACAACCCCATTGAAACAGAAATCTTTGTTAGTTTAAGCTGAGGCGTTGTTTTTTTAAAGACATTTCTTGTTTGTAGTTTTATTTTGGAGCCCGACACACAGGTAGATACAGGTGAATACAGGTGAAAACAGGTTAACACGTCCTCACCACATTATACTACGTTATATATTTAATATAAAACCTAATCTTTATATTTAAGTATCAACGTCTCCAATTTTACCCTTGGCTACATCCGATACTATTAAACTATGTCACCTAGACCTGCCTTTCAAATTTGATTAAGAGCGCCCTCATTTGAAGCAACAATCACTGAATACACCAATCAAAATAAACCGAATTCGAGAAAATTTCGTGAAAAACCTTATAAAACCAACAAACCTAATACAAGTATGAAATAGTCACGACTGGAATTTCAAATGAAAACATAAAATTCGAAACTAAGTGTTTACCCAAAAACGTGTCCAAAATGGTAAAGAAACATATTGTCTGTAAGCCCCAAAAGGCTCATTCCAGGTCTTCCCTCCCTCAGGCGCGGGCGTCTCTCCGCAATAAACATATTTCATCCTTCCATACACTATAAAATATACACATTAGATTTGATTATGTGGTGGCTTTAATAACAAGATCTGTTTCTGAAAGATGTCTGATATAAATCAAATGATCCCAAAAATAATAAACTTACTAGTTTTAAAAACATTTCTTTTACTTTTCAAGTGATGTGAGACCGGCCCAGACAAAAGAAATGGAAGACTGGCGAATAATTCAGTGTGAAGAGCCACGATAAGGATTGAAGAAAGAGTATGGATTAAATCATTTACAAAAATGGAGACTATTAAAATTATCATCAGCGAACCCAGGGGGAATTTGAGGCGTGCGCCCCCCCCCCCCCCCCCTCTCAAAAAAGAGGGAGAGAGGGAGGAAGGAAGTGATAGTGGCGGCACCATATGATAGCACCGTTGAGGATCGCACGTTGAGGAATGAAGAAGGAGACGATGAAGGGGACGGGGGGATGAAGAAGGAGACGATGAAGGGGACGGGGGACGGGGGACGGGGGACGGGTACGGGGGACGGGAGTCGGAGACGGAGACGGAGACCGGGGAACGGGGACGGGGGACGGGGGACGGGGGCGGGAGTCGGAGACAGAGACAGAGACGGAGACGGAGACGGAGACCGGGATCGGGATCGGGATCGGGAGACGGAGACGGAGACGGAGACGGAGACGGAGACGGAGACGGAGACGGAGACGGAGACGGAGACGGAGACGGAGACGGAGACGGAGACGGAGACGGAGACGGAGACGGAGACGGAGACGGAGACGGAGACGGAGACGGAGACGGAGAAAAAAGATGAAGTTTTTAGTAATAGATAGCTGTGTCATCAATAGGGATTCATTTTGCGTAAAAAGTCCCTTTAAAAGGTATTCCATCGTATATATAAATTGATAAACAAATACAATCATGATAATTATGTCTACACGTGCCCACTTAAACTCGATTCCAACCTAATTGTGTCGCTTCATTTCTGTCAAAAGTAGCCCAATTTTGACTGTCTTGGTGGATTTTCGTAGTAACACTGATGCAAACACTGACGATACACCAACTCTTCTTAAATTCCTGCTCGCATCTCATGCGCACCACACATGGGTCTATACTGACAGACACCCGGATGTCATCACCTGATTATAGCGCCACCGCGATGTCACTAACCTCTAATTACCTCTAGGTTTAGTACGCCAGAGGGGGTCGGACATCATTACCAAGGGGTTTGTCTTTGCGCCGTTTTCAGTCCGTGTGATGAGATACCGTTACGGTGTTTGCCATCAAAACACATTGCGCCAGAAATAGTGCGATTACCCAGAATATCGCACCTGACCCACGTGTATTTATTTAGGAAGGAAACTTTTCCATGAGGATCGTGATTGAACCAACATCAAAAACCAGGAATGTGATTGTTCAGTATTTTGAAATGTTCTGACATTTTACATAATATAGAAACTTACCATCAACTTGCAGAAGAACGGTCATCACGCTCTATTTAGTTGTACTTTCTCCGTTGGAATTTTCTTCCACGATACCTCCTCAACCCCAAAATATTGGTTGATGGCCCGGGGGGGGGGGGGGGGGTACTCGGATTTGGTTTGGTCGGGGGTGTGCCGCTGGAGATTCAAAACCCATACCCATTTTTAGGGGTGATTTTGGAAAAATCGGTACTCATTTTTAGGGGTTTTGCTTCATTATAGACAACATTTTCGCAAATTATCGGGAAAATATACCTAATTTTTGCAAATTTTTGCGAAAATATACCTAATTTTGGCAAAATTTCGCGAAAATAGACCCATTTGTAAAAGGTGACCCCATTATTAGGGATTTCCAGCATAAAATCATACCCCATGTTTCATAGGGATTTTGTGCCCAAAAAGCTACCCATTAGAGCGGCACACCCCCGTATACCATCTTAGGCGAGTACCCCTCCCGGGGTTGATGGCCTATATTAGCTAATTGGACTGTGGGACTAATTTTAAGTTCCTATTTTAAAGTAGCATCGGTGATATAGCGTATGGAATCTAATTCCCTTCCATGCATAGACTGCTAGAGTTATCCAGTTTTTAATATGTCACGATTATTTTAGTCCTGAATAACCACAAAACCAGACAGAAATTCTGCCAAACAATTTGACATTTTCCCATTCCCGCCAGTGGGGACAAAATATCGTCAGGTGGTATAGCAGAAACGTGACAAGTAGATCAAGGTAGTCTTGGGCGGTCTGATGTATCGTGACAAGCCAATGACCCTTCTTAGTTAACCTCTGACCTTTCCAGGTCAAAGGAGCGGCATTGGTTTTTACTGTTCTCTAATCGGGTTTTAATGGGAAAGTGATTTGTCATGCTTCAGTACACAACCAATCTTGATCGTGATTGGATTTGTCATAAAGGGCCAGAAAAAGAAAACAAGAATGGTCTTTAAAAAGACAAACATCGCTTAGAAGGGGGTTGAGTCTGGTGTTAATGCAAGCGGACATGGTAGAGTATAACTTGAGAATTGTGTGATACCAAAACGTCCACTCTCAATATTTCTTCGAAATCAAGTTCACAGATAAGAGTCATCCCATATTCAAGTTGTACATGATTGTTATTTACATTTACATAAACCAACGACCCTGATGTTTAGATTTGGGAAAAAATAAATAGTGAACGATGAGGCAGAAGATGGAATAGTATACAAATATTGAATGACGGAGAGTGTGATAGTAAAAACTATATCACGAGGTCAAATTTGGATTTTTCCATTACACGAGGCGCAGCCGAGTGTGATGGAACAATCAAAATTGGACAGAGTGATATAGTTTTACTATTGCACGAGCAAAAGGCATTCAATATAAGTTTTATATAATGATATCACAAATTTAATACCTAGCCATAATGATAGTATCAGGCCTATCATTATATAATTCATGTTATTGTTACTATGATTATCAAATTGCTAAAGTCAATGCAATAGTTTGCAAGAGATTGACAAAAAACACCTTATACAGTACAGCTCACAATAGAGTGCACCACGCAACTGCGATGATAGTCCATTGACTTTGAGTTGATAGTCCATTGACAACGCAATGACATCGCATTGACAATGCACTGACAGCGCGATGATAGTGTGCTGTTCAGCGCAATTGTCGTGTAGGGACTCCGTTGATCTTGCGAAATCAGCGCGCTGATTTCGCACTGTCAATGCACTGACAACGGGATGTAATTGGGTTGATATTCCGATGAAAGTATGTTGACCTCCGTTGATATCGGTTACTCTAATGCGATCTGTACTGTATATTTATTAAGAACATAATATATTTTATGTTCGATACATCATTTAATGACCATTTCGGGTAATAACCCGATTTAAATTTAACAAAAAGAGCCTCTTTTTTATGGATTATGTGTTCAATTTTAAAAAAAAATAAAAAATCCATTTTTTCACGTTTTTTGGCACTTTTTGGTCAAAATTTTCACAAATATTAGATAAGGTTTTAAAAAAAAAAATCGTCCCTTCATTAGTGTCTTAACATCATTATAAAGTGATTTGGCCATTTTTTACTCAAAATTATTTTTTGTTAGCTTTGTTCAAAAAAAAATTGGTCAAAAAAGTGAATTTTGTGATTTTCTCAAAAAATCTACTTTTTTGGTCAAAATTGACGCCAAATTTGGATTCTCTGATCCATTTCCTTTCCAAAAATGTATACTTTTATATACATTTGATTAATAGTTCAATAATTACAGCACTCACAAAATTCAAAAAATCAAATCAAAAACTTCCTTAAGTCCCCCCTTAATTATTATGATATCCTGAAAATGTAAGATTAATCCGAAGAAAAATAAGAAAACTAGCGTACTTTGTGTAAACCATGTCATTTACTGGTTTGTACAATGGGGATTCACACAGTAACAGTCGAGTAACATGCAAGTGCTCGACTTGTAACTCAACGAACCATCCACAGTGGGTTCGAGAACTGTTTAACAAACTTTTTTAATTTGCACAGAATATGCATGCATCTGTTTTGCGGATTTTTTAAGCAAGTATTGATTTGTGCCAGAATTAAATGGATTACCAAACTTAACTTTTCTATTGACTGATAGATTATTTACTATGTTGACAATTATTATAACGCGTTGAAACGTAAACCATGTTATTTACTGGTCTGTACATAGATCCCATTGTACAAACCAGTAAATGACATGGTTTACGCAAAGTACGCTAGTTTTCTTATTTTGCATTGGATTGATTTTATATTTTCAGGATATCATAATCATTAATTGGGCTTTACATTGAGACTAAATTGGTCATGGTCCAACGATTATAATAAGAATTACACCGTCATGAAACAGAGTCCTATTTTTTTTGAGACACCCTGTAGTCTTCCCTCAATCTATTCATATCCGATACAGCAATTTGAACCATTGATTTGAATGCATATTTGTTGGTTGTATCACTTTATTACCATTTTAGTGTTTATGGACCAGATGCATCTGTACAAACATATCTGCAGACGATACTCCAAAATTTCACAAAATATTTTTAAATGTCAAAATCATTGAATTTCGTTATCATATTTGTAATCACCATGAGAAATACATTGAAATCAGTACAAACATGCATAGCATTGATTCAGTAATTCATGAGATAAGACTCTGAAAGTTGGGAAAAGGTTCTGACAAATCTGTTTTGTATAATATGGTAAAACTAATAGCGTGGAAAGTGTTAACTCACCAGGAAATCAACTAAAGATCCACTGTTCATCAGTAATTCTATTATTAAAAAGCCGTCAACAAATATCCTATGTAAATTGTATCTCTATTATCGTGATTATATGATGCTGCAACGTAGAAATCATAACACTGAAACAAGAAATAAGCAGTAAAATGTATATATTTATAATAGCCACTAAAAATGAGGACATTCAAACACAAAACGGATTGTTTATGCAATTAAATGGCGTTTACATCCGAATGCGGCTTAGAGAGAGGATCAAAAAGCAATCAAGATGGCCGGGAGGGTTTAATAAAAGGACTCGACTGAAAAGCAAGATGTGGTGAAAGTCAACATGTCGGGGAGTCATCAGCCATGATGATGATGATGATGATAAACCCGTAGATAAAAGCGCCTTCAGGACATTGATGTTGAGCATTTGGTATATATGATGTGGCCTTGTTTATAGCAGAAGATGATCGGTCGGCCATTTTGTTAATTGTCTATAAGTCAACTAGGATCAAAAATAGCGTATAAGTCTATAACTTACGATGTTTTCATTCTCTTGAACTTTGGTGATACATAACACTTTCCACGCGGCAGGCGTCTGCAGACGACATTCCAAAATGTCATAAAATGTTTCAAAAATGTCAAAATTATTGAATTTCATTACCATATCTGGAATCACCATGTGAAATGCATCAAGATAAGTATAAACATGACTATTGGTTTAGTAATCCTTTAGATATACACCTTGAAAGTTGGGAAAGGTTTCTGAAAATCTGGTTTGTATATTATGGTCAAACTAATAGCCGTGTGGAAAGTGTTAAGAATGCTACATGCTAATTCTGACAATGATATTAAGAATTTAGAATAACTGACCACTGATTTATCAATCGAATTCATATGACGTCACTCTTATCGTGGCTGTATTAGAAGAACTTTGACCATGTTGAATGTGATGTTTAACCCGACCCGCACTTGTGTTTTCCGAGTCGGAGGTATTTGATCGCACGCAAAGGCCCTAAAAGCATTTAAAATCGCACTTAAAATTAGCACTGTGATATCGTACATGTATATCTCAAACAGGCTAATCAATATTATATCATATTTTCAACGTCAGAATAATTTTAATGGCAAATCACGACAATCGTCTATCTTATACAATTTACAATTTCACCATATCAACTATTATATTTCAATACAAACAGGGTACAGACGCACCCCCTCCTTCCGTGACTACTTTCTCCACCTTCTTCTGCGTCATCGCTGCAGTCCATCACATCACGTGATAGTAACTAAATTGACGCAACTTTTCGATCAAAACAAGTCTTACACAAAAAGAGTCGGGAATAATAAGCGTATAGTGTGAACATCTGGGATGCACCTTGGAGTTAATGCTCAAAACGTGTTGAATTCGGAGTATAAATACAAAGATATCCCACCCATTTGCACGCAACATACATGACATAAGAGGAATGCCAAAGTTCGCTAAAACGGTCAAAGATTCTCGATTTCGCCAGCTGCTTGACGACTTATCCCTCGTTGAATGACACTACCAGATCACACGATCTCACGGAATGCTTGCAACCCCATCATCATGTACATGTATAACTTTCACCGGATGAAATTAATTCTTTCCTTCGTCTTGTTTTTTGGCTCATCGTTGATTTGTACACCGGAGCTATCACTTATAGCCGCAGCCGTGTGTGCCTGCTTGCACTTTTCGTCTACGATTTCAATTTCTTGTATTTCAAAAAGCTTTTTGCACAGCAGGCTCATATGCATTTCATGTTAGGCTATACTCATGCTACTCGTAAGGGACTAAGTAAAAAAACGAAAGAGACATAAGAGAATGTAGTAAAACAATGCTATGGGTGAAAACAGGGGCCGTCCCGTCTTCAACTTTAGAATGAGAGAAGTATCACTTTTTATACAACATTTCTGTTTAATATGTTTCAATCAAAATATGCACATGCCATTGATTGAATTACTGAGATGCGCCTGACGTCACTGCGCATTTACGTGAAAGGATAATAATAATCCGTCGACAAATAATCCATATGTAAGCATGTAAATGGGTTTTTCTTAATGTGGGTTGCATTTTAGTTTTGTTGAAGTTAAATAATATACATATTAATATAATTTCATAATTTCAAGAATCAATATGTTTTATTATCTAATTAATTCTTACCCCAATAGAACATAGGCCTAATCTGTGTATGGCTCCAAGCTTAGCTGTTGAGAAGTTGAACGTGATCATTGCCGCGAGGTTTGAGTGGTGAACCGGGCTGCACATCGGCACCGCCATTCCGTCAAATTGGATGAACTTGGTTGTCGACCTATCTCGCTTTATTCACGCATAGAATTGAAAATAGATACAGCAATCTTGGTACTATTTATCATGTTTATAGGACCAGGACAAACATGACAAATCTTAAACCAAGATGGCATTGTTAAGTTTAACATGTTTAGCGCATTTCAAATAAACACCCTGTTTTTTCTCCCTCCAACTGATTATATTATACGGTATGTTACTTACTCCATTAACCTCAGTCTATATTTTCTTATCGTTATCTCAAAGTAGACTCGGAGTGTTTACATTTACTACTGAAGTACCCTTTCTACTTAAATGTGAAATGAAACAAGGTGATAATAATCAGAACGACATTGCTGCTGGCTGTGTAAAGAGTAGTGGGATTCTTGAAGTGCTATATTTGCCACTGTTGACCGCCATCCGCCGAGATTGTAAAACTTTTATCTGCCTTACTCCCGGGGGTGGTACTTCTTTAGTGGATATGAGGTCACGAGAATGTACCGCCAAATAGGGTCCCATTGTTCACCCCTCTGGTAAATGAATGACCCCTTTTCATAGCCATTTTTGGTAAATGTATGGGTCTGGAATCCTTAATATTGCTGCTTTTCACAGACATGTTAGCCAAATCTGTTGGGATGAGAAGGACTGGATTAGGACTTCGTTGAAATGTGGTTACCTAAACATGCTAAAAGAACGCTTGAAAAATCCATATCAAATATAATGGCAAACTAATGAGAAGTGCCAAATAATTATGCTAACGTTAGGGGTCGTCCACTATTTCCGCCATTTTAAATTTCATTACCATTCGCCATGGGAAATGCATGGAATAAGTACAAACATGCCTAGTATTGGTACAGTAATCCATGAGACAGACCTGAAAGTTTGGAGAGGTTCGAAAACCTGTTTTGGATATGGTAAAAAAAATAGCCGCGTGGAAAGTGTTAAAGGAAGATATGTATACTTTAGTAGTCTATAGGCCTACACACAATGTTTGATGCAGCCTTGTTTCTGAAGATGTTGCAAAGCTTTAGATAAAAGTATTGGTATCTAAGGAACCAATCGAGAAGGGAATATCAAAATCAAAAGAGATATCGTGTTATCCTGACATTAGAATACTTTGGATTCGTTGCATTAGCATGATTAGTATACAAATACTACATACCCTCTAACCATGGTTAGAGGGGAAATAGTGCAATCTATTTTCCCGAGGTACTGGCTACAGGCCTACCACCCCGAACCCGGAGGGTGAGGGGTGGTAGGCCTGTAGCCAGTACCGAGGGGAAATAGTGTGCCCTATTTCCCCGATCATACCATGTAGTATTTGCTTTATTACACCTCACTGTGACTCTGGGGATGAGGTTGTAGGGAAGTAGCCAAAACTACCACACGGGAAATAGCTAAATTTCTTCAATAGCTCAATTTATTATCACTGTGGCCAGCTAAATTGACCAATGATATTGCAGTATTTATGCCTATTATCTCATGAATATTTACGAGATGTAATAACAGAAACTATTGAATCACAACCACAGTTTCTTATGGGGATGGCTAAACAGTGAGTTGTGAATGGGAGAGTTGATGTGCAGAGAGTTATGAGGAGAGTTGTGGAGCGAGTTGTGGAGTGATTTTACTGGTATTCAGGTTTAAGAGTTCAATTGGTTCACCATCAAAACTGTCAAAGCCAACCTCCTTAAACTCTTAACCTGTGGCATGTAGCTGTAGAGTTTAATTCAGGTTAAGAGTTATCAAAGCCAACCTCCTTAAACTCTTAACCTGATGTGGCATGTAGTTGTCGAGTTTATTGGGGTTAAACTGCCCCACAGCCAACGTCGTTAAACTCTTTAACCTGTGGCATAGTTGTATAGTTTAACAGGTCAGTAAAGAATGTGGTCTATAAATGTACCCAATATAACCCCAAATCTCAACACTCCACAACTCACTCGACTCCACAAGTACACTTTGAACACTATAAATGAACTTATTGTTACCATGGTTACCTCATAATTATCATGTCTAATACCAATCTGGGCCAAGATGAAGTAACTGTGATTGAGTTCAAGTGTGCTTCACGATCAACATGATCAATGACGACATTATATACATGATGGAGAGGTAGAAAAGCCATCCACATAATGTGTGTTGATGGCCTTATCACTCTGTATCATCAATGTTTCAAAGTCAATAGCGCCCATCACTAATTTCATCATTCTCATCAATCAATACCAATAATGAAAGTGGCGCGAAACAGTTACGACATCACCTTGGCGCCTCCATGACGTTTATGATGACCGTAGGATGTCAAGGAGGAGGAGGAGGAGGATGCGTCTAGGATGAGTGGAGGATGTGATGATGAGGTATTGGAGACAGTGGAGATTTTATGAGATGAAAATGTCTGATTGCATCAAATAGATGAGATGGGATGGCACCGGATTTGGTTTGGTCGGGGGTGTACCGCTAGAGATTCAAAACCCCTACCCATTTCTAAGGGTTATTTTTTTGGGTTTTGCTTCATTTTATATCAAAATTTCGCGAAAATAGACCTAATTTTGGCAAATTTTCGCGAAAATAGAAAAACAGGACCATGTCTAAGGATTTTTCAGTTGAAAAGGCTACCCATGGCTAAGGATGTCTCATGAAAAAATGACCCACTGGAGCGGCACGTCCCCGTATGCCTTACATACGTGAGTACCCCCCCCCCCCCCCCCCGGGATGGCACGCGTATAACGTGTTATGTTACAGACAATTAGCTGATTTATGATATTTGGTTGTGTCAGATATTGTGTCAATTAAATGATGGAATGTGATGAAGATGAATGGTAGGAATGGTTGGATGGTATTGACGCTACGGTTAATTAAAGGCTGTTAAAACGGGCCCGGGTGAAAATGGCTGGCATCCTATTATAGCAATGACTTTACATCTAGCACTATCAAATTAGGGCTTGGTCAATCAAAAGTATTGTTGAATGTTTGTAAGTGCAGTTCTTATCTGCACTATAATATAATAACGGTTCACCGCTGTTCACGAATCTTATTTATTTTAAAGCCATGGAAGTAAAGCAAAAGCATAGATACGATATTTCCATTTTGCTTTCTCAAGGAATCATCTTGGGACGTCGTCACCTTATTGACGCAATGTAAATAAAGTCATATTCGACCATCAAATAATGACCTCTCTGATATCCATAATGGGTGATTTTAATAAACCTAAAGAAGTCTATGGTATAACATTTATCTGGATGCAAATAAGAACCCTGCTCCATATTTCCTGAGTAGAAGGAAAAGTCCAGGCCTCGGCCCTCAGCGTCTCCGTCACCGACAACTGTATTTTGAGCCGCGCCGGGCCGAATTTTGGTCTGCTGGCGTTCGGCCAGGGGATTCCTGATTTGACCGATATACCAGTATTTTTCATAATCCCAGAATTTTCCCATGGTTAGAATAATAATAATAATAATAAAAAAAACAGTGTTTATATAGCGCACTGTGGATCACAATCCCTCAGAGCGCTTTACAATATGATACATCATAAAACAATAAAAATACAAGCAAATCAATAAAAAAATTGCAGGACCAACAATTGCACATTACATCAAGCCCTGATATATCATAACATTTACAGACCAGCTGTGATTATATAAAAAAAAATATAAAAAATATAAAAAAATAGCACTCGAATGTTACTAACGCAAAGACCATTATTCTGAAATCAGGAGAACGGCAGCTCACTGTTTTCCGGATGTTGTACTCTACTCCCAGCATGCCAGGTAGCATAATACATATGTTGGTTCCCTGTATCACGGGCTCCACACAACACACCCATGTGGCGTAGCGGGGGATGAGGGATGCAGGGTACCAGCATGTTTATCCATTATCCTCAATTGAGAACACCTGGACCTATTTATAACTACAAGTTCACATCATTGAGATCGCACACATGTTCAATAAACTGAAATGTCAAGCTCACCTGTATTGGCTCTTTACACATGCGGGGTTATTATTATTACTCCGTCCACAAATTATCAGGACAAATCATAGCGACCTGTAATCAAGTCTACCTAGTACAGGCCGTGTCTTCAGGCTACCTGCGGCAATAGATCATTGGACCCAGCGATAAAAAACAATGACTTCACTGTATCTTTGTCATTTGTTAAGACTACGACATTAACATACCTGAATGGGCGGATGTTCATAGATGTGTCCACGTTCCTCTATTTGGTCGCCATCTATAAAGATTACCAAATCGATCGGCGGCAATTCGCACGCAGTAACCCAGGGGTGTGAACATTGGAGGAAGGTGCGATATTGGCTTATTAGCGCATTAGCGCAATTTTGCAAATGTCGCTAATTGCACCAAGTTAGCGTGTAAGATCAATGTAAATTAACGATAATTGCAGTGCTAGTACAAATGTGCGCTAATGCGCTAAAAACACATTAGTTTTTAGCGCAATTAGCGCGATATCCCGTGTTCCTAGCGTTGTACGCGCTAAAGTGCAATTTCTAAAGATGAACCAAGTCTAGGAGTCGCGCAATTAGCGCTAATAGCGCTAATAGCGCTAATTGCACTTGATTAGCGTTGTAATCGCTAAAGTGCAATTTCTGAGGATGAACCAAGTCTAGGAGTCGCGCAATTAGCGCTAATAGCGCTAATTGCACTTGATTAGCGGTCTTGCGCTAATAACGCTAATTGCACTTGGTTAGCACTCTGCCGCAATTAGCGCAATTAGCGCGATATCCCGTGTTCCTAGCGTTGTACGCGCTAAAGTGCAATTTCTGAAGATGAACCAAGTCTAGGAGTCGCGCAATTAGCGCTAATAGCGCTAATAGCGCTAATTGCACTTGATTAGCGTTGTAATCGCTAAAGTGCAATTTCTGAGGATGAACCAAGTCTAGGAGTCGCGCAATTAGCGCTAATAGCGCTAATAGCGCTAATTGCACTTGATTAGCGGTCTTGCGCTAATAACGCTAATTGCACTTGGTTAGCACTCTGCCGCAATTAGCGCAATTAGCGCGATATCCCGTGTTCCTAGCATTGTACGCGCTAAAAGGCTATTTCTGAAGATGAACCAAGTCTAGGAGTCGCGCAATTAGCGCTAATAGCGCTTATTGCACTTGATTAGCGTTGTAATCGCTAAAGTGCAATTTCTGAGGATGAAACAAGTCTAAGAGTCGCGCAATT
>CM069455.1:24878579-24884626 GCA_035610835.1 Ophiura sarsii
ATTCCTTTATCCTAGATAAAGGTTAATGAATAAAACTCACCATCTTAATTCGTTTTCTGCATATTGACCTCGTTTAAGGACACTTCGTGAGGTCACGTACACAAAACAACATATTAAAATCTCATCAATCATCTTCAGCCATTTAGGGACGGACGTTCAGCAACTCAAGTTATAATTTAACGAGTCCAATGTCACAATCTCGTCACTAAAAATGACAAAATGATAGCGTGATAAATCATTTTGAGATCAGGCTGCTGTTATGCAGAGTGGAGTTTAAGGCGATCCATCATATGGAAGACAAGTTAACTAGGCATATAGCTTCATGATCTATATAGGATAGCTTACAAAGATGGGGATAACTCCTCCACAAGAAGGGGTGAGCTTCTCGCATTGCTCAAACTCCTCACTCCCTATAACCTCAATAGGCATAGGCGTATTAAGAGCCAATCAGTACTAAGTAGTAATACAGGCTTGGTTAAAGCAAAGGCCCCTCTTCCAGGGTCCCTCTCATTTGCATCATTGATTCAGTAGCGTAACTACATGTACATGTAGGGTCTTCAATTTATACGGAGAGGAAAGCCTGTGATGAGGGCCGCATTATCGGACTATTTAATATGATTTGCCATTTCAAGTATGGGGCATCGAGGGCTCTAGTCTTCTGACATGGTGAAAATTCCCCCTGCACCCATGCAGTGGCGGCACCACGGGGGGGGGGGGGGGTGCATTTTCCCCCTAGGAAAAAATGTTGCCCCCCCCCCAAAAAAAAAACTAAAAAAAACAATTTAGTTAAAATAAGAAAAAACGGACAATTCAAGCATAAAAAGGCAATTTTTGTCCGCGCTGTGCGCACATTTTTAAACTAAATTAGGTTTATTTAGACCAAATGTTGACAATTTTAACAAAAAATAGCTAAATTTTGCGCGCAAGCGCGCATTTTCATTCCAAATTAGTTAGTATTAGACCAAATTTGACCATTTAGCCTAAGCGTAAAATGGCGCGCATCATATTTTTCATGCCCCCCCTAAATAAAATTCTTGCCCCCCCCCCCCCCCCCAAAAAAAGAAGAAGCTGGTGCCGCCACTGCCTGCACCGTGCCACACCTTGGTTGCGCCCTTGCTTTTGATTAGATCCCAGACATGCATCAACCTCACGGTACAGAAATTATGTCCCTCATACACATGACTTGGCCTACCGTGTATTAAATTTGTATACGATAGTTCAAAGATCTACAAAAGACCTATTATTAATCTGTAACGCTCGCTGTGATGATTTTTCGGATATTCTTAACACTTTCCACGCGGCGACGTCTGCAGACGACATTCAAAAATTTCACAAAATGTTTCAAATGTATTGAATTTAATTACCATATTTTTGAATCATCATGAGAAATGCATTACAATAAGTACAAACGTGCGTAGTATTGTTTCAGCAATCCTTGAGATAGACCTTGGAAGTTAAGAAAGGTTTCAGAAGAATCTGTTTTATATGGTAACACCAATAGCCGCGTGGAGATTGTTAACCATAGGCCCATAGTTTGTATGTAAGTCAGGTTCATAGACTGTCACACATGATGATAATCAGTCACTCAAGACTGTTATTTTTATCACTTCATGATTTATTTTTGAGCCGTGTGCCATAACTTAGAACTTTCTTTGTCACTCACGTTAAACCTAATACGTGATATTTTGATCTTCTATCTATAACATCGTAAATAAAACAAAGGCTTATATTCCTCAGATACACGATGTGCTATTGCTATGGTTTCGTCATTTCTACTAAAAAAGTTCAATTTCCAATTTCACACACGGATGGCCGATGCTTAGCTGATGGTATTATCATGAGTATCCAATACTAAGGGACGCACCATTTGACTTCAAGGGGGAAGGGGGGGGGGGGGTAAAAACGTCACCCACTATAATACAGGCAACAACAACAACAACTCGGGTATCAATTTATTATTGACAGTTCTTTAACATGTTTAAAGGTGTCAAGTTAAAGGGGCATTGAGAGATGTATCGATATACTAAATGAGCAAATAACGTAAAGATAATCATCAACATAGCCCAAATCCAAAATGTCATACAATTCCGACATCGCCTTCATGCCAAAATCCGCAAATAACAGAACTTCCGGGTGAGATTTGCCGCGAAAGTCTGTGAGTAAAACGATGCATAACTTCCGAATTTAGCACCTGAGTTTCGATATGATCATATCGAAACTAAGAAAATCATGAAATTGTATATGATAAACGGCGAATGTTGGTAAACTGTTTCAGATGGTAGTAGTATGCCTAAGTATTACTTTGATACAAAAAAAAAAGATTTCCGGGATAATTGAGGGCGCACTCCCATACGTATATCTCATATCCCCTCTAAGTAGGGGGGCTGGGGTACCGCGCCATTTTGCAATATTTTGCGAAATCGATCGTGGTTATCACGTGATACGTATCGTGGAAAAATAATGTACACTGTTTTAACGAAATGCACTGTGGGATTGTGTTACCAGCCTAAAATTATAGAGGTCGCAATAGCAAACCCGGTCGCAAACTTGCTTATATTGAGCCTAGCTATAACAAGCTAAAAGTGACATCTCTGAATGTATTACCAAAGTGTGAAATTGTTGGACACACTGGTAAAATGGTTTTACAACAAGTTTTGCTATCATAATATCAAACTGAACTCAAGTTAAATCACTCTATATCGAGCAATAATATAATTGTTTACGCATTTTAATTGTTTAGACAAAGTTAAATAAATCAAGGATACATTTATGATAGATAAATAAATAAAAAGAAAACTATAAACGCATGGGCGGCATTTATAATTGATAAAAATTGACATAACAATGATGTTACATTAATATACCATTAAGTTTAAAAAATAGAAAAATAATGGGAATATTCGAACCCGTGATTTCCGATTGCCAACGATGGCCAACCTACGCACGCCACAGAGATTTACGACTGTAATTGTGATAGTTTTATTATTTAACCATGTCCATTTATTTATAACGAACGGATTTTTATTGTGCCATTTTTGCCAAATGTGTGTGTTGCTCTCGCACAAAATATGTTTGTAATTTGATTATAATTCTTATTTTTAAAAGAACGGTATTTTTTTTGACATTTTCGAGAGAGAAAAATGGCGTAACCCTGATACGGTAAACGCCATCAGTGTGGTGTCCGCGTGGGCAAGCATACAGATGATGCTAAGCAAATCCAGCATATAAAACAAAAAGTGCTCCTAATGGGACTCGAACCCACAACCTCTCGCTTCTCAAGCGACTTCCTTTCCATTACACTAAACCGTGCTAATTGAAAAAATGTAACGCAAATAATTTATTTATATCATGGGTCATGGGTTAATGCACTGTGTTAAATTCTACAATCCCGACCGCCACTCTGTTCAAAGGCACAAAAAAGTGGACTTATTTTATGCTTTTTTTGCAATTCTGGGGTGTGTGGATCGTGTTTTTTTTATCAAATTGGTTAGATATCCGTCCATTTTAGAACATCTGAAATTTAAAGTGCACCCACACACCCGGGAAAGTATGCTGCCAAGGGCATATATTTTGCACGTAAATCCAATACAAAAGTTCAGAAAATCGACCAAAATATGACGTCATGACCATTGCTTCGAGACAAAATGGCGCGGTACCCCACCCCCCCCCCCCCCCCCCCCCCCCCTACCCTCTAAGTTCGGTTCATAAATCATACTCCTGTCGTTGCGCATCGCCCGACGTCAACGGATAACGACGCACGATTGAAGCAATGTTATATTTTATCCGCCGGCGACGTCGGTGTTCTTATAATAAAACATTTTAAAATGCATGCAAGATATCTACTTTATTTTGTGCATTACCTTTCTAAAGCCGAGTCGTACAAAATGGTATAGGCGTCGTCATGGAAACAGTAATCCTGAACCGTTTACATTATTATGACCATAAGGTCAACCGTAAGGTCAAATAGTTTGTAATGGTGAACCGTATACGGATGCAATAAATTACAAGTTGCGGTGCTTTCGTAGACTTAAAATTGTAGACTCAATTCTGGGGATTGAACGATTAAAATTAAACGTCGAGGTCTAAATTTCAAGGTTTTAGTTCTTATTGGAAGTTCAATTTCACGCGGCACATCATCGAAAACAAAACAAGCTGTGCTGCTGGAATTGAATGGATGGACGGCCTCGAAACGTGGACGCCTACGTCTATTCCCAGCAATTATCTGAACGTGGAACAAATTATGATTTAAGTATATCCCCCACGTAGTTTACTTATCATTCGGCCTTTAAATCCAGCAGGCCTGGAGCCAAAGGTTTATATAATGACCAAGATGGCCGTGAATGGGCTATTACATTTAAAGCCCATACACCCCCTTGAAAAGACATACTGGTAACCCCATTTGGAATCTAAACTCCCTGTGTGGAAGATGTAAAGATATAAAGGTCTTCCATAGGGGGTGTATGGGTTTCAACTGGAATAACCCAATGTATCGAACACATGGAGGGGGATTATGATGACTGGAGTCATGTATAAACCATTTTATTCAAAGTGACGGTCAATGTGATGATTTTACGAGTATTGTTTTGGTCAAATATAGACAGAAGATTTTATCGTGAAGAATGTATGTAATGGCCTACAGTAGCTATAGACTTAATAACAGTCAACATTAACAGTACAGAGGCCATTTCCGCACGTAAAGCTGTACGTAGACATAACACCTAGACCGTATTTACACATGGTCTATGTATAAAATGCTCTTTCTGCAGAAAACAGCAACACATGGCGTATGAAATATACCAGATTTTGTTATCAGCAGCATATGACAGCATGAATTATCTACACATTAAAATATACAGGGCTGTCCCCAATACCTCCTCCATCCCTGTGATCCCCAACCATGCCAAACGTCTTGTTCCCGGTCTTGTTTGACCGATATCATCGAACAACGCAAACTCTCGCTATCTTCAGAAGATAGCATGCAACTAACCGCTACCAGGTACCTCGTACCCCTCGGCTCATTTACGTAACAGTACTCATTAATCTTCATCATGAGTTTTTGCTGCATCCATAACGTTGTAATTAAATCGAGCATACTATTACAATAATCGCCGCCGTCTAATATGCCATTAATTACAAAAGAAGAGAAGAAAAAAAGGCCGGTCTAAAATCTTAATTATAACCGTCTGGGGTTTCAATGTAATGCCAAGAAGATGAAGTAGATGTTACCGGTGGAGGAGGGGGAGGGGGACACTCAACTTTAGAGAAGTGGGTGAGAATTCCTTATTAACACTTTTTCAAATATGTCATTATTATTGAATGTCATCACCATATTTGGAATCACCGTGAGAAATGCATTAAAATAAGTACAAACATGCCCAGTATTGGTTCACAGGTTCAGTAACCCTTTAAACACACTTTGAAATTCGTGAACAGTTTCATCTGAAAAATCTGTTTTGTATATATGGTAAAAACTAATAGCCGCGTGAAAAGTGTAAAGAAAGGGGTCATTTGGATTTTGGTGAGGATTTAAAAGAGGTTATTGGGTAGGGATACATTAAACAAAGGAATAATTGTGTAAATATTAATTTTAAAAAGATCATCACGTGAAAACAGTTTTCATAAAGGATGTCAATATGGTCGAACATCCAGCTCAATGCCACCAATTTTAGGTAGTGCCTTCCCCCGGGGGAAGGTAATGACAAGATGATGAAGTACTGATGAAGAAGATGATGAAGATGAAAAGGGTCCGGATGCTAATTTCCTCCTCTTGACTAAGACTATTATGTCGGCTAAAGGTCCCGGTGAGTCTTTTGATGCACTAAAGTGACCTTTTTGTTTTGATGAGTATTACTGATGAGGGCTGATGGTGGTACATTGCACAACATTATTACATGCCAAGAATCAACCCTTAGTAAATCTCTTCATTAGGTAGGCCTATATTAGTATGTGTATTATAATAGCTTGTTCGGTGTTAGTTAGAACGTCACTCCACATTCTTCCAGTCCTCACAACGCTTTTTGCCGCTTAAATGTACAGTACTTACTGAG
>CM069455.1:24884726-25170263 GCA_035610835.1 Ophiura sarsii
CAGATTTTCTTGCAGATTTACATTTCTGATCATAAATCATGCACACATTCCAAGTTACAGGGCGATACGATTCTTAATTACTTCAAAATCATGGTTTTAGAGTGAAAATAAACTGTCGGAATCCCGACAGTTTATATTTTTCACTCTAAATTCACTCTAAAACCATGATTTTGACTTTGAGGTAATTAGGAATCGTATCGCTCTGTAACTTGGAATGAATGTATGATTTTGATTTATGATCGGAAATGTAAATCTCCAAGAAAATCTACTTTCTAAAAAAAATCATGAATAGAGGGCGCTCCTCTGGAAAAGATCACATAATATGCCTTTAAGAAGGCCACGCAAAAAACCACCTGTTCTACGTAGGCTTTCGGACCTGTCAAGTAGGGTCGGTCGGGATTTTTATTTTATTTTTTTATTTTAAATTTTCTTACCTAGGGAGTGTTTAGAAATATTTTGGTGGAGGGGGGGGGGGGGGTTGGACAACTGAAATTTTTCGGTGTCGAAACTTGTTTACACCCCCCCCCCCCCCCCTTTACACATTGAAAAACTTGTTTGACCCCCCACCCACCCCACCCCACCCCCACCCACACCCTTTAATACTGCACTTATAAAACTCGCCCATTGCTTGTGTGTTGGATTTCGATCACGACAGGAGCATGCGCAGATGCGATTTTTGTGTAAGTGGTCTGTGATTTTGTCAATATTATATTTTTACTGTGATTTGGCGATCTGCATTAAATGCAAAAAGTAACAACGCCCCCGGCTGGACTCGAACCACCAACCTTTCGGTTAACAGCCGAACGCGCTAACCAATTGCGCCACGGAGGTGATTATTTACTAGGCTGTTTTGGTTTGTCATGTTCACCCGACGTACACTTCCCCGTACACTTTCTTGCAAAGTCGGGCATCGTTTTTTCTCAAATGTTGCCTGCATATTGCAGTTGCTGTCGCCTTTAATACATGTGCTGTCAGTTGAACTTGGAAGTTGGAACCAACGTTTAATTTGAACTGTCTATTTTCAATAAAAAAATACTCCAATACGGGAAAAAATCACAAAAGCTCACAGACAACAAATAAGAACATCATTTTACTCGACCTAGAATTTCAATCAATGGATTTCAATCATCGGGAAAACCGGATGATGCGAGTGACGTCATTTAATGAGCTCATAAGCATAATTTATGTCCGTGAAATGTATAATAGAGTTTTATAAGTGTACTGGTCGCTTGTCATAAGGCTAATGAAAGTTGATTGAAACCATGTTTCCCGTAACCCGCCCGCCACCCTCTTTTAATACTGGTCGCATGTCATAAGGTCCCTTGCAATTATTAAATGTGACTGTTGCCCGCGCGCGTCCAAAAGTCACCCGCGTGGTATATATGTAATATTTTAAAAATATTTAATTATTTCATTGTTTAAAGTTTTTCATATGCTTTTTAACACTTTTCCGGCGCTAAAATTAGCCGATGAGCAGCATTTCAATATACTTCCAGGTTGGGAAAACATTGCTGTGAAGTACAAAACTCTGCACGAAACTTGCAATTGTTGCTTTGTATTGAAATGTGTGCATTTGAAGCATATTCGTAGGCAAGGCAATTGATTACTGCGCAATCGCTTCTGCGCATGACGTCACATCAAAACATTGCCAAGTTATTTTTAGTTTTTTGACTAGCGCGGCCACAAAGCCGAACCGCTGAACTTCTTTGGAGTTTCCTAGAGTGTATTCTGGGTAATATTTCAGGTTTGTTTACGATCGCCATCTTTAAAATTCTTCGAGCTAGCGTAACAAATTTTGTTTTACAAACATCGAATATCTCATTAATATTCATTTTCAAAAAAGGGATGCAAATATGAATAGATTCCTTTATAAAATAAACAAAATGCAAAGCCAATGCAAAGCCAAGGCAGTAGGTGGAAGGTGGTGGTAGGACAAACAGCATTTGAATTGTCGTACCTTGGATAATAGTATAACAACGCCGACAATATTAAATCGGGTGACTTCACCCCAAAATATTACAATATTAATATTAAATAGTCACCTCGTTCTGGTTTTCAAAAACGCAACAGTAAACTCACATTTAATTGCAAGGGGCCTCAGGCTAAAAATAGATTGAAGGGTATAGAGCATGCTAAGCACCGTGAAATGGTCGTTATTTTGTAAAATAAAATTTTGTAAATAATAATGAAACTGCTTCAAAATAATGAATAATGAAAAAGTTACCTCATTATGGTTTGAACCAAATGTTACGGGAAACATGGAATCAACTTTCATTAGCCTAAGGTGGGTATGCAAAAAGGGTAGCGGTGTTACATTTTTCTGAAGTCGTCAATAAAAAAACAACTCGATCTACAACCCCTTAGTCTATTGAGTATTGAGGTGGTTGATGCAGAGATATGTACAACTGTGAGAAGTTTCATTAAAATGTGAATTGAATTATATTTTGTGTGGCATTGGGGGATGTTCGAGAACAAATGCTGAAGTACGTTAGCAGCTTTTTGTCACAGGATAGCTTGTATTGTACAAATGCGCGCAAAGCCCACGAACAATTTGCAGGCATGAGAATTTTTAGTTTTTACACTGATTTTTTTTCAGGCCAAAATTTCCGCACTTTTAATTCTAGCCCGTTTTTGGCCTTTTTAGCCCGATTTCAAGCACTTTTTCCCGGGGTTTTTTTCTCATTTTTTGTCATGTTTGTTTATTCTCATGCCTGAATTTGGCATTCATAACTTAAAAATGTCATGTACACTTCAAAATGGAACAAATTCACACCAAGCGCGCGAACAATTACTTATTTTTAAGCAAAATGGTCAAATATGAGCTTAATTTGGTAAAAACACACACTTAGGCATCAACATTGGGGGGGGGGGGGGGGGGGTGATTGTACAGGCCATCCCCCTCATCAAAATATTGGGGGGGGGGGGTAGATCTACGCCTATGTTTCAGATTCACTCAATGTCTTTTGTTTTGCTTGAAACATGTCGCACAAAGATTTGCACACATCACAAAAATGTGTGTATATCACCTTTTTCAACAGAATTTTGTTGAAATTGTTGAAAGTTTCATTTTGTATACATGTCTCACAGTCCGCACAATTTGCAATGGCCGGTACAGACGGTGCCTACCCCTATCATGAGCCAAGTCTCATACACCCCAAAATATCCCCCTCACCCTTTAATTTGTTTCTAAAATAAAAGTTCACGAAAAGTGTCTTCGGTTTTTTGGTGTCAAAAATTGCTCCAGATTAAAATTTAAAAAAAACAGAGGGTTGATTTTGCATGATTTGAGAAGGAAAAAAATGTTAACAAAAAGAAAGAAAAAAAGGTATTTTTTCCCAAGCTCTTTCCTCTTTGTAACTGTAAAAAGTGTTTTTCCTGTCAATATTGTTATTAGTCTCAGTCTCTTTCACGGGCTTATTTAATTCAACGATTTTACCGGGTGATTTATGGCCATTTTTAATTTCGCGCCAGGGTCCGTCGTATAGTAAGAGACTACCTGACTGGGCTAACTAATTAGTCTCATTAATTTAATTAGACAGAACTTGTTTAGGGGTCATTCTGACAATAACATGTTTAGGGACCAAAATGTGTAGGAAAGCAGGCTAAACACTTGTTTAGGGGGTCATTTTGCACACAAGAAAAACTTTTAAGGGCTTGTCTGGAAAACATTTGGTCATGCATGTGTACGCTTGTCATTAAGTGGAGCCCCCTGGGCGTAACATGGGCAAATGCAAGAATCACAATGCAAAATGCAAGATTATGTTTAAAAAAGGCCACTTAAAAAAATCATTTGATTCTCGTAGCGCGCCCGCCTTACTTTTGGCCGCCGCATTGATTTTTTTTATTTTTTAACTTTTAACTTTTCAATAATAGGGCTGACAATTGATGCTTTTAAAAATTCAAAACAAAACCTGTGAGTCTGTTGATCTGTCTGTCTGTCAGTCAGTCAGTCAGTCAGTCAGTCAGTCAGTCAGTCAGTCAGTCAGTCAGTCAGTCAGTCAGTCAGTCAGTCAGTCAGTCAGTCAGTCAGTCAGTCAGTCCACAGTGAGTCAGTCTGTCTAACATTTCAGTATACACTTGAGTCATGTGTCTGTGACTGATTGCAACAAAACTTACATGCTGATTGAGGTTGTTTGTGTATTAGCTGTTTATGACTATTAATTATTGAGTCAATTTAATATGCATTTTAGAGTTAATCTGTTGAGGAAATGTTCAGTTTTTGAAGTACAGTATGTGTGGTGTAGATGAAAACTGCATGTTTGATTTAGGAGAGGATGGGTAAAATTAACAATTAAGGGGTCATACAAATATAATTACTGGGGGAATTTCAGACCCAATCTGCATGAAAATGGCACCTGTACCCTTCCCATCCAGGACTTATTGAAGCATGACACTGTGATACCATTATTGAAATGGCAAACATACAACTTATAACCTGTTTTGTTGGAATGCATCATATTTTCTAAATATCATCAAGCCAATTTTGTGAGATTATTTTTCAATAAATTGTTTGCAATTGTCACAGTTAAATTAATGCAGTTTTTTAAGGTGGCTCTATTGGCGGATGAAAAAATGTTATTTCAATCGGAAAATCGGATACCGAGATATGGTAGGTCAAAGAAGCATACCAACATCTTTGGCAACAACTTTCTTTTTATTTATTTCTTTTTTCCAATTCCAGTGTAATGTTCTAATTATGGCTAATTATGTATGCATGAAATATACAAAGTAAAGTTTGTGGACTAATGAGATGAGCTATGATGATGTAACTTGGTACATGGGTAGAACACTTGAAGATCTAAAAACATATGTTAGCTTTTGTCTAATTTCCATTTGCATAATTAATTAATTAAGAAATGTTTAAACATTTTAGTTTTTTAACCTGCCGTATCTCCCACACTCACAGCCCTGTCTACATGTACATTAAACTGCATGTTGATCATTTAACGAGTAAACATCAGGTCTGATGCAGAGCTTCATTCTGTTGCAAGTCTTCATAGGCTATCAATGTTCAGTGTTCAGTGGAGCGGAATAATCCAATCATGTACCTCCGGCCTGGTTAAAGGTTGGCAGGTAAAAAAAAAATGCAATTTTGTGGAAGAGACCCAATGTACATATTGTAAGCAAATAACCTTGAATATCGAATGTTCACCTTATTGTCTGTTTTTTGCTTGGCATATTTGTGCCGAATTTCAGTGCAACTACTGTGCAGCTATACGCAGTATTCTACAGGCAAAGACTCGATCCTTACACCATCACCAACTCTGTCAGATCAGAGCTTCTAAAGGCAAAAGGGGGCTTGAAGGGAGTGGCTATCAAAAGTATAATGAAACAACTATAATGGTAAGTTTCCTGATTTCATCTACTATGAACAGCCTAGCTGTTTACTATTAGGCCAAAAAAGAAGATATGTTGTGTTGCCCTCAAGTGGTATGCCTAAATGTGAGTGAGGGTGTCTAGATACTTGTGAGTTTGTTTAGGGTTGAGTGATGGGGTGGGAGGGGGCTGTGATTCGTTACTGTGGTGTGGGTGAGCGAGCGAGGGTGGTGGGTGTGTTCATCCTTTTTTATGTCTTCTTTATGATGTATTGTTTGGTGTTTTAATCTTTGTATTTTAATGTCATGTTTTTAAATCTGTCAAATCAATACAATACAAATGAAATGGGGAAAAATGAATTGAACAATAATTGTGTTTTTATGCCTGTCCAAAATTATTCATACCCCCATACCAAGTCAGGATTGAGGCCATTTTGTGTGATATAATACACATGTTTTTGACATCCAAACATTCTTTATATTGTGTGATAGACTTTTATATTGTAATGCATTATTCCATGATGTGTGCATACAATGTGGATGCATTACAAATGTGTCCTATTGAATGTACCAATATCAAGGCAGACACTCCCAGCAGACATTGCACAAGAGGTCTCCATGGAGGCTGATCAAGATTCCAAATTTCCCTCCAAATGGAATGCATTTCTTAATGAAAGAGTAACATTTCCCTCCAAATGCCAAAATGTCCCTCCAAATGCTCAAATTTTCCTGCAAGGATCTTTCCGTACTGCCTACTTTTCCAGCCTGTGCTTGGATCTTTGTCCAGAAGTGCTCTTGCAAATGCTAGACAAGTTTCTCTTTGTCTCTTTTCATGAGTAGAATCTTTCTTGGTCGGAGTCCATGGAGATCGAACTCTCGTGTGCAATGTCGGCGGGAGTGTCTGCCTTATTATCTTGGTCCAAGACTCAACAAGGTTGTTCAGGAGAGCATTGATGGTGATCTGTGGATTGTTGTTGGCCTTTACCCATACTTTTCTTGTCAAGCAAGGGGACACCGTTGGCTTCCGACCGTGTCCTTCAAGGTTTTTAACTGAGTTGAACGTCAATTGTTCTTCCTAATGCTTTGTATTGTAGAATCTGGCACTTGGAATTGCTTCGAAATAGCATTGTAGCCTTCCCCTATTTGTCAGCATTCACAATATGCACACACAAAGGTCCTCACTGAGTTCTTTGGTCTTCTTCGCCATGCTGACAAAGAGCTAGAGTGTTGTCCTATAATATCCCTTCCACTGTACATTCAATAGGACACATTTGTAATGCATCCACATTGTATGCACACATCATGGATTAATTGCATGACAATATAAAAGCCTATGTACCTATCACACAATATAAAGACTGTTTGAAATGTCAAAAATATGTGTATTAATCACAAACAAATGGCTTCAATCCTGAGACTTGGTATGGGGTATGAATAATTTTGGACAGGCATAAAAACACAATTCTTGTTCAATTCATTTTTTCCCCATTTCGATTGTATTGTATTGATTTGACAGATTTAAAAACACAGTCACGAATCACAGCCCCCCCCCCTCCCCACCCCATCACATAATATGCCTTTAAGAAGGCCACGCAAAAAACCACCTGTTCTACGTAGGCTTTCGGACCTGTCAAGTAGGGTCGGTCGGGATTTTTATTTTATTTTTTTATTTTAAATTTTCTTACCTAGGGAGTGTTTAGAAATATTTTGGTGGAGGGGGGGGGGGGGGGGGTTGGACAACTGAAATTTTTCGGTGTCGAAACTTGTTTACACCCCCCCCCCCCCTTTACACATTGAAAAACTTGTTTGACCCCCCACCCACCCCACCCCACCCCCACCCACACCCTTTAATACTGCACTTATAAAACTCGCCCATTGCTTGTGTGTTGGATTTCGATCACGACAGGAGCATGCGCAGATGCGATTTTTGTGTAAGTGGTCTGTGATTTTGTCAATATTATATTTTTACTGTGATTTGGCGATCTGCATTAAATGCAAAAAGTAACAACGCCCCCGGCTGGACTCGAACCACCAACCTTTCGGTTAACAGCCGAACGCGCTAACCAATTGCGCCACGGAGGTGATTATTTACTAAGCTGTTTTGGTTTGTCATGTTCACCCGACGTACACTTCCCCGTACACTTTCTTGCAAAGTCGGGCATCGTTTTTTCTCAAATGTTGCCTGCATATTGCAGTTGCTGTCGCCTTTAATACATGTGCTGTCAGTTGAACTTGGAAGTTGGAACCAACGTTTAATTTGAACTGTCTATTTTCAATAAAAAAATACTCCAATACGGGAAAAAATCACAAAAGCTCACAGACAACAAATAAGAACATCATTTTACTCGACCTAGAATTTCAATCAATGGATTTCAATCATCGGGAAAACCGGATGATGCGAGTGACGTCATTTAATGAGCTCATAAGCATAATTTATGTCCGTGAAATGTATAATAGAGTTTTATAAGTGTACTGGTCGCTTGTCATAAGGCTAATGAAAGTTGATTGAAACCATGTTTCCCGTAACCCGCCCGCCACCCTCTTTTAATACTGGTCGCATGTCATAAGGTCCCTTGCAATTATTAAATGTGACTGTTGCCCGCGCGCGTCCAAAAGTCACCCGCGTGGTATATATGTAATATTTTAAAAATATTTAATTATTTCATTGTTTAAAGTTTTTCATATGCTTTTTAACACTTTTCCGGCGCTAAAATTAGCCGATGAGCAGCATTTCAATATACTTCCAGGTTGGGAAAACATTGCTGTGAAGTACAAAACTCTGCACGAAACTTGCAATTGTTGCTTTGTATTGAAATGTGTGCATTTGAAGCATATTCGTAGGCAAGGCAATTGATTACTGCGCAATCGCTTCTGCGCATGACGTCACATCAAAACATTGCCAAGTTATTTTTAGTTTTTTGACTAGCGCGGCCACAAAGCCGAACCGCTGAACTTCTTTGGAGTTTCCTAGAGTGTATTCTGGGTAATATTTCAGGTTTGTTTACGATCGCCATCTTTAAAATTCTTCGAGCTAGCGTAACAAATTTTGTTTTACAAACATCGAATATCTCATTAATATTCATTTTCAAAAAAGGGATGCAAATATGAATAGATTCCTTTATAAAATAAACAAAATGCAAAGCCAATGCAAAGCCAAGGCAGTAGGTGGAAGGTGGTGGTAGGACAAACAGCATTTGAATTGTCGTACCTTGGATAATAGTATAACAACGCCGACAATATTAAATCGGGTGACTTCACCCCAAAATATTACAATATTAATATTAAATAGTCACCTCGTTCTGGTTTTCAAAAACGCAACAGTAAACTCACATTTAATTGCAAGGGGCCTCAGGCTAAAAATAGATTGAAGGGTATAGAGCATGCTAAGCACCGTGAAATGGTCGTTATTTTGTAAAATAAAATTTTGTAAATAATAATGAAACTGCTTCAAAATAATGAATAATGAAAAAGTTACCTCATTATGGTTTGAACCAAATGTTACGGGAAACATGGAATCAACTTTCATTAGCCTAAGGTGCAGCCCTCAAATTAACCGAAGGCACCGAAGGCAATTGCCGTCGGTGCCCCACCTAGTTGCCTCGATGCCCTCAACTTCTGGCTGTTTTTACTCCATTGAAAAGTACATGATTGCCTTGGTGGAAGTTGGTGCCCCTTTCAAATTGCCTGAAATTGCCTTGCCCTTTCCATTTCTTAATTTGAGGGCTGCTAAGGTGGGTATGCAAAAAGGGTAGCGGTGTTACATTTTTCTGAAGTCGTCAATAAAAAAACAACTCGATCTACAACCCCTTAGTCTATTGAGTATTGAGGTGGTTGATGCAGAGATATGTACAACTGTGAGAAGTTTCATTAAAATGTGAATTGAATTATATTTTGTGTGGCATTGGGGGATGTTCGAGAACAAATGCTGAAGTACGTTAGCAGCTTTTTGTCACAGGATAGCTTGTATTGTACAAATGCGCGCAAAGCCCACGAACAATTTGCAGGCATGAGAATTTTTAGTTTTTACACTGATTTTTTTTCAGGCCAAAATTTCCGCACTTTTAATTCTAGCCCGTTTTTGGCCTTTTTAGCCCGATTTCAAGCACTTTTTCCCGGGGTTTTTTTCTCATTTTTTGTCATGTTTGTTTATTCTCATGCCTGAATTTGGCATTCATAACTTAAAAATGTCATGTACACTTCAAAATGGAACAAATTCACACCAAGCGCGCGAACAATTACTTATTTTTAAGCAAAATGGTCAAATATGAGCTTAATTTGGTAAAAACACACACTTAGGCATCAACATTGGGGGGGGGGGGGGGGGGGGGGTGATTGTACAGGCCATCCCCCTCATCAAAATATTGGGGGGGGGGTAGATCTACGCCTATGTTTCAGATTCACTCAATGTCTTTTGTTTTGCTTGAAACATGTCGCACAAAGATTTGCACACATCACAAAAATGTGTGTATATCACCTTTTTCAACAGAATTTTGTTGAAATTGTTGAAAGTTTCATTTTGTATACATGTCTCACAGTCCGCACAATTTGCAATGGCCGGTACAGACGGTGCCTACCCCTATCATGAGCCAAGTCTCATACACCCCAAAATATCCCCCTCACCCTTTAATTTGTTTCTAAAATAAAAGTTCACGAAAAGTGTCTTCGGTTTTTTGGTGTCAAAAATTGCTCCAGATTAAAATTTAAAAAAAACAGAGGGTTGATTTTGCATGATTTGAGAAGGAAAAAAATGTTAACAAAAAGAAAGAAAAAAAGGTATTTTTTCCCAAGCTCTTTCCTCTTTGTAACTGTAAAAAGTGTTTTTCCTGTCAATATTGTTATTAGTCTCAGTCTCTTTCACGGGCTTATTTAATTCAACGATTTTACCGGGTGATTTATGGCCATTTTTAATTTCGCGCCAGGGTCCGTCGTATAGTAAGAGACTACCTGACTGGGCTAACTAATTAGTCTCATTAATTTAATTAGACAGAACTTGTTTAGGGGTCATTCTGACAATAACATGTTTAGGGACCAAAATGTGTAGGAAAGCAGGCTAAACACTTGTTTAGGGGGTCATTTTGCACACAAGAAAAACTTTTAAGGGCTTGTCTGGAAAACATTTGGTCATGCATGTGTACGCTTGTCATTAAGTGGAGCCCCCTGGGCGTAACATGGGCAAATGCAAGAATCACAATGCAAAATGCAAGATTATGTTTAAAAAAGGCCACTTAAAAAAATCATTTGATTCTCGTAGCGCGCCCGCCTTACTTTTGGCCGCCGCATTGATTTTTTTTATTTTTTAACTTTTAACTTTTCAATAATAGGGCTGACAATTGATGCTTTTAAAAATTCAAAACAAAACCTGTGAGTCTGTTGATCTGTCTGTCTGTCAGTCAGTCAGTCAGTCAGTCAGTCAGTCAGTCAGTCAGTCAGTCAGTCAGTCAGTCAGTCAGTCAGTCAGTCAGTCAGTCAGTCAGTCAGTCAGTCAGTCAGTCAGTCCACAGTGAGTCAGTCTGTCTAACATTTCAGTATACACTTGAGTCATGTGTCTGTGACTGATTGCAACAAAACTTACATGCTGATTGAGGTTGTTTGTGTATTAGCTGTTTATGACTATTAATTATTGAGTCAATTTAATATGCATTTTAGAGTTAATCTGTTGAGGAAATGTTCAGTTTTTGAAGTACAGTATGTGTGGTGTAGATGAAAACTGCATGTTTGATTTAGGAGAGGATGGGTAAAATTAACAATTAAGGGGTCATACAAATATAATTACTGGGGGAATTTCAGACCCAATCTGCATGAAAATGGCACCTGTACCCTTCCCATCCAGGACTTATTGAAGCATGACACTGTGATACCATTATTGAAATGGCAAACATACAACTTATAACCTGTTTTGTTGGAATGCATCATATTTTCTAAATATCATCAAGCCAATTTTGTGAGATTATTTTTCAATAAATTGTTTGCAATTGTCACAGTTAAATTAATGCAGTTTTTTAAGGTGGCTCTATTGGCGGATGAAAAAATGTTATTTCAATCGGAAAATCGGATACCGAGATATGGTAGGTCAAAGAAGCATACCAACATCTTTGGCAACAACTTTCTTTTTATTTATTTCTTTTTTCCAATTCCAGTGTAATGTTCTAATTATGGCTAATTATGTATGCATGAAATATACAAAGTAAAGTTTGTGGACTAATGAGATGAGCTATGATGATGTAACTTGGTACATGGGTAGAACACTTGAAGATCTAAAAACATATGTTAGCTTTTGTCTAATTTCCATTTGCATAATTAATTAATTAAGAAATGTTTAAACATTTTAGTTTTTTAACCTGCCGTATCTCCCACACTCACAGCCCTGTCTACATGTACATTAAACTGCATGTTGATCATTTAACGAGTAAACATCAGGTCTGATGCAGAGCTTCATTCTGTTGCAAGTCTTCATAGGCTATCAATGTTCAGTGTTCAGTGGAGCGGAATAATCCAATCATGTACCTCCGGCCTGGTTAAAGGTTGGCAGGTAAAAAAAAAATGCAATTTTGTGGAAGAGACCCAATGTACATATTGTAAGCAAATAACCTTGAATATCGAATGTTCACCTTATTGTCTGTTTTTTGCTTGGCATATTTGTGCCGAATTTCAGTGCAACTACTGTGCAGCTATACGCAGTATTCTACAGGCAAAGACTCGATCCTTACACCATCACCAACTCTGTCAGATCAGAGCTTCTAAAGGCAAAAGGGGGCTTGAAGGGAGTGGCTATCAAAAGTATAATGAAACAACTATAATGGTAAGTTTCCTGATTTCATCTACTATGAACAGCCTAGCTGTTTACTATTAGGCCAAAAAAGAAGATATGTTGTGTTGCCCTCAAGTGGTATGCCTAAATGTGAGTGAGGGTGTCTAGATACTTGTGAGTTTGTTTAGGGTTGAGTGATGGGGTGGGAGGGGGCTGTGATTCGTTACTGTGGTGTGGGTGAGCGAGCGAGGGTGGTGGGTGTGTTCATCCTTTTTTATGTCTTCTTTATGATGTATTGTTTGGTGTTTTAATCTTTGTATTTTAATGTCATGTTTTTAAATCTGTCAAATCAATACAATACAAATGAAATGGGGAAAAATGAATTGAACAATAATTGTGTTTTTATGCCTGTCCAAAATTATTCATACCCCCATACCAAGTCAGGATTGAGGCCATTTTGTGTGATATAATACACATGTTTTTGACATCCAAACATTCTTTATATTGTGTGATAGACTTTTATATTGTAATGCATTATTCCATGATGTGTGCATACAATGTGGATGCATTACAAATGTGTCCTATTGAATGTACCAATATCAAGGCAGACACTCCCAGCAGACATTGCACAAGAGGTCTCCATGGAGGCTGATCAAGAAAGACTCTACTCCTGAAAAGGAGACACAGAGAAACTCGTCTTGCATCTTAGCCAACCCCAACATCACTGAGGACCAAAAGCTTGGATCCATGGCCTGAAAAAATGTTTTTCCCCCGCCGAGCGATTCCAAATTTCCCTCCAAATGGAATGCATTTCTTAATGAAAGAGTAACATTTCCCTCCAAATGCCAAAATGTCCCTCCAAATGCTCAAATTTTCCTGCAAGGATCTTTCCGTACTGCCTACTTTTCCAGCCTGTGCTTGGATCTTTGTCCAGAAGTGCTCTTGCAAATGCTAGACAAGTTTCTCTTTGTCTCTTTTCATGAGTAGAATCTTTCTTGGTCGGAGTCCATGGAGATCGAACTCTCGTGTGCAATGTCGGCGGGAGTGTCTGCCTTATTATCTTGGTCCAAGACTCAACAAGGTTGTTCAGGAGAGCATTGATGGTGATCTGTGGATTGTTGTTGGCCTTTACCCATACTTTTCTTGTCAAGCAAGGGGACACCGTTGGCTTCCGACCGTGTCCTTCAAGGTTTTTAACTGAGTTGAACGTCAATTGTTCTTCCTAATGCTTTGTATTGTAGAATCTGGCACTTGGAATTGCTTCGAAATAGCATTGTAGCCTTCCCCTATTTGTCAGCATTCACAATATGCACACACAAAGGTCCTCACTGAGTTCTTTGGTCTTCTTCGCCATGCTGACAAAGAGCTAGAGTGTTGTCCTATAATATCCCTTCCACTGTACATTCAATAGGACACATTTGTAATGCATCCACATTGTATGCACACATCATGGATTAATTGCATGACAATATAAAAGCCTATGTACCTATCACACAATATAAAGACTGTTTGAAATGTCAAAAATATGTGTATTAATCACAAACAAATGGCTTCAATCCTGAGACTTGGTATGGGGTATGAATAATTTTGGACAGGCATAAAAACACAATTCTTGTTCAATTCATTTTTTCCCCATTTCGATTGTATTGTATTGATTTGACAGATTTAAAAACACAGTCACGAATCACAGCCCCCCCCCCCCCCCCTCCCCACCCCATCACTCAACCCTAACAAACTCACAAGTATCTGGACGCCCTCACTCACATTTAGGCATACTAAAAATATATATAAACACATCATTATATTGCACAAGAAACATCAAAAATATTACCGGTATATTAAAAATAAATTTATAATATCATATTGCACAATGAGTAAAAGAACAATTAGGATTTGTTATTTAACAAGTTAGTAAAATATGGTATGGGGCTCTTTCTGAACCGTTTTAATAGACCTACAAGTCAAAAGGGAAAATGGAATTGGAATTGCGCAATTCCCTGTCATGCACAGATTGCCTCGTAGGTGGCATATTTGGCAATTTTTTTGCTATGATTTTTCCTATGGTCAGAAAGAGAATCCAATCCACATTTTTCGACTGCATCAGTGTATGAGCTGTATTGTTTGCCAAGCATAATTTTGCAAGCTCTCTTTTGCACTTTCTCAAGAGTTGTGCCTTGGTCACATGTCAATGAGGATCCCCAAACTACATCTCAATATTCCAACAAAGGTCTAACATAGCCTTTGTAAATAATTGCAAGTTCTTCAAAAGACTTTCAAATTTAGTGAAACCAAATCTTTTTAGATTGCGGAGCATCGTGTACATGCGCTATTAGCCTTTTTGAGCATTTCCGTAGTTTGCTTTTAGCTCCCATTTTAAATCATCCATTTGCCTTTTTGAGCATTTTCGTACTTTGCTTCTAGCTCCCATTTTAAATCATCTTGAAGCCAAATGCCTGAGATTTTAGCAAATTTCACAAACTTAAGGGGAACATCATCAATAGTCATAGTTGGTGTTGGAGGGTCCCGCATAAAACATACTTGAAGCCCCTGATACTTGGATGGATTAAAGGGACACTAGAGATGTGTTGGAGGCTGCGCCCTCAATTATGATAAAAACTGGGATTAGTATATTTTTATAATTGTATTACACGTATGAACTTACACCTATGTATAAGGATCTGACAGTATCCCCCTGCAGTACACATGATACATACATGTAACACGAACCATATTTGCATAGAGGGTGTTTTTCAATAAATAGCGATGATATCGTTTAAATCAAGTTTTGCTGTGTTTTTGTTTTATAGCAACAACAATAATGGCAATTTTTAATGTTCATCTTGAATTCTGAAGTAGATTTTTAAGCATTTAAAATTTCCAACACCATTTAATGTCCCTTTAAGTGTCAAATTATTGTTTTTGGTCCAATAAGTTATCTTGCAGGGTGCTTTTGGCAGAATTAGTGACAATTGAAGCAAGATTTAAGTCATCAACATATTTCCACACATTGGCACCAGCATGAAGCTGCATCATCAATGATAACTTGGAACCCAAAGGACCTAATTTGGTACCTTGTGGAAGCCCTCCATTTAACTTTTTGTAGTTAGACAGAGTTTGGTTATATCCGACACACTGTTGTCTACCAGAAATAAATCATGGAATGATTGATTCTCTCACTCCTATCTGTACAAACTTGGAAATGAGTAAATTGTGGTCAATAAGGTCAAATGCCTTTGAGAAATCAGTTAATTATTTGTGTAAAGCGAAAATCCCATCATTCCATGTTCCAGCTGGTATAGATGTGAAAAATGCAAAAAAATCATATTTTTCAAGGGGTATGAATAATTGTTGGCTTAATTAAAGCAGATAAATATGACATTGAAATTTGAAACGCACATGGTGATTACAAATCCCATGAGCCACACTCCCGATAAACCCAATTAAAACTCGAAAATTATATGCGATGAAAAATCCAGGGGTAGTTTCATATTAGAACTGCTTAGTCATTTAATGTTTTGTGATATTTAAAAGATAGAAATGACATCCTATTTGTTTTGTTTGTAATATAGAACAGTGTAGATGGAAAGAGGGAGTTCGTCATCGTCTCAGTGATAGAGTACCTAAATGAAGAAAGCTCGGCTTTGATCAAACATTACCTCCAGGTTAGTAAAATTTCTACAATATTATTAGGCGTGTAGGGGTGTGTCAGAATACGAACCCAAAATATGATTTCAGCAACATATTTTAGTTGTATCAAAGCAGCTTGTTCATTTTGAACTGGGGGTATTCAGGACCAAATCCAGTTTACTGAAAGCCTGTACTGCAATTGATGGGTAACAAAATCAACCTTATTTGGTAAGATCCTTTTTCAAAATGGATGCAAAAAAAAAAAATGATATCTGATGTTAAAACCAACAAATTATTAACCAAAATTAAATCTCTGAAAATTATTTCAAATTGTGTGCAATTGGCAAAATTGCAATAACTGTGATACATTTGGTCACCTTTTCTTGGATTATTAGTTAGGATGATCATGGGTACCATTTTTAAGTCCCTGTGGATGCACATCCAGAGTTGTCACTACACCTGTGGGTGTCAGCCGGTAGCAACCGGTACTCAGAGAATATGAGGACTTGCCAACCGGTACTAAAATTAAAAATAAATTATACATTTTGCCCTAAAAAGCAGCTGAAAAAAGATCCTTGGCAGTATTTTGGGGAAAAAAATCATGAAATATTAGCCAGCACTAAAGTCAGTCTAGTAATTAAACAACCTTGTGTGTATCCCTAACCACTTGCAAACCTCAATCTTTGTAAATATGTTCATATTACTCTTAAACTAATATAAGATCAATAAAATAGTGCCTTTTTGTGTATAATTTAACTTTCATCTGTCATCTAGGTTAATGTACATCTGTCACCTTGGTATGGTATAATTGTACACAAAATAAATATATACCATTATTTTTCTGCTTCCACTTCACTAGGATACTGACCATGAAGGGGATACTGACACAGAGAGTGACAGCATTGTTGACACTACTATTGGAATTGTCTGCAGGGAAGACTCCTGTAATGCATCAGCACAGCATAGTATTGGAAGGGTTAGTTGTGTTAAAAACAAAGAACTCTTTTTCAAGTTCATGCACTTTACTATGTAATGCCACTTGGTGTATATGTTGGCTATACAACTCTCCTTAATTCCTGTGCTGCAGGAATCTAATGGCGTTTTCAATAAATAATTAGAACAAAAAAATGTTACCTAGGGAGTCAAAAAACCCAATATAAAACAAAAGAAAATAGACTGCCCTCTGTTGGCCGAAAAAACAGTACAAAACAAAAGAATTAAAAATGACTTATCTTAAACATATGTAAACAACAAAATGGAGCGATACTGCTGACGTTGGTTTTCGGGTGGTGGTGGGGGGGGGGGGGGGGGGGGGGCAGGGGGGGTCAAGTTAGGGTCCAAAACACTTTCAAAGATTTTTTGGAAGGCTGTATCCAAGTGATACAAGTATAATCAGTGCATAACTCTGCATATACAGGTAGGACTACTGCTAGGCTACAATCCCCCTTAAAAGGGATAATAACATTGTTTGTTCTTTTTGCGTTAGGACTCCCCGAACATTGGTCCAAACTAGACTTTGGCCCATTTTCAGGCCCTTGTCATTTAAAACTGGAACATGCTACAATTTTGTTGATTAAAATTTTGAAATCAGCATGAAAATTTAGTTAAAGAAACCAAATCTCAATATTCTAGGAGGTTTACTTCTTGAGATAATGGCTGCTCAACATGGACTTTCATTTCGCGACGCATGTTTTTTGCGGAATTTCGGCGACCCCCTAAATGTCAAATTGCCGCTACGAGAAATCGAAGCGGAATTAGGACCTCAAAATTTCAGGTTTTTCATATCTCACCAATATCTACCAACCAGTATATGAAATATGAACAAAATTTATTTTTGATGGTGTAAAAAGATCCATTTGTTGCGTTGGGGTGGAATGACCATTAGGCAACAAAAAAAGTTGTGTTGCCCTCACAAGCCTAAAATCGGGAAGGACAGCCGGCCGAAATCAACCATTTTATACCTGTTTTTTTTCAGTCAACACTAAGGAAAACGCATACTGGCTGTATTTTCTACCCAATGGTGAATATTTTCTTGAAGTACACATCCATGAAAAATATTCACCCTTGATTCTATAACAAAAACTGCTTGAAAGTATGGAATATCCACATATTTTATACTGAATTAAAGACAACAATGGAGAGAATTTTTTTGTTCAAATAAATAAAAGAAATCGCGATCCAATTCAATGCTTGCCACTTTGCTCAAATATACAATTTGGCCTTGATGGCCGTCATGCAAACGGCGAAATTCATCGCCCTACACGATGAAAAAAACCAAAAAAAACCAAATCCGGGGAAAAAGTTGTAAAATAAGCTGAAAACATTAAAATATGACATGTCTTGTTCATTCAAACACCAATTTCAACCAAACTTGTATTATACATGCAACATGGGAAGATTCATGTCAAAGGTCATCTGAGTCGCAAAATAACCTGAAAACATTGAAAGTGACATGACATTTCTTTTTCATACAATATTACAAACACTGATTGCAACCAAACCTGTATCATACATGCATCATGGGAACATTCATATCAATTTGCAGTTCAACAATTGTTATTTATTTGTAACAATGCCTCGGCTCCCCAAAGCTTTTCCACAAAATTGTCCATAATTCAAGAATGCAACACGCTATCACAGTAGGGTACCATTTTTGTCTCGCCTGATGTAATCAGAAAGAGACTATGTTATCACTATTTCTGTCCGGCGTCCGCCGTCCGCCGTATGCCGTCCGCCGTCCGCCGTATGCCGTGTGCTAAGAAATACCTTTGTGACGCGATATCTGGAGATCCGTAAGGCCTATCGTGATGGGACTTGGTGGAGGGAAGGGGGGTGGTGCGTTCTGTTGCTGATTGATTTTTCAAGGTCATCGGGGGTCATACAAGGTCATCGGGTCAAATATGCTTAAAACTTTTGAGATGCGTTGTGACGCGATATCTAGAGATCCATAAGGCCTATCTTGATGGGACTTGATGTCAGGGAAGGGGGTGGGGTGTTCTTTTGCTGATTAGATTTTCAAGGTCATTGGAGGTCATTCAAGGTCATCGGGGTCAAATATGGGGTCAAATAAGATCCGTAAGGCCGATCTTGATGGGATTTGGTGGAGGGAAGGGGGTGGTGTGTTCTTTTTGCTGATTAAATTTTCAAGGTCATCGGAGGTCATTCAAGGTCATCGGGGGTCAAATATGGGGTCAAATAGATCAGTAAGGCCTATATTAATGAGATTTGGTGGAGGGAAGGGGAGTGGTGTGTTCTTTTTGCTGAATAAATTTTCAAGGTCATCAGAGGTCATTCAAGGTCATCGGGGGTCAAATAAGATCCATAAGGCCTATCTTGATTGGATTTGGTAGAGGGAAGGGGGATGGTGTGTTCTTTTTGTTCTTAATTTTTCGGGGTCATCAGGGGTCAAATATGGGGTCAAATAGATCAGTAAGGCCTATCTTGATGGGATTTGGTGGAGGGAAGGGGGGTGGTGTGTTCTTTTTGTTGATTAATTTTTCGGGGTCATTGGGGGTCAAATAGATCAGTAAGGCCTATCTTGATGGGATTTGGTGGAGGGAAGGGGGGTGGTGTGTTCTTTTTGTTGATTAATTTTTCGGGGTCATCGGGGGTCAAATATGGGGTCAAATAGATCAGTAAGGCCTATCTTGATGGGATTTGGTGGACGGAAGAGGGATGGTGTGTTCTTTTTGTTGATTAATTTTTCGGGGTCAAATATGGGGTCAAATAGATCAGTAAGGCCTATCTTGATGGGATTTGGTGGACGGAAGAGGGATGGTGTGTTCTTTTTGTTGATTAATTTTTCGGGGGTCATTGGGGGTCAAATATGGGGTCAAATAGATCAGTAAGGCCTATCTTGATGGGATTTGGTGGAGGGAAGAGGGATGGGGTGTTCTTTTTGTTGATTACTTTTTCGGGGTCATCGGGGGTCAAATATGGCGTCAAATAGATCAGTAGGGCCTATCTTGATGGAATTTGGTGGAGGGAAGGGGGGTGGTGTGTTCTTTTTGTTGATTAATTTTTCGGGGTCATCGGGGGTCAAATAGATCAGTAAGGCCTATCTTGATGGGATTTGGTGGACGGAAGAGGGATGGTGTGTTCTTTTTGTTGATTAATTTTTCGGGGTTATCGGGGTCAAATATGGGGTCAAATAGATCAGTAAGGCCTATCTTGATGGGATTTGGTGGAGGGAAGGGGGGTGGTGTGTTATTTTTGTTGATTAATTTTTCGGGGTCATCGGGGGTCAAATATGGGGTCAAATAGATCAGTAAGGCCTATCTTGATGGGATTTGGTGGACGGAAGAGGGATGGTGTGTTCTTTTTGTTGATTAATTTTTCGGGGTCATCGGGGGTCAAATAGATCAGTAAGGCCTATCTTGATGGGATTTGGTGGAGGGAAGGGGGGGGGGGGGGGTGGTGTGTTCTTTTGGTTGATTAATTTTTCGGGGTCATCTGGGGTCAAATATGGGGTCAAATAGATCAGTAAGGCCTATCTTGATGGGATTTGGTGGAGGGAAGGGGGGTGGTGTGTTCTTTTTGTTGATTAATTTATCGGGGTCAAATATGGGGTCAAATAGATCAGTAAGGCCTATCTTGATTGGATTTGGTGGAGGGAAGGGGGGTGGTGTATTCTTTTTGCTGATTAAATTTTCAAGGTCATCGGAGGTCATTCAAGGTCATCTGGGGTCAAATAAGATCCGTAAGGCCTATCTTGATGGGATTTGGTGGACAGAAGAGGGATGGTGTGTTCTTTTTGTTGATTAATTTTTAGAGGTCATCATAGGTCATCTGGGGTCAAATAAGATCCGTAAGGCCTATCTTGATGTGATTTGGTGGAGGGAAGGGGGTTGGTGTGTTCTTTTTGTTGATTACAATTTTCAAGGTATTACATCCCTTGCATTAACTACAATGCATACCTCTGTGACAGTGCTACATTGTATCATATGTTTCATCATCATTTCTTTCAAGTCACTTTTGATGAACAGGCGAGACGCGCCGTTCGAGAACCGCCTTGTTAAAGTACTCAACAAAAGCTTTAATTTGATATGGAATTTGCATCGGTAGGTAGTACCCTTCAGTAAGAAAGTTTGATAATAAAACATTCAAAACCTTGCACAAGTGAACCGGCTCTCCACGTCACAAAGATCCTCACTCATCAGAAAAACTATATTAAACAGGTATCATAGTAAAAGTATTCCTTAAAGCTCTTGAGCTGATCAACTCAAATATGATGTCAACTTGAGTATGTGACGCAATAGGGTCCCAAGTTTTAAAAAAATATGACCCTGCAATGTAGGGTCATACAATGTAGGGTAGGCTATATTTATCCTAGCTCTGAATCCTAGATCTGTGGATGAGATATTTTACCCCAAAATCATTTTTTTACTCTCTGCGACAAAATATTGCCTAATTTTGTCAAAAGTATGTATCAGATATAAAGCCAAATAGTGACTCTGAAGTTACCATAAAGCAAAATCAGTTTGAAACAATTTCCAGGGAATTAGAGCCAATAATATTATTTGGCCTATGGTTTACCTATTTACGGAATGGGTATAGTCATCTTCAATCTCAGTTTTAACTGAGATTGAGAAACTGAGAAAATCACCTTTAACACCCTGTACAATCAATCAATCTATAATCATTTTACAATGAATCAGTTAGTGCATTGTATATGAAGATTAAAATTACATTTTACCTACCACCCTATATTCTAGCCTGCCTTGAATAATAGTTTAAAGTATACAGGGTGACTCAAAAAAAAGAGGACTCTGTTTCATGATGCTGTAAAACTTGTTATGATCATTGGACCATGACAATGAAATGTTTCAATGTAAAGTCCAATTAGTTATGATATCCTGAAAGTATGACATGAGATCAATCCGATGAAAAATAAATAAACTAGTACAGTTTGCATAAACCATGTCATTTACTGGTTTGTACAATGGGATTTAGAGCCAGTAAATAACATTATTTACATTTCAATATGTTACAATAAACATAGACAATATATCAGTCAATAGCAAAGATTAGTTTGGTAATACATTTAATTCTGACACATGATTATATGTGTTTATGATAATTGTAGCATATTGAAACGTAAACCATGTTATTTACTGGCTAGTGCATGTAAATCCCATTGTACAAACCAGTAAATGTCATGGTTTATGCAAACTGTGAGCACTAGTTTATTTATTTTTCATTGGATTGATCTCATACTTTCAGGATATCATATTTAACTAATTGGGATTTACATTGAAACTAAATTCGTCATGGTCCAATGATCATACATACAGCGTCATGAAACAGAGTCCAATTTCTTTTTGAGTCACCCTGTATAGGATTTAGCCTTTTATTTCCTGGAATAAATGCCTATACTACACATGCTGCATGAAACATTGGCCTACTTTGTAAACCGCTTAATTTCAGACTGCTGCTTTTTGATTAAATTAAAGTAAGGTGTATAACAATTGATTACTGTACCGTATGTAAACTGCATTTTGAACACCCTGTGTAATCATGTTTTAAATAATACAGTATTGTTTTCCTGTACAGGTAAAATTATTGTACTGGGCACTTCAAAATAATGTTTTTGGTAGAAAATGTACAATACTTCTTAATATCCTCATATGAACAAGATTATAAGGTGGAAAATGAACATTATTTTTGAACACCCTGAATATGCATCACAATATTAAAAACAATCCCTATTCCCTATTAAGTATACATCAACAGAAAGATTAGTGCTTTCCAAATTATCCAAAAGTTTGTATTTGATGTGATGAATATCTGACCAAACTGTGCATAATTAATAACAAATAACAATCTAGATATAAGCTACTCTAGTGATATAATTTTGTAGGGCTAGCATAAATAGGTTTTATTTTACAGTTACAACTTACGTACACTCAGCAAATTTGACAGATGAGGTAACATAGAACCCCGGCATAGAACACATGTGATGTGCAACAATTATAGGACCCAGCTTAAAACATGTGACCATTGGTTTAATATCTTGACTTGTTTCTATTTCCAAGAAATACTGGCTTGAATTTCTATTGCCCTATTCTCGCTATAATAAATGGCAAGGGCATATCCAGGACTGTTTTGATGGGGGGGGGGGGGGGGGGGGGGGGGGGGCGGCCAAATGTTTTAAAGGTTGTGAGCGAACCGAGTGGAGTTAGCAGCAGGTGGGGTCCATGGGCAAAGCCCCTGGAAGCTCATGGGTTTTCAAAGTTTTAGCATTCTGAAGCAAAAGAATTATCAGGTGGTTCAAGATCCATATTATAATGTTGAAACCTGTATAAAAAATGTGCACCAAGCGCGCAAACATTCTCAGTTTACGAACAAAAATTGTCCAGAAAAATTTCTTGTTAAACTTAAATATTGAAATATTGAAACTAATTCGTGCAAAGCGTACACAAATTGTGATTTTTAACACTAAAACGGGTTATACAGTATGACATTTTAATTGTCTTCCACATAATATTTAGAATATTTGGTGTGGTTTGAGACTCATTATAATGTTCAAAACTGTACAAAAATATGCGGGCAAAGCAATAAAAAATGTTTTTTTTTGAACTAAAATGGTCATGGAAAACTTTCCTGTCAAAGTCGTCCATAATTTTCAGTTACGTACAAATTAAGGGATATATTAATCATGCATAACATGCATAGAATGAAAAGCGCAAAAAATAATCTAAGGAGTAAACAGTTTTCAGATGACATATCAAGCTTGTCTTGTACAATGCATCCCTTTGGGGCCTTTGCTACCCCTTTTCTATGAAAAAGCTCTATGGAACGAAACATACACACCACATGGTCATCAGTGCAAAAATCCTTTTGAAACATCTGAGTGAATATCGTGCCAGCATAATATACGCAGAAATGTCTAATTCAAAACAAATTAATCTAATTTCAAGCCATTTTTACAATAAAAGCAAAACAAAATTGTGCGCATCCCGCCCCACACGTTTTGCATGCCCTCTGAAGTTTTCTTGCTCCGTGTTTGCCCCACTGTATGTGTTTTAGGGCGATAACATTCTATACTTAGTGCGTCTGTTCAGGTTACGCAGGTTTGATAGTTTAATCTCAGATTACTCAGACCATTAGACTTGAGAGCTTGTTAGTTTGAATATTGATAGCTTAAAAAAAACCTAGATATTTGAGGTGGAGGGAGGGTTGCTCAGGTTTGATCTAATACAAAATAATAATCAGGTTACACAGGTTTGATAGTTTAATCTGAGATTACTCAGACCAATTAGACTTGAGAGCTTGTTAGTTTGATTATTGATAGTTTGAGAAAACTAGATATTTGAGGTGGAGGGAGGGTTGCTCAGGTTTGATAGTTAGATAACTTGATCTGAGATTACTCGAGCCAGGTTTGATCTGATACAAAATAATAATCAGGTTACGCAGGTTTGATAGTTTAATCTGAGATTACTCAGACCATTAAGCTTGTTAGTTTGATAGCTTGATAGTTTGAGAAAACTAGATATTTGAGGTGAAGGGAGGGTTGCTCAGGTTTGATCTAATACAAAACAAGGTCTTCTAAAAAACTGGATGGACAAGTGTTTTTAGTGTCAAAAGGAGGAGAATACTTGGAATGGATCTGTTGAATTTTGTGGAAGTCGGCAAGAGGATCACTAGTGTGTTGTTTCTGGAAGGAAATCACCGAGACGTTATGTGAGCGATGTGTGGTGAAGTTTATGGAGAATAAAAAATTGAAAGAAAAAATATCATAATTTATAATTTGATTTAAATTCTAATGTTGATTAATTACGAGAAAAACGTAATTTATGACAAATTCAAAAATGCAACAAAATAACTTGGATTTCCCGGGGCCCCAGGATGATTATTATATTACTAATAGTCAATCCTTTTGTAAAAATAAATCACGAACATCACAACACAACAGCCGAATCAAAAAAAGAAAATCGTGATAATTTATATTCATTACAAAAAATAAAATAAAAAAAAATAAAAAAAGAAAGAAAGAGTCTCGTTAATAAACAAACTAATGATATTGTAAGTAATTAATATAATGGAACATCAAAAGTACCAATGTATTATACAACTAGAGCGGTTCTCGGATTTCGCGGTTCGCGGGTTTCGCGGTTATCGGGTTGCATGGTTTTTGGTTGAGCGGTTTCAGTAGACATGGTTTGTGGTTGGTACTTAAGGATCCCAGGGGAACCAGATTCGATGACTGTTACATTGTTAGCGATGTGTTGTTATAATAGATAGTTTGATAGTTTGTACACATGTTTACTAAAATGAGGTTTTTATTGTTGTGGTGACAAATTTAATTGGTGCAGTAGCAGGCAGCTAATATTGTTTTAGTTGAATATTATCTGTATACGGCTTCCTTTTACCCGCCCCATGAAAAGACCCAGTTTGCGCCACGAACGCGTACGCACCTTACGGTCTGCGCCATAACGTGTGTGCGCCATGTTTTGTTTTGTTTATACGCCCTCGCGTAGCAACAGTTTGTTGTCTACGTGGGGCGAAGATCCCGGTGCACAGCGATTACATGGGCAGACGGGCAGGGATCTGCACCCGAAGGCATTGGACGGACAGACGGACAGTCTCGTCACAAATAGTATTTAGATGTTGTAGTTAAAAGAGAGAGGTTATTAGTAAAAAAGGATGGCACCAGTAATCGGAGGTTTTACACGCATAAACAGGACAAATGCAAGGTCACATGTTCTTTGTTTATATATGATTGTGTCAATCATCTTGGTTAATCCTGTGGCTGATGAATACAAATGTATAGTTTAGTGGGGTCACTGTAATATTTTTCACAGCAATTTTTAAAATTATCAATAAAACTGGTGTACAGAAATGTTATCAGTAAGGGGTCGTCAAAAAGTATTGCCTTTTTCACCTACGTACAGGTCGTAACTTGGTACCCTAGGCTAAATTCCCGAATTTTTTTTCCTCCATCAAATATGTTGCAGTTTGACCGGTTAGCTACACAGATTTTATACGAAGCTCAAAATGTGAAATCATATCCAAAAAATAAAATCGGGACACATTTTATGGTGTCCGTTATTTTAAGGCTAAATTGCCCGATTTTTCTGAGTCAAATGTGTTGCAGTTTGACAGGTTAGCTACACAGACTTTATAAGTAGCTCAAAATGAGAAATCATATCAAAACAAAAATTGGAACACATTTTATTGGTGTTCGTCATTTTTTAGGCTAAATTGTCGGACATTTTTTTCTCCCTCAAATGTGTTGCGGTTTGACCGGTTAGCTACTCAGATTTAATACGTAGCTCAAAATGTGAAATCATATCAAAAATTCAAATCAGGACACATTTTATGGCTTCCGTCATTTTTTAATCTAAATTGATGGCAATTTATTTTCTTCGCCAAATGTGTTGCGGTTTGACCGGTTAGCTACACAGACGTAACTCAAAATATGAAATAATATCCAAAAAATCAAATCGGGACACATTTTATGGTGTCTGTTGTGTTTAGGCTAAATTCCTGGCAATCTTTTCTCCATCAAATATGTTGCGGTTTGACCGGCTAGTGACTCTAAATTGCCAGCAATTTTGTTTCTCTGTCAATGTGTCACAGTTTGACCGGTTAGCAACACAAACTTCATACGTAGCTCAAAATGTTAAATCGTATACAAAAAATATCAATTTATTGTGTCAGCTATTTTTAAGGCTTAATTGCTGGCAATTTTTTTCTCCGTCAAATGTGATGCGGTTTGAACGGTCAGCTACACAGATTTTATATGTAACTCAAAATGTGAAATAATATCCAAAAAATCAAATCGGACACATTTTATGGTGTCCGTCATTTTTTAGGCTAAATTGCCGGCAGTTATTTTCTCCGTCAAATGTGTTGCGGTTTGAACGGTTAGCTACACAGATTTTATATGTAACTCAAAATGTGAAATAATATCCACACAAAAAAATCGGGACACATTTTATTATGGTGTCAGGCATTTTTTAGGGTAAATATCCCGCCAATTTTGTTCTCTCCGTCAAATGAGTTGCGGTTTGACCGATTAGCGACACAGACTTCATCGTAGCGCAAAATGTGAAATCATATCCAAAAAATATCAATTTATTGTGTCAGTTATTTTTAAGGCTTAAAGGTAGATGACCCGATCACATTCCGATTTTCAACTTGAAGTTTTCTATTCTACATGAAAGGCCATCCTTAAAAAAGTTGTGTTCCAAAGTTTGAGTTGCATAGCTCTAATGGTTCTTATTTTACACGCACAAGATGCTGTGAACTGTACCCATTGAGTAGTACACAAACTATATCGGTGGTATACCACCATTCGCGGTAATTCGACGTTATTTCATCGATTTCTCCGTAATTATACCGATTTAGGCCGTCAAATTTCAGTATGATGATGAGAAAAATACGAGCTTTCATATGATATGAAAATCTCCGTATGTTTGAAATAATTCTGTGTTACGAAAATGTGATCGGGTCATCTACCTTTAATTGCTGGCAATTTTTTTCTCCGTCAAATGTGTTACGCAAAGTTAATATGTAGCTCAAAATGTGAAATCATATCCTAAAAATCAGATCGGTACATTTTTCATGGTGTCTGTCATTTTTCAGACTAAATTGCCTGTAATTTTGTTGCTCTGTCAATGTGTCACAGTCGGGGTTACAATTTTACCGGTTAGATACACAAACTTCATACGTTCAAAAATTTTTGATAAATCATATCAATTTTTGATAAATCATATCAAAAAAATCAAATCGGCATATTTCATGGTGTCCGTCATTTTTTAGGCTAAATTGATGGCAATTGCCGGCAATTATTTTCTCCGTCAAATGTATTGTGGTTTGAACAGTTAGCTACACAGATTTTATACGTAACTCAAAATGTGAAATTATATCAAAAAAATCAAGTCGGACACATTTTATGGTGTCCGTCATTTTTTAGGCTAAATTGCCGGCGGTTTGAACAGTTAGCTACACAGATTTTATACGTAACTCAAAATGTGAAATAATATCAAAAAATCAAATCGGACACATTTGAGGGTGTCCGTCATTTTTTAGGCTAAATTGCCGGCAATTATTTTCTCTGTCAAATGTGTTGCGGTTTGAACGGTTAACTACACAGATTTTATACGTAACTCAAAATGTGAAATAATATCAAAAAAATCAAATCGGTCACATTTTAGGGTGCCCGTCATTTTTTAGGCTAAATTGCCGGCAATTATTTTCTCCGTCAAATGTATTGCGGTATGAACGGTTAGCTACACAGATTTTATACGTAACTCAAAATGTGAAATAATATCAAAAAAATCAAATCGGTCACATTTAGGGTGTCCGTCAATTTTTTTGGCTAAATTGCTGGCAATTATTTAATCCATCAAATGTGTTTGAAAGGTTAGCTACACAGATTATATATGTAACTCAAAATGTGAAATAATATCAAAAAAATTAAATCGGACACATTTTATGGTGTCCGTCATTTTTTATGCTAAATTGCCGGACCATTTTATTTACGGTAATAGACACATTTAAGTACTAATTTGGCACTGAATAACTGAATTTGGCGGTATTTTCGGATTTTATTACAACCACTTTTGAAAACTAAGGTGTCCAAGTTAACTTGTCCACCAAAAAATAATCAGGTTACGCAGGTTTGATAGTTTAATCTGAGATTACTCAGACCATTAGACTTGAGAGCTTGTTAGTTTGATTATTGATAGCTTGATAGTTTGAGAAAACTAGATATTTGAGGTAGAGGTAGGGTTGCTCAGGTTTGATAGTTAGATAACTTGATCTGAGATTACTATGCTCGAGGTGTGATCGCACTAGGGACATTGCATAAGGTCTAATTGCAATAGGGTCTCTGCTCAAGGTTTGATCGCAATGGGGTTTATGCTAAGGTATGGTCGCACTAGGGTCTATGCTTAAAGGTCTGATCGCACTAGGGTCTATGCAGTGGCGGATCCAGGAAAATTTTAGGGGGGGGCCCAAAAAAATGAATTTTTGCCGGTACCATCCAAGCGCCCTCCGAGCTATGCTCGGACAGGGGGGTGTCTGAGGGGGGATGTGCCCACCTCTAAAGTAGAAAATTTTTCAATTTCCGAATTCATTTGGTGCGATCTGGTGTATACTTTTGATCAACATTTTATCAAAAAGCCACCTCTTCATTTCCAATAAATATATTATTTTTTTATCAATGCACGAAAGAAGTTGAGCATATTATACTGATATATTTTTGATTTAAGTATAGATGATTTGTAAGGTCGAAGAGGGGGGAAGTGCCCCCTCAGAAGTAGAAATGTTTTCAATTTTCGAACTCATTTGGTGCGATCTGGTGTATACTTTTGACCAACATTTTATCAAAAAGCCACCTCTTCATTTCCAATAAATATTTTGTTTTGTTATCAATGCACGAAAGAAGTTGAGCATATTATACTGATATATTTTTGATTTAAGTATAGATGATTTGAAAGGTCGAACAGGGGGGAGTCTGAGGGGGGAAGTACCCCCCTCAGAAGTAGAATTTTTTTCAATTTTCGAACTCATTTGGTGCGATCTGGTGTATACTTTTGACCAAGATTTTATCAAAAAGCCACCTCTTCATTTCCAATAAATATTTTGTTTTTTTATCAATGCACGAAAGAAGTTGAGCATATTATACTGATATATTTTTTATTTAAGTATAGATGATTTGAAAGGTCGAACAGGGGGGGGAGTCTGAGGGGGGAAGTGCCCCCCTCATAAGTAGAAAATTTTTCAAGTTTCGAACTCATTTGGTGCGATCTGGTGTATACTTTTGACCAATTTGATCAAAAAGCCACCTCTTCATTTCCAATCAATATATATTTGTTATCAATGCAAGAAAGAAGTAGAGCATACGACGTATATACTGATTTTTTCTGAATTTAAGTATAGATTGTTTAAAAGCTCGAACAGGGGGAGTCTGAGGGGTGATGTGCCGCTCCCCCTCTTCCTCTCTTTCTTTTTTTCTTTTTTTTCTTCCTTTTTTCTTTTTTTTTTGGTAGGGGGGGGGGGGCGGGCCCGTCGCCCCCCCCCCCCCCCCCCTGTATCCGCGCCTGGGTCTATGCTCAAGGTATCGCACTTGGGTCTACGCTCAAGGTCTGATCGCATCAGGGTCTCTGCTTAAGGTATGATCGCAATAGGTCAATCGGTTTAATGCTAAGGTATGATCGCACTGGTATCTATGCCAAAGGTCTGATCACACTAGAGTCTCTGCTAAATGTCTAATCGCACTAGGGTCTATGCTATTATTTATTAGTTATTATCGTTATTATGCTAAGGTATGAACGCACTCGGGTCTTTGCTTAACAGGTCTGATCGCAATGTCGGTTATGCTAAGGTTTGATCGCACAAGGGTCTATGCTAAATGTCTGATCTCAATAGGGTCTATGCTCAAGTTCTGATCGCAACGGGTTTATGCTAAGGTATGATCGCATTAGGTCTATGCTCACATTAGGCCTATGCTAAGGTATGATCGCACTAGGGTCTATGCTAAACGTCGGATCGAACTGGGGTCTATGCTTTAAAGGTATGATCGCACAAGGGTCTATGCTAAATGTCTGATCTCAATAGGGTCTATGCTCAAGTTCTGATCGCAACGGGTTTATGCTAAGGTATGATCGCATTAGGTCTATGCTCACATTAGGCCTATGCTAAGGTATGATCGCACTAGGGTCTATGCTCAAGGTCTGATCGCACTAGGGACTATGCTAAATGTCTGATCGCACAAGGGTACATGCTAAAGGTCTGATCGCAATAGGGTACATGCTAAAGGTCTGATCGCAATAGGGTAAATGCTCAAGTTCTGATCTGATCGCACTAGGGTCTATGCTAAACGTCTGATCGCACTGGGGTCTATGCACAAGGTATGATCGCAATGGGGTTTATGCTAAGGTCTGATCGCACTCGGGTCTATGCTTAAAAGGTCTGATCGAACTGGGTCTTTGCTCAAGGTATGATCGCATCGGGGTCTATGCTAAACGTCTGATCGCACTGGGGTCTATGCACAAGGTATGATCGCAATGGGGTTTATGGTAAGGTCTGATCGCACTCGGGTCTATGCTTAAAAGGTCTGATCGAACTGGGGTCTTTGCTCAAGGTATGATCGCATCGGGGTCTATGCTCGAGGTCTGATCGCACTGGGGTTAATGCTCAAGGTATGATCGCATTGGGTTTTATGCTAAGGTCTGATCGCACTAGGGTCTATGCTTAAAGGTCTGATCGCACTGGGGTATATGCACAAGGTATGATCGCATTAGGGTCTCTGCTCAAGATCCTTTGCATTGAGAGGTAGCTTGATCCTTTGCTGGTAGAGGGAACTTGATACATAGCATGAGACCACATGAGAGTTGCCTTGATTGCTCATGGTTGAGAGTTGGACTTGGATGCTCATGGCTGAGAGTTGCCTTGGTTGCTGATGAGAGTTGGCATTGAGAGGTAGCTTGATCCTTTGCTGGTAGAGGGAACTTGATACATAGCATGAGACTACATGAGAGGTACCTTGATTGCTCATGGTTGAGAGTTGGACTTGGATGCTCATGGTTGAGAGTTGCCTTGATTGCTGATAAGAGTTAGATGAGCGCACGTAGATATCTGCTCAAGGTATGATCGCAATGGGGGTTTATGCTAAAGTATGATCGCACTCTAGTCTGCTAAAACAGGTCTGATCGAACTGGGGTCTATGCTTAAAGGTCTGATCGCACTGGGGTCTATGCACAAGGTATGATCGCAATGGGGTTTATGCTAAGGTCTGATCGCACTCGGGTCTATGCTTAAAAGGTCTGATCGCACTCGGGTCTATGCTTAAAAGGTCTGATCGAACTGGGGTCTTTGCTCAAGGTATGATCGCATCGGGGTCTATGCTCGAGGTCTGATCGCACTGGGGTTAATGCTCAAGGTATGATCGCATTGGGGTTTATGCTAAGGTCTGATCGCACTAGGGTCTATGCTTAAAGGTCTGATCGCACTGGGGTATATGCACAAGGTATGATCGCATTAGGGTCTCTGCTCAAGATCCTTTGCATTGAGAGGTAGCTTGATCCTTTGCTGGTAGAGGGAACTTGATACTTAGCATGAGACCACATGAGAGTTGCCTTGATTGCTCATGGTTGAGAGTTGGACTTAGATGCTCATGGCTGAGAGTTGCCTTGATTGCTGATGAGAGTTGGCATTGAGAGGTAGCTTGATCCTTTGCTGGTAGAGGGAACTTGATACATAGCATGAGACTACATGAGAGGTACCTTGATTGCTCATGGTTGAGAGTTGGACTTGGATGCTCATGGTTGAGAGTTGCCTTGATTGCTGATAAGAGTTAGTTGAGCGCACGTAGATATCTGCTCAAGGTATGATCGCAATGGGGGTTTATGCTAAAGTATGATCGCACTCTAGTCTATGCTAAAACAGGTCTGATCGAACTGGGGTCTATGCTTAAAGGTCTGATCGCACTGGGGTCTATGCACAAGGTATGATCGCAATGGGGTTTATGCTAAGGTCTGATCGCACTCGGGTCTATGCTTAAAAGGTCTGATCGAACTGGGTATTTGCTCAAGGTATGATCGCATCGGGGTCTATGCTCGAGGTCTGATCGCACTGGGGTTAATGCTCAAGGTATGATCGTATTGGGGTTTATGCTAAGGTCTGATCGCACTAGGGTCTATGCTTAAATGTCTGATCGCACTGGGGTATATGCACAAGGTATGATCGCATTAGGGTCTCTGCTCAAGATCCTTTGCATTGAGAGGTAGCTTGATCCTTTGCTGGTAGAGGGAACTTGATACTTAGCATGAGACCACATGAGAGTTGCCTTGATTGCTCATAGTTGAGAGTTGGACTTGGATGCTCATGGCTGAGAGTTGCCTTGATTGCTGATGAGAGTTGGCATTGAGAGGTAGCTTGATCCTTTGCTGGTAGAGGGAACTTGATACATAGATGAGACTACATGAGAGGTACCTTGATTGCTCATGGTTGAGAGTTGGACTTGGATGCTCATGGTTGAGAGTTGCCTTGATTGCTGATAAGAGTTAGTTGAGCGCACGTAGATATCTGCTCAAGGTATGATCGCAATGGGGGTTTATGCTAAAGTATGATCGCACTCTAGTCTATGCTAAAACAGGTCTGATCGAACTTAGGTCTATGCTTAAAGGTCTGATCGCACTGGGGTCTATGCACAAGGTATGATCGCAATGGGGTTCATGCTAAGGTCTGATCGCACTCGGGTCTATGCTTAAAAGGTCTGATCGAACTGGGTCTTTGCTCAAGGTATGATCGCATCGGGGTCTATGCTCGAGGTCTGATCGCACTGGGGTTAATGCTCAAGGTATGATCGTATTGGGGTTTATGCTAAGGTCTGATCGCACTAGGGTCTATGCTTAAATGTCTGATCGCACTGGGGTATATGCACAAGGTATGATCGCATTAGGGTCTCTGCTCAAGATCCTTTGCATTGAGAGGTAGCTTGATCCTTTGCTGGTAGAGGGAACTTGATACTTAGCATGAGACCACATGAGAGTTGCCTTGATTGCTCATAGTTGAGAGTTGGACTTGGATGCTCATGGCTGAGAGTTGCCTTGATTGCTGATGAGAGTTGGCATTGAGAGGTAGCTTGATCCTTTGCTGGTAGAGGGAACTTGATACATAGATGAGACTACATGAGAGGTACCTTGATTGCTCATGGTTGAGAGTTGGACTTGGATGCTCATGGTTGAGAGTTGCCTTGATTGCTGATAAGAGTTAGTTGAGCGCACGTAGATATCTGCTCAAGGTATGATCGCAATGGGGGTTATGCTAAAGTATGATCGCACTCTAGTCTATGCTAAAACAGGTCTGATCGAACTTGGGTCTATGCTTAAAGGTCTGATCGCACTGGGGTCTATGCACAAGGTATGATCGCAATGGGGTTCATGCTAAGGTCTGATCGCACTCGGGTCTATGCTTAAAAGGTCTGATCGAACTGGGTCTTTGCTCAAGGTATGATCGCATCGGGGTCTATGCTCGAGGTCTGATCGCACTGGGGTTAATGCTCAAGGTATGATCGTATTGGGGTTTATGCTAAGGTCTGATCGCACTAGGGTCTATGCTTAAATGTCTGATCGCACTGGGGTATATGCACAAGGTATGATCGCATTAGGGTCTCTGCTCAAGATCCTTTGCATTGAGAGGTAGCTTGATCCTTTGCTGGTAGAGGGAACTTGATACTTAGCATGAGACCACATGAGAGTTGCCTTGATTGCTCATAGTTGAGAGTTGGACTTGGATGCTCATGGCTGAGAGTTGCCTTGATTGCTGATGAGAGTTGGCATTGAGAGGTAGCTTGATCCTTTGCTGGTAGAGGGAACTTGATACATAGATGAGACTACATGAGAGGTACCTTGATTGCTCATGGTTGAGAGTTGGACTTGGATGCTCATGGTTGAGAGTTGCCTTGATTGCTGATAAGAGTTAGTTGAGCGCACGTAGATATCTGCTCAAGGTATGATCGCAATGGGGGTTTATGCTAAAGTATGATCGCACTCTAGTCTATGCTAAAACAGGTCTGATCGAACTTGGGTCTATGCTTAAAGGTCTGATCGCACTGGGGTCTATGCACAAGGTATGATCGCAATGGGGTTCATGCTAAGGTCTGATCGCACTCGGGTCTATGCTTAAAAGGTCTGATCGAACTGGGTCTTTGCTCAAGGTATGATCGCATCGGGGTCTATGCTCGAGGTCTGATCGCACTGGGGTTAATGCTCAAGGTATGATCGTATTGGGGTTTATGCTAAGGTCTGATCGCACTAGGGTCTATGCTTAAATGTCTGATCGCACTGGGGTATATGCACAAGGTATGATCGCATTAGGGTCTCTGCTCAAGATCCTTTGCATTGAGAGGTAGCTTGATCCTTTGCTGGTAGAGGGAACTTGATACTTAGCATGAGACCACATGAGAGTTGCCTTGATTGCTCATGGTTGAGAGTTGGACTTGGATGCTCATGGCTGAGAGTTGCCTTGATTGCTGATGAGAGTTGGCATTGAGAGGTAGCTTGATCCTTTGCTGGTAGAGGGAACTTGATACATAGATGAGACTACATGAGAGGTACCTTGATTGCTCATGGTTGAGAGTTGGACTTGGATGCTCATGGTTGAGAGTTGCCTTGATTGCTGATAAGAGTTAGTTGAGCGCACGTAGATATCTGCTCAAGGTATGATCGCAATGGGGGTTATGCTAAAGTATGATCGCACTCTAGTCTATGCTAAAACAGGTCTGATCGAACTTGGGTCTATGCTTAAAGGTCTGATCGCACTGGGGTCTATGCACAAGGTATGATCGCAATGGGGTTCATGCTAAGGTCTGATCGCACTCGGGTCTATGCTTAAAAGGTCTGATCGAACTGGGTCTTTGCTCAAGGTATGATCGCATCGGGGTCTATGCTCGAGGTCTGATCGCACTGGGGTTAATGCTCAAGGTATGATCGTATTGGGGTTTATGCTAAGGTCTGATCGCACTAGGGTCTATGCTTAAATGTCTGATCGCACTGGGGTATATGCACAAGGTATGATCGCATTAGGGTCTCTGCTCAAGATCCTTTGCATTGAGAGGTAGCTTGATCCTTTGCTGGTAGAGGGAACTTGATACTTAGCATGAGACCACATGAGAGTTGCCTTGATTGCTCATAGTTGAGAGTTGGACTTGGATGCTCATGGCTGAGAGTTGCCTTGATTGCTGATGAGAGTTGGCATTGAGAGGTAGCTTGATCCTTTGCTGGTAGAGGGAACTTGATACATAGATGAGACTACATGAGAGGTACCTTGATTGCTCATGGTTGAGAGTTGGACTTGGATGCTCATGGTTGAGAGTTGCCTTGATTGCTGATAAGAGTTAGTTGAGCGCACGTAGATATCTGCTCAAGGTATGATCGCAATGGGGGTTTATGCTAAAGTATGATCGCACTCTAGTCTATGCTAAAACAGGTCTGATCGAACTTGGGTCTATGCTTAAAGGTCTGATCGCACTGGGGTCTATGCACAAGGTATGATCGCAATGGGGTTCATGCTAAGGTCTGATCGCACTCGGGTCTATGCTTAAAAGGTCTGATCGAACTGGGTCTTTGCTCAAGGTATGATCGCATCGGGGTCTATGCTCGAGGTCTGATCGCACTGGGGTTAATGCTCAAGGTATGATCGTATTGGGGTTTATGCTAAGGTCTGATCGCACTAGGGTCTATGCTTAAATGTCTGATCGCACTGGGGTATATGCACAAGGTATGATCGCATTAGGGTCTCTGCTCAAGATCCTTTGCATTGAGAGGTAGCTTGATCCTTTGCTGGTAGAGGGAACTTGATACTTAGCATGAGACCACATGAGAGTTGCCTTGATTGCTCATGGTTGAGAGTTGGACTTGGATGCTCATGGCTGAGAGTTGCCTTGATTGCTGATGAGAGTTGGCATTGAGAGGTAGCTTGATCCTTTGCTGGTAGAGGGAACTTGATACATAGATGAGACTACATGAGAGGTACCTTGATTGCTCATGGTTGAGAGTTGGACTTGGATGCTCATGGTTGAGAGTTGCCTTGATTGCTGATAAGAGTTAGTTGAGCGCACGTAGATATCTGCTCAAGGTATGATCGCAATGGGGGTTTATGCTAAAGTATGATCGCACTCTAGTCTATGCTAAAACAGGTCTGATCGAACTTGGGTCTATGCTTAAAGGTCTGATCGCACTGGGGTCTATGCACAAGGTATGATCGCAATGGGGTTCATGCTAAGGTCTGATCGCACTCGGGTCTATGCTTAAAAGGTCTGATCGAACTGGGTCTTTGCTCAAGGTATGATCGCATCGGGGTCTATGCTCGAGGTCTGATCGCACTGGGGTTAATGCTCAAGGTATGATCGTATTGGGGTTTATGCTAAGGTCTGATCGCACTAGGGTCTATGCTTAAATGTCTGATCGCACTGGGGTATATGCACAAGGTATGATCACATTAGGGTCTCTGCTCAAGATCCTTTGCATTGAGAGGTAGCTTGATCCTTTGCTGGTAGAGGGAACTTGATACTTAGCATGAGACCACATGAGAGTTGCCTTGATTGCTCATAGTTGAGAGTTGGACTTGGATGCTCATGGCTGAGAGTTGCCTTGATTGCTGATGAGAGTTGGCATTGAGAGGTAGCTTGATCCTTTGCTGGTAGAGGGAACTTGATACATAGCATGAGACTACATGAGAGGTACCTTGATTGCTCATGGTTGAGAGTTGGACTTGGATGCTCATGGTTGAGAGTTGCCTTGATTGCTGATAAGAGTTAATTGAGCGCACGTAGATATCTGCTCAAGGTATGATCGCAATGGGGGTTTATGCTGAAGTATGATCGCACTCTAGTCTATGCTAAAACAGGTCTGATCGAACTGGGGTCTATGCTTAAAGGTCTGATCGCACTGGGTCTATGCACAAGGTATGATCGCAATGGGGTTTATGCTAAGGTCTGATCGCACTCGGGTCTATGCTTAAAAGGTCTGATCGAACTGGGTCTTTGCTCAAGGTATGATCGCATCGGGGTTTATGCTAAGGTCTGATCGCACTTTAGAGCTATTGTTATAACACTGAACAATCACTATTTAATAATTATCTTTGGTAGATAGCAATTCAAATCAATTTTAAAAGGATCCAAGTCCATTCTATTGGAAAATACTCATCATTTAACTACTGTGAAATGTGCTCCATTACCCGCCAGTGGCGTATCTGATGAGATCGCTTGTCAGAGGGGGAAATGGTATCTTCCCGGTAGGCTTTAACTTTACAGGCTGAGGATTGCCGCCGCCGCCGAGTCCGACATTTGAAAACGGGGAGGGTGGGGGTGTTCTCAAAATCAACCCCATCCGATTCAAATTGGGGCCCTTGCTCCCCCAACCCACTGTATTTACAGAAAATAAAACCTTTTAGCCCGGTAGTTTGAGCTGTTCTACCCGGTCAAATCCGTCGAGGGGGGACACTCTGCTGATACGCTACTGTTACTCGTTCGCTTGACAGTTTACCCATAGACAATTCATATAATCATTTTACAAACCGTTAATTTTATTTTCCTGCTTCATTAAACATTAGACCTATCGGACATATATTTCAGTTTCTTTTTCGGTGGCGCTGGCATAACGAGGATCAAGTTCAGGTGGCATGTTGTGGCCTTTTACTATTTATGATGAAATTACAATTCGTGACGTGACTCATATTAATCATGTTAATCAGAAGCTTACCCGATTCCGTCTCTTTAAATATCTGAGGTAGAAGAAGAGAAAACATGTAGGCCTAGAGCCTACCAAACGACACACAGGTCTTAAATTAAATCTTCATCCCATTTCTTGCTTTCTCTCTGTTTCCATTTTTTCTCTCTCCTTTACTAAGTCCTTTATCTAGGATAGGTGTTGATTTTTACACCCAGACTACCCACTAATCCCGCCACCGCCACGGTTTTTAAATGATCACATTGATAAAGACTCGACTACACTTGCCTATAATGATAAACTCTGATGATTAGCCGCAGAGTGTTGCGCACAGAAATTAATACACGAGCGTCTAAATCTTTGTCAAGGGTGCATACCACTATTACGCGCTAACGTGTGTTTCTATGGGAAAGATGCCTCGGGAAAACGGCAATATCTTGAGTTACCTTGCGACTCATTTAATGAAATTTTGGAATATTTATTAACACACATAGATCTTACCTGGGTCAAAAACTCAGATGGGGGTGACCGTTTACATTTTTCTGTATTTCCCCCTTTATACGGAGTAGTATTTTTAACACGAAATTAGACCTTGTAGCCCGTTGTGACCAATGTGTATCCCTTCGCCAATATTTTCAAATAAAACAGTAGATGTATACTCTTTTCATTCGAATTATCTCAGGTACACTTCAGTGAATAAATATAGACCAAATTCAATAATTTTGAGTGACATATCATGTCAATATTCACCATTCTTTCCGTTATTTAGGAACTACATTCGTGATCGCGATCGACGGAAGCTGGGCGTTGGACTGTAATAGTGGTGTGCACCCTCAACCGGTTCAACGAGGACGCGTCACCATTTATTTTGCCAACTCAAAACATTCCGCGCGCGTCTGCGCTCATTGTCGATTAACGCACGCGCTTGAATGCGTTACGCTTCCCGGAAATTGTGAACGCACTTCGAATGCGCATAAAATGGTATGGCTTCTTTTTCAAACTCGACATCATGAAAAAGGTGTTTTTTAACACACATTTGAGGTTATTTTGATACCAAGAAAAGAACGGTTTGTAATGAAACTTTGCACGAAGTTGGGGATTTATATGTTTCCCACAATATCTAAAGAACAGGATTTGAAATACGTGTATTTCCCCGTAAACCATGATCAAACGGCGGTATTGTCACTTTTCACATTCATCGGTTGATTTCTTTATGTTCATTTTTGAGTAAAAATACGATTTACAGACACGATAACTCAATACAAACTGCATCTGATGGACAGCAAGTAAGTTTAACGCAACAACCATGATCTTCCCCAGGTTCCATTTGTTTTGTTTTAGGCCTATTTCCCGATTTTTCGGATCATTTTGTGGAAATTCACGTTTGTTGTATTTAAAATCCCATTTTGTTGCCTTATTTGGTCAATAAATAAATAAATATCTCAGATATCAAAAAACAAAAAAAATATAACCCGGGTAATTTTCTTAAGATTACAAAAATCGTAAAAGGACAGATTTTCAGAAAATATTTTTTTGGTTACCTTGTCCGAATTGAAGACTGGTCAAAATTCTCGTTTTTTATGATTTTCTCCAAAATGGTTCTTTTTAGAGCAATTTTATGTTCATGGTTAGATTTATTGAACCCTTTCCTTCAAAAAAATGTATACTTGTATATGGAATATATGAATAATTACGTAGTTACGGCAGTTTTACGGAAGCTATTTCTGACACTTGACAGCCCCCTTAATACAATGAGTCACGACTTGGAATAAGGTATTAAAAATGAGACACGACTTGCAATAAGACACTATGTAATGAGACTTGACTTGTGATAAAACACCATATTAAGACAAAAAAAAGCAAGACGTGATGTTGTCTTATAAATACATAAATAACATGGAACATGACTTGGCAATAAACAACAAGTTGAGTCTCCATTCAAGACTCCTTGGATTTTAGACATGTCTTAATAGTCATCCTATATTTGACATGTCTTGCTACTTGTCTTAACTAAGACACTCTCTACAGACACATGTCTTGAACACCAGATTAAGACATGTAAAATGCAAGACGTGATGTTGCCCTATAAAGACATAAATAACATGTAACATGACTTGGCAATTAACACCAAGTTGTGTCTCCATTCAAGACACCTCGGTTTTTAGACATGTCTTTGATAAGCATAATGGATCCTATAGTTGACATGTCTTGTTGGGGGGTCTTAATCAAGACACTACCTACAGAAATATGTCATGAACCAAGACGTGTCTATTAAGTCACATTTTCCGTGTCTTATGACAATACATGTCTTTATACAAAGATGAGTCACGACTTGGAATAAGGTATTGAAGGTATATTATGTGATCTTTCCAGAGAACGCCCTCAACATCGAAAAACAAAATAGAAAGCAGATTTTCTTGCAGATTTACATTTCTGATCATAAATCATGCATACATTCCAAGTTACAGGGCGATACGTTTCTTAATTACTTAGGAATCGTATCGCTCTGTAACTTGGAATGTATGTATGATTTATGATCGGAAATGTAAATCTGCAAGAAAATCTACTTTCTAAAAAAAATCATGAATAGAGGGCGCTCTCTGGAAAAGATCACATAATATGCCTTTAAGTATGAGACACGACTTGCATTAAGACACTATGTAATGAGACGTGACTTGTGATAAGACACCAGATTAAGACACGTAGGGGAAGGTGGGGTAATGGCGGACGCGGGGTAATCGCGGACAGGGCTGTATCTGAAGGAATTAGGTGGTATTTTGCCACCCTATGATGTTAGGTGCCTCTCCATTGAAATCACACAAAACCAAAATGGGATGGTTGTCTCGCAAATTCTCGCGAGAATTACAAAAATCACTGTTTGGGCAACGTGATATTTTGGTGCATTAATTTCTCTTTGAAACCGGTATTTCTACATCAAGGAAAACATTCTTATTATTTTTTTATGTAATGTATGATACCTTCTGATAAAAAAGAAATGAATTCGGAGTCACAATGATGAGCATAATAATAAGAGAGGATGTGCCCATACATTGTACATGGATTGGGGTAATCCCGGATATGTACCGTTTCCATGGTAACCAATATGGGCGTGGTCAATTTAACATCATAAATCGGTAATAGTTGTTGACCATATAAATATGAGACATTGTTCTTTGATTTCTGCTACACTTTTAAAAAGGGTATTTTTTAACTCCCATTGAAATGCTATATTCCAATAAAAATAGGGCTGCCATTGATAAACAACGTCCGGGATTTGGGGTAATGCCGGACGACGCCATTTTTTTTTATTGCGTCGTAGCTTCAATTATCAAAATGATGAGTTGATAAAAACTTGATAAAAGGTAGAACCTTCACAGTGCTTTGTGTTTACATGATTTTTATTGTTATATGACGTATTATATGCGTGTTATACCTCTCTGACAAAAGGTGTCCGCCATTACCCCACCTTCCCCTAAAAAGCAAGACGTGTTTATTTGCAAGACGCCCTTTTTACAGTGTAGGGATCTCCAACAATCCGTAACAAACATTTGATACCTTGAGTTGACGGAATAAAGCGTATGATATACACATGTACAGTAATAATACAGTGTTTGGCCAAATGTTTGTTACGGTTAATAAATTCGCACCCCGGTTAGACTAGGATTAAACTCTATCAACATTCCTGCATGACTTCAACCGTGGTTTGCAATACTATAGACTATAATAAAGTGATATAGGTGCTCTTTAATTAAAATAATGTGTTATAATTGTCTTGATTTGTAGTGTGATGTGATGAAACCGTTAGCAATAAATTACAATTGTAATGCCGTCAGTGTATTGATGTCGTAAGGGCGCACACCACTAAACCACTCCTCGTTTTGTGCAATGGTAGTAAGTTCCGGCAAAAAACACCACGATTTTGTGATTAATGGGGTCCTTTGGGAATTACTTTGGCGTGAGGGTATCATTTACTTATTAAAATGAAAGATAATCTCTTGTACTTTGATCAGGATATTGCAAAATATTGATTTTCGATAGTATCGAGAATTTATCACGTGGATGAACACATGCTCGGAGGCGGTTAGAAGGCGAGCGTCCGGGCTGAAAATAGGGGTAGCGCTGTTTAAATGATCGTATCGTAAAATCTAATTTGAAGATGTAACACTTCATGACGATTTTATGAAATGTTAATGTTTGTTTATTAGAATAAAGCATTCGCGACATTCCAAAAATGGTTACTAGGGCCCAAAATAGCGACTATTTTAGCCCTAATTTACATGTAATCCAATGGGCGGTTTATTTAGTGCTGTGCCCCCTTATGGATTTTTTTTCTTTCTTAAAGACTATACTCTCTAAATGTAAAATAGTGGTTTTCGACGAGGTAAACGCAGGACAACACGTTTTTGAGTGGAAAAACACTCTAAAAGGAGTGAAAGGGGATTTTATATGACAATGTTCCACTCTTATTGAGAGAGAAAAATTAACTTTCACACTCATTTTAAAGTGGACATTTTCCACTCTAAAACGGGTTGTCCTGTGTTTCACTGATCCCTTCACTCCTGTTCGAGTGAATTTCCACTCTTTCCACTCATTTTACATTAAAGGTAGATGACCCGATCACATTTTCGTAACACAGAATTATTTCAAACATACGGAGATTTTCATATGAAAGCTCGTATTTTTCTCATCATACTAAAATTTGACGGCCTAAATCGGTATAATTACGTCGAATTACCACGAATGGTGGTAACCACCGATATAGTTTGTGTACTACTCAATGGATACAGTTCACAGCATTTTGTGCGTCTAAAATAAGAACCATTAGAGCTATGCAACTCAAACTTTGGAACGTAACTTTTTTAAGGATGACCTTTCATGTAGAATAGAAAACTTCAAGTTGAAAATCGGAACATCTACCTTAAGAGAGTAGCCTAACCCTGCCATATCCAACGAGCCAATCTCTATGTTTCACCCGACGTGCAAGTTTTTCGAGGTGGTAATATGGGACACGGGGTAAAGTGGGACAGTGGTTTCGGAAATACTTTTTTACCTTAAAATAGTCAAATTGTGCCCATTTTTGTAACAAAAAAGCTTTGATATCATGTCTATTTATATTTGCAACCAATTTTAGTATCATCCTTCATGAAACGGGACACTTCAGAGGGTCGTAAGCCTTTAGGCGTCGAAATTGATGCGGCATTTCACCAATGCTATTAAGCATAGGTCACGACTTGACACTAAATATCTATGAATCAATGCCCCGGATTTTAGTTTCTCAAAGTGGAAAATAACGTCTAAACAACTTTCTATCAAATAAGTCAAAAATTTGCTACGCTACTGTTTCCTTCCAAGATCATTAAAAAGTGTTTTTTTCAGAAATGTGCCTCATTGGGGTAAGATGGGACTATGTTACATTCATGTTAAAAGTCTTTCTTTGTCCCATCTTCCCCCGCGTCCCATCTTGCCCCACCACTGTCAGCACATAGTAAATCAATGGTGTCCCATCTTGCCCCTGTGGGGGAAGATGGGACAAAAAATTAAGAAACATTTTATCGCCTGGGGTAAGAAGGGACACCTTGATAAAATAATGAAGCCGGAGGCCGACGGGCACAATTTTTGGTGAAACTAAAGTCTTGTTAAGGCTCTTGGTGATAATACCTTTTGCTTTGGTGGGGTCACTTGTCGGATATTCGTATTACAGCCGAGTAAAATTAGGTGTCCCATCTTACCCCTTAGGTGTCCCATATTACCCCATGTTACCCTACCCCTTTGCAAGGATTTTTCAACAATTCCCCCACCCTTTTTTTTGGCAAAAACGAGGACAAAATTGGGGTGAAAACCCCCCTTTTTTTGCTTTTCAATGACTATAATTTTAAACACCCCTTTTCAAAGACACTTTAAACACTCGTCCAAAGAAGTTCCTTGCCACTCACTGATCAATATTGATATACTCATAAATATTTAATATAAATTAAACAATTGCATGTCAAAATAAGCAGACAATAATTCTCTAAATCATGTCTGTATGAAATTAAGATAAGGTCACGAATTTTCTGCTTTGTAACTGTCGAATTCCGCGTTTTTCCGCTTTGTAAATTTTGCATTTTTCTGTGATGTAATTTTCCCCAAGAAACCTTAAAATGTACGATCTATAACACCAAAATAAACACACTTTACAGAAAAGCACATCATTTTAGATTTTTAGGCTTACCTTATTATTAATGTAGCGGTAGCCGACCCTCTATATCGCGGAGTTTTATATTTAAATATTGTTTGTTTTATTTTATTACGTATCGTTTTTTAATATTTATATTGTTTTATTCAAGACTATTTATGTGTTTTGGGCGGTTTTTGTGCATTTTCCCCCCTTCTTTTCATCAAAATGTCGTTTTCCGCGTTTAACCTCAATTCATTCGTGACCTTAAATTAAGATGTACGCATTCATGCATGGCTGAGCACATTCATTAAGCAATGGTAAGGTTCATATTGTGTTCAATCATTAACATTTGAATGGAGGGATCATCCAATTTGTTGCAATCTTCTTCCACAGACCTTGCCATTGTCAAGTGAACATGGTGAATGGGATGCATGATGAGTGATCATGTCTAAATTCCATGTTAAGCTGTTAGAGGATTACTTTCTGCTTATTTTGATATACAATTTCTATTAAATATTAATTTGAAATCTTTGGACGAGTGTACATACAACTTGTTGCTCTCAACAGTAAAACAGGCGTTCGTGGTCATTTGTTATAAACTGGTGTAAAGGCATAATATTAAATGAGATATGATCCCTTGAACTACGAAAAAATAAAATGTTGGCATCCCTGTGATCAGATAACCAATTTGAAATATTGTTTGTTGAAATTCTGACCCAATATGCCAAAGGTCAATGACCTTTCTACGTTGTGCCTGATAAGTTTTAACAAAACATCTATCTGGGGAGCACCAATGGTTTTTCGGTCTGCTGACACAGGGAGTTATATACCATGCAAAGTGGGAAATATTAACCTGGGTGGAAATCCTTGCCATTGCCAGGTAACATCTACGTTTCTACAAGGATGTCTACCCCTGGACCTCATCGCCGCCCCCTCCCCTAAAACATAGCACCCGGGGGGGGGGGGGGGTTGGAGATTCAAAACCCCTACCCATTTCTAAGGGTGATTTTGGAAAAATCGGTACCAATTTTTAGGGGTTTTGCTTCATTTTAGACCAAATTTTGGCAACTTTTCGCGAATATAGACAAACAGGACCCATGTCTAAGGATTTTTCAGTTGAAAAGCTTATCCATGATTAAGGATGTCTCATGAAAAAAACGACCCACTGGAGCGGCACGTCCCCGTATGCCTTACATACGTCAGTACCCCCCCCCAGGCATAGCACCCTGGCGCCTCTTCAATACGATGTCAACTAGTCCTATAGATGAGGTGACATTTAGGACACCCTCTGTTGGGACGAAACACACCGGGCAAGAGTTCATAGTTTACATAGGCCAGATCAGGTTTTCTAACTATATTGTAGTGTCACAGCAAATTGTTATCAAAACTGTCTTTAAACTTGTTTAGGAATGCTATTAAGCTATCGCATTTCACCAAAAAAACTAAATGAGTTTTATAATTCATTAGAAAGAAATTTCTTTCATGTTGTCTTCATTAACTTTACTGATCTGTCTGGAGGGAAACAACAGGGTGTCCAATTTGTAAATACATGACATCATAGGTCACCTCATCTATAGCTTGACCAAATATTGGTATTTGCCTGGATAGCTTTTTAATTTTTTGACGGGGGAGATTAGCGACCCCGTCATTTGAAACGACGTTTCTAAGTCGTAACCTTTTCACAAACCCCTAAAATTCGCGGCATTTGCTAATATTAATAACTTGCATTAATCATCTTCTGAAGCGATTTTGTTGTAAAATGTAATTGATATTGTTATAATATGAAGGTAAGAGGACACAGTAAGTTATTTCAGCTATTTGGATGCCATTTAGTAATATACTAAGCTATTTGGATGCTATTTTGTATTATATTATATGATTTAGTAATATACTGAGTCACTGAGTCCACGGCCTCTTTGTTCCGTGTTGCCTTGGTCTCGCAATTAGCCCAATGATTATGGCGAACCCTAGGCTACATCCCCCAGTCATCAATATTACCGTACGGACGCTAAAGCTGTACAAATATCGGAGCCTGCAAGATAGCGACATAAGAGGGCGGCTGAGAGGTGTGAACCCTTCAATATGATTAGCCCAATGATATGGCAACAACCCCTCGACCTTTGCCATGCGACACGAAAACAAGACTAGAAGTGACGTCATGATTATTACTTCTCCGAGATGCGCAGAACTCCGCCATTTTGTACACATTTTAAACCGACAGAAAAATTCTGCGCAAGTACGTGTAAACCAATGGGATTTTTAACTCTGGACGAAAGTGAAAATGAACCGCCGATATTTCAAGATTTACCATACTTTGTTTTAGTTATTTGAAGATGACACTCAATCTTTAGGTTTGGCTTTGATGGTACGTGATCAGAGATCAAGTAGGGAATCTTTTGGCGTAGCACTTTTTGCTACATATTTGTGCATTAGTGTTCAAAAGTGTGTCGTATTTCGTGATGCTACATTGGTTAAATCGAACGCTGCGTGGTGGTATGCACTATGCAGGTTATTACGGGGCTTGGGCTCTACTGTGGGTTGGGTTTGGGAATTCACGGAGAGTGAGACTTACGGGATACGGGTACCCGTGACACGCACGTATAGAATGACCCGTGTCACGTAAGAGAAAAAGCACGGGATAATTCAACAGTCTTCTATCTCCCCCGTCCAGTTTTTTTTCTTCACCTAAATGGTCCAGAAAACGTTCCTGAAACCATGCTGTTAAGCTTGATGATGTAGGGGAAGGGGGTGTTGTGGTGTTGATGAAGGGGTGGGACTAAGAGAGGCTCAGTAGCAGAGCTAAGTAGTGGGAAGTGCGCTAGGGAAGATATGTTCGACCAGTCTGTAGGTTCAATCAACTATCAGAGTGGTTGAATATTTGAACGCGCAAATTGGGAAGTGTCGGAGTAGGAAGTGTCGAAGTGGCAATTTGTTTGACCAGTCTGTAGGTTCAATCAACTATAGCCTAAGAGTGGTTGAAAATTTAAACGTGCTAAGTGGGAAGTATCGGAGTGGGAAGTGTCGAAGTGGGAAGTGTCGAAGTGGGAAGTGTCGAAATGGGAATTCGTTCGACCAGTCTGTTTGTTCATTCAACTATCAGAGTGGTTGAACATTTAAACGTGCAAAGTGTCGAAGTGGGAAGTGTTGTACATTTAAACGTGCAAAGTGAGAAATGTCAGAGTGGGACCGTAGTGGGAATTTGTTCGACCAGTCTATAGGTTCAATCAACTATCAGAGTGGATGAACATTTAAACGTGCTAAGTGGGAATTGTCGAAGTGGGAAGTGTCGAAGTGGGAAGTGTCGAAGTGGGAAGTGTCGAAGTGGGAAGTGTCGAAGTGGGAAGTGTCGAAGTGGGAAGTGTCGAAGTGGGAAGTGTCGAAGTGTCGAAGTGGGAAGTGTCGAAGTGTCGAAGTGGGAAGTGTCGAAGTGGGAAGTGTCGAAGTGGGAAGTGGGAAGTGTCGAAGTGGGAAGTGTCGAAGTGATAGTGTCGAAATGGGAATTCGTTCGACCAGTCTGTTCATTCAACTATCAGAGTGGTTGAACATTTAAACGTGCAAAGTGTCGGAGTGGGAAGTGTCGAAGTGGGAATTTGTTCGACCAGTCTGTAGTCATTTTGACCAGTTTGTGAAGTAGGAAGTGGGAATTGTAGTAGTGGGTAGCTCTGCTGCATCGCCCAGATTTCCCCATTATTTGCCCACCCCGTGTGTTAGATCTTGAATCCAAGTTCTAAAAACACTTAAGCAGGACAAATAGCTACCAAAGCTTTCTCTATGCACTCACCCGACAGTCCATACCGGTGTGTGTGGGGGTGTGTAGCGATGCTGTTATGATGCACATCAGTGTATGGATGATGTAGGGTAGGGGTGGGGTATGTTGATGAAGGGGTGGGACTAAGAGAGGCTCAGTAGCAGAGCTAAGTAGTGGGAAGTGTAGGAGTGGGACCGTAGTGGGTATTTGTTAGACCAGTCTGTATGTGCAATCAACTTTCAGAGTGGTTGAACATTTAAACGTGCAAAGTGGGAAGTATCGAAGTGGGAAGTGTCGAAGTGGGAAGTGGGAAGTGTCGAAGTGTGAATTTGTTCCACCAGTCTGTATGTTCATTCAACTATATCAGAGTGGTTGAACATTTAAACGTGCTAAGTGGGAAGTGTCGGGGTGGGAAGTTTCGTAGTGGGAATTCGTTCGACCAGTCTGTAGGTTCAATCAACTATCAGAGTGGTTGAACATTTAAACGTGCAAAATGTCGGAGTGGGAAGTGTCGAAGTGGGAAGTATCGAAATGGGAAGTGTCGAAGTCGGAAGTATCGAAGTGGGAAGTGTCGAAGTGGGAATTTGTTCGACCAGTCTGTATGTTCATTCAACTATCAGAGTGATTGAACATTTAAACGTGCTAAGTGGGAAGTGTCGGAGTGGGAAGTGCCGTAGTGGAAATTCGTTCGACCAGTCTGTTAGGTTCAATCAACTATCAGAGTGGTTGAACATTTAAACGTGCAAAATGTCGGAGTGGGAAGTATCGAAATGGGAAGTATCGAAGTGGAAAGTGTCGTAGTGGGAAGTGCCGAAGTGGGAAGTGTCGAAGTAGGAAGTGTCGAAGTGGGAATTTGTTCGACCAGTCTGTATGTTCATTCAACTCACAGAGTGGTTGAACATTTAAACGTGCAAAGTGGGAAGTGTCGAAGGGGGAAGTGTCGAAGTGGGAATTTGTTCGACCAGTCTGTGAAGTAGGAAGTGGGAATTGTAGTAGTGGGTAGCTCTGCTGCATCGCCCAGATTTCCCTATTATTTTCCCACCCCGTGTGTTAGATCTTGAATCCAAGTTCTAGAAACACTTAAGCAGGACAAATATCTACCAACGCTCTCTCTATGCAGTTAACCGACAGTCCATACCGGTGTGTGTTGGTGTGTACCGATGCTGCTATGATGCACATATCAGTGTATGAATGATGTAGGGCAGGGGTGTGGGGGTGTGTTGATGAAGGGGTGGGACTGAGAGAGGCTCAGTAGCAGAGCTAAGTAGTAGGATGTGCGCTAGTGGGAAGATGTGCTCGACCAGTCTGTAGGTTCAATCAACTATCAAAGTGGTTGAACATTTTTAACGTGCACAGCGGGAAGTGTCGTAATGGGAAGTGTCGAAGTGGGAAGCGTCGAAGTGGGAAGTATCGAAGTGGCAAGTGTCGAAGTGGGAATTTGTTCGACCAGTCTGCATGTTCATTCAACTATCGGAGTGGTTGAACATTTAAGCGTGCTAAGTGGGAAGTGTCGAAGTGGGAAGTGTCGTAGTGGGAAGTGTCGAAGTGAGAAGTGTCGAAGTGGGAAGTGTCGAAGTGGGAAGTGTCGAAGTGAGAAGTGTCGAAGTAGGAAGTGTCGATCAAGTGGGAAGTGTTGGGACTGAGAGAGGCTCAGTAGCAGAGCTAAGTAGTAGGATGTGCGCTAGTGGGAGGATGTGTTCGACCAGTCTGTAGGTTCAATCAACTATCAAAGTGGTTGAACATTTTTAACGTGCACAGTGGGAAGTGTCGTAACGGGAAGTATCGAAGTGGGAAGTGTTGAAGTGGGAAGTGTCGAAGTGGGAATTTGTTCGACCAGTCTGCATGTTCATTCAACTATTAGAGTGGTTGAACATTTAACCGTGCTAAGTGGGAAGTGTCGAAGTGGGAAGTGTCGTAGTGGGAAGTGTCGAAGTGGGAAGTGTCGAAGTGAGAAGTGTCGAAGTGAGAAGTGTCGAAGTGGGAATTTGTACGACCAGTCTGCATGTTCATTCGACTATTGGAGTGGTTGAACATTTAAGCGTGCTAAGTGGGAAGTGTCGAAGTGGGAAGTGTCGTAGTGGGAAGTGTCGAAGTGGGAAGTGTCGAAGTGAGAAGTGTCGAAGTGGGAAGTGTCGAAGTGGGAATTTGTTCGACCAGTCTGCATGTTCATTCAACTATTGGAGTGGTTGAACATTTAAGCGTGCTAAGTGGGAAGTGTCGAAGTGGGAAGTGTCGTAGTGGGAAGTGTCGAAGTGGGAAGTGTCGAAGTGGGAAGTGTCGAAGTGAGAAGTGTCGAAGTGGGAAGTGTCGAAGTGGGAAGTGTCGAAGTGAGAAGTGTCGAAGTGAGAAGTGTCGAAGTGGGAATTTGTACGACCAGTCTGCATGTTCATTCAACTATTGGAGTGGTTGAACATTTAATCGTGCTAAGTGGGAAGTGTCGAAGTGGGAAGTGTCGTAGTGGGAAGTGTCGAAGTGGGAAGTGTCGAAGTGAGAAGTGTCGAAGTGAGAAGTGTCGAAGTGGGAATTTGTACGACCAGTCTGCATGTTCATTCAACTATTGGAGTGGTTGAACATTTAAGCGTGCTAAGTGGGAAGTGTCGAAGTGGGAAGTGTCGTAGTGGGAAGTGTCGAAGTGGGAAGTGTCGAAGTGAGAAGTGTCGAAGTGGGAAGTGTCGAAGTGGGAATTTGTTCGACCAGTCTGCATGTTCATTCAACTATTGGAGTGGTTGAACATTTAAGCGTGCTAAGTGGGAAGTGTCGAAGTGGGAAGTGTCATAGTGGGAAGTGTCGAAGTGGGAAGTGTCGAAGTGGGAAGTGTCGAAGTGAGAAGTGTCGAAGTGGGAAGTGTCGAAGTGGGAAGTGTCGAAGTGAGAAGTGACGAAGTGGGAATTTGTAGGTTTAATCAACTATCAGAATGGTTGAAAATGTGTACGTGCACAGTGGGAAGTGTCGAATTGGGAAGTGCCGAAGTGGGAATTTGTTCGTCCAGTCTGTAGGTTCAATCAACTATCAGAGTGGTTGAAAATGTGTACGTGCGCAGTGGGAAGTGTCGAATTGGGAAGTGCCGAAGTGGGAATTTGAAAATTTAAACGCGCAAAGTGGGAAGTGTCGAAGTGGGAAGTGTCGAAGTGGGAAGTGTCGAAGTGGGAATTTGTACGACCAGTCTGTAGGTTCAATCAACTATCAGAGTGGTTGAAAATGTGTACGTGCGCAGTGGGAAGTGTCGAATTGGGAAGTGCCGAATTGGGAATTGGTTCGTCCAATCTGTAGGTTCATTCAACTATCAGAGTGGTTGAACATTTTAACGTGAAAGTGGGAAGTGTCGGAGTGGGAAGTGTCGAAGTGGGAATGTGTTCGATCAGTCTGTATGTTCATTCAACTATCAGAGTGGTTGAACATTTTAACGTGCAAAGTGGGAAGTGTCGGAGTGGGAAGTGTCGAAGTGGGAATATTTTAAACACGCGAAGTGGGAAGTGTATTTTCGACCAGTGTACACCAACGCACCACAACCCACCACTCCACCACTCCACCACACCACCAACATACTATTTATATACTTTATATATGTATATTTGATTTGAGCCTTCAGGGTCACCGTAGTTAACTGATCTTGAGGACCAGACTCAAACACGAGTACTTGTAACTGTATCCGAGGCGCTGCACCCCCTGAAAGCATTTGGTAAAAATTGTATTTTACTGTTGCCTGGCTGAACCTGTAGTAAAATGGTATCTAAGATCCGAAAGCTTTTAACCACTTCATTGCTGAAGTATAAACGGCATTTTACCGGGCGTTTGTCACAATATTTGTATGCAGTTTGGCAAAAACTGGGAGATATAGTAGTAGCCTATAATAGGTATGTAGCCTATTTATGGCCGGGGAGTGGGGAGGTGATGAATTGAATGTGTAATAATAACGGAGTGTATGACAATAATATAATGTTACAAGTCGACCGAACACATGGTTTCCTCACGGTGGAGCCTCCAAATTTCGGACTGGCCCAGGGCCCAAAAAATGTAAACCCGGCCCTAGTCACCCAATTTTTAAGATGCCTTAATTGGTGCTCATTTAGTGATGATTAGTACATAGCGTGAATATTGGAATATTGTGAACGCATTCACAACGATACAAACGTATACCAAATGGGTTAGGCTATAAATTTGATATAATTTAGTTAAGCTTTAAGAAGAAAATCCCTACGAACTATATTGCTATGGGTACGGTTACATTACTGAAGAATGAAGAGTGACCCCGAAAGCTCTGTTAGAGATCAGGAGAGCAAGTCCGCCTTCTGGGCATGTTACTTTTTATAACATACACCTGGCGTAGTGCTTACATATTTTGAATCAGACATGAACAAAAATGTTCTCTTTACCATGTTTACGGTGTGTGGGCGCGGTTCTATTTTCTTTGTTGGGTGTTGTTTGTGTTTGGTTGACTGAAAATGGTATCGGACCTAAGCTATTGGCCTACAGATCGTTAAAAGACTTCTCTCATAGTTATCTAAAGCATGTGCGTTCTTACTTGGCCTAACTCGGGGCCTAACTGAGAACATTTGCGATCAAATATGGTCGTATTCTACCAATCATTTAGTTTTAATAACCCATTGAATCTTAAATTTATCAATACATTTTGGGATGACAAAACCAGCAGAATCTTGGTAATGGATTTTACAGGTTAAAAAACATTGCTTGTTTGTATGTCTATTTGCTTGTTTATTTTGGTGATTCTATGTTTGTTTGTGGTGTTTCTTTGTTGGTTGGTTGGGTTGGTTGGGTTGGTTGGGTTGGGTGGTTGGGTGGTTGGGTGGTTGGGTGGTTGGGTGGTTGGGTGGTTGGGTGGTTGGGTGGTTGGGTGGTTGGGTGGTTGGGTGGTTGGGTGGTTGGGTGGTTGGGTGGTTGGGTGGTTGGGTGGTTGGGTGGTTGGGTGGTTGGGTGGTTGGGTGGTTGGGTGGTTGGGTGGTTGGGTGGTTGGGTGGTTGGGTGGTTGGGTGGTTGGGTGGTTGGGTGGTTGGGTGGTTGGGTGGTTGGGTGGTTGGGTGGTTGGGTGGTTGGGTGGTTGGGTGGTTGGGTGGTTGGGTGGTTGGGTGGTTGGGTGGTTGGGTGGTTGGGTGGTTGGGTGGTTGGGTGGTTGGGTGGTTGGATGGTTGGATGGTTGGATGGTTGGATGGTTGGATGGTTGGATGGTTGGATGGTTGGATGGTTGGATGGTTGGATGGTTGGATGGTTGGTTGGTTGGTTGGTTGGTTGGTTGGTTGGTTGGTTGGTTGGTTGGTTGGTTGGTTGGTTGGTTGGTTGGTTGGATGGATGGATGGATGGATGGATGGATGGATGGATGGATGGATGGATGGATGGATGGATGGTTGGTTGGTTGGTTGGTTGGTTGGTTGGTTGGTTGGTTGGTTGGTTGGTTGGTTGGTTGGTTGGTTGGTTGGTTGGTTGGTTGGTTGGTTGGTTGGTTGGTTGGTTGGTTGGTTGGTTGGTTGGTTGGTTGGTTGGTTGGTTGGTTGGTTGGTTGGTGGTGGTTGATTGTTGGTTGTGCTTGTGCTTGGTGCGTGTGCTTGTGTTGCTTGGTTGCTGGGTTGCTTGGTTGCTTGTTGCTTGGTTGCTTGGTTGCTTGGTTGGCTTGGTGTGGCTTGCTTGTACTTGGTTGCTTGGTTGCGTGGTTGCTTGGTTGCTTGGTTGCTTGTTTACTTGGTTGCTTGGTTGCTTGGTTGCTTGGTTGCTTGGTTGCTTGGTTGCTTGGTTGCTTGGTTGCTTGGTTGCTGGTTGCTGGTTGCTTGGTTGATTGGTTGCTTTGTTGCTTGGTTGGTGTAATCTACATGTATTATGACTCTATTAACGCCATGTTGTCAGCTGCTACGATAAATATCACAGGCATCTTGATGCGATTTGTCTTAAATCTAATGTCGTACAAATTCTTAGATATAAAACCCAACACATAATTTACGATGAAACTGATGATCTTCATCGGCGCAATATTGTCACGGTTATGGCGCTTTTATGACACACATTTGCTGTCAATTTACAGAGACAAGGTCAAGTGTGTGTGTATTTTACTTTCAATTTATGTTTTGAAACAAGTAACTACCAACCAGTCAGCTACGGAACGAGAGCCTGTTTCACTTGAAGGCGCTTCAGAGAACAGGGGGAACGAAACAGGGGGTGTAAAAAATGAAGCCGTGCAGCTGCTGTGAAAAGTGGAGGGCAGTACGGAGATTGTTCAAACGCTGTTTAAATTGACACAACCATGGTTGTTCAAACTGAGTTGTTGAAACATTTAAACAAATCTGCTTCAACATTTAAACTTTTTCAACTGAAGCCTTTTCCCAAAATGTGTCACTTAATCAAAGACCCTATTTCATCCCCCCCCCCCCCCCCCCCCGCAATACTTGAGCCTGGCCTTAAGTGCATCCGCCCCAGCACAACCCCCCCCCCCCCCCCCCCACCCCACACCCTCTTGTCCCTCGCTCCTCGTGGTAGAATTGAATAACTTTTAGATATAAATTTAGAGAAGACTGAAAGTTCGGCAGACTTGCATCTTTGCTGTGTCCTATTTTTATGTCGTATGCATCTCATTAAAGGGACACTAAGAGATGTGTTGGAGGCTGCGCCCTCAATTATGATGAAAAATGGGATTAGTATATTTTTATAATTGTATTACATGTATGAACTTACACCTATAAGGATTAAGAAAAATCAGCCCTCTTTGTACAAGAAAACGTCGATTCAAAAATGCTCGTACAGCCGGGACGAGCATTTTACGTCCGACAGTATCCCCCTGCAGTACGCGTGATACATAACGCGAACCATATTTGCATAGAGGGCGTTTTTCAAAAAATAGCGATGATATTGTTTTATTCAAGTTTTGCTGTGTTTTTGTTAGTAGAAACAACAATAATGGCAATTTTTAATGTTCATCTTGAATTCTGAAGTACATTTTTAAACATTTAAAATTTTCAACACCACTTAATGTCCCTTTAATATTAGTCAAGATAGCGGTAGAAAGCGAATTCCTTTATCCTAGATAAAGGTTAATGAATAAAACTCACCATCTTAATTCGTTTTCTGCATATTGACCTCGTTTAAGGACACTTCGTGAGGTCACGTACACAAAACAACATATTAAAATCTCATCAATCATCTTCAGCCATTTAGGGACGGACGTTCAGCAACTCAAGTTATAATTTAACGAGTCCAATGTCACAATCTCGTCACTAAAAATGACAAAATGATAGCGTGATAAATCATTTTGAGATCAGGATGCTGTTATGCAGAGTGGAGTTTAAGGCGATCCATCATATGGAAGACAAGTTAACTAGGCATATAGCTTCATGATCTATATAGGATAGCTTACAAAGATGGGGATAACTCCCCCACAAGAAGGGGTGAGCTTCTCGCATTGCTCAAACTCCTCACTCCCTAACCTCAATAGGCATAGGCGTAAGAGCCAATCAGTAGTAATACAGGCTTGGTTAAAGCAAAGGCCCCTCTTCCATGCAGGGTCCCTCTCATTTGCATCATTGATTCAGTAGCATAACTACATGTACATGTAGGGTCTTCAATTTATACGGAGAGGAAAGCCTGTGATCAGGGCTGCATTATCGGACTATTTAATATGATTTGCCATTTCAAGTAGGGGGCATCGAGGGCTCTATCTGGCATGGTGAAAATTCCCCCTGCACCCAGTGGCGGCGGGGAGCATAAAATGTTGCCCCCGGCCCCCCGAAAAAAACCCGGACAATTTAAGCATAAAAAGGCAATTTTTGTCCGCACTGTGCGCACATTTTCTTACTAAATTAGGTTTAATTAGACCAAATATTGACAATTTTAACATATAGCTAAATTTTGCGCGAAAACGCGCATTTTCATGTCATATTAGTTAGTATTAGACCAAATTTTACCATTTAAGCGTAAATCAATCAATCAATCAATCAATCAATCAATCAATCACTGAAATTTATATAGCGCCAGAACCAAGAAACTTGGGGCGCATCAATTTTTTTCATGCCTCCCCCCCCCCCCCTGCACCATGCCACACCTTGGTATACGCCCTTGCTTTTGATTAGATCCCAGAGAGACATGCATAAACTTCACGGTACAGAAATTATGTCCCTCATACACATGACTTGGCCTACCGTATATTAAATTGTATACGACAGTTCAAAGATCTACAATAGACCTATTTATATTAATCTGTAACGCTCGCTGTGATGGTTTTTCAGATATTCTTAACACTTTCCACGCGGCGGCGTCTGCAGACGACATTCAAAAATTTCACAAAATGTTTCAAATGTATTGAATTTAATTACCATATTTTTGAATCATCATGAGAAATGCATTACAATAAGTACAAACATGCGTAGTATTGTTTCGGCAATCCTTGAGATAGACCTTGGAAGTTAAGAAAGGTTTCAGAAAAATCTGTTTTATGGTAACACCAATAGCCGCGTGGAGATTGTTAACCATAGGCCCATAGTTTGTATGTGAGTCAGGTTCATAGACTGTCACACATGATGATAATCAGTCACTCAAGACTGTTAGTTTATCACTTCATGATTTATTTTTGAGCCGTGTGCCATAACTTAGAACTTTCTTTCGTAATCACGTTAAACCTAATACGTGATATTTTGATCTTCTATAACATCGTAAATAAAACAAAGGCTTATTCCTCAGATATACGATGTGCTACTGCTATATGGTTCTACTAAAAAAGTTCAATTTCCAATTTCACACGGATGGCCGATGCTTAGTTGATGTATCATGAGTATCCAATACTAAGGGACGCACCATTTGACTTCAAGGGGGGGTTAAAAACTTCACCCACTATACACAGGCAACAACAGCAAAAAATCAGGTATCAATTTATTATTGACAGTTCTTTAACATGTTTAAAGGTGTCAACTTAAAGGGACATTAAGTGGTGTCGAAAAGTTTAAATGTTTAAAAATTTACTTCAGAATTCAAGATGAACATTAAAAATCGCCATTATTGTTGTTTCTACTAACAAAAAACACAGCAAAACTAGATTAAAACAATATCATCGCTATTTATTGAAAAACGCCCTCTATGCAAATATGGTTCGCGTTATGTATCACGCGTACTGCACGGGGATACTGTCGGACGTAAAATGCTGGTCCCGCGGGACCAGCATTTTTTGAATCGACGTTTTCTTGTACAAAGAGAGCTGATTTTTCTTAATCCTTATAGGTGTAAGTTCATACATGTAATACAATTATAAAAATAAACTAATCTCAGTTTTTATCATAATTGAGGGCGCTGCCTCCAACACATCTCTTAGTGTCCCTTTAAGTTCGGTTCATAAATCCTGTCGTTGCGCATCGCCCGACGTCGACGGATAACGACGCACGATTGAAGCAATGTTATATTTTATCCGCCGGCGACGTCGGTGTTCTTATAATAAAACATTTTAAAATGCATGCAAGATATCTACTTTATTTTGTGCATTACCTTTCTAAAGCCGAGTCGTACAAAATGGTATAGGCGTCGTCATGGAAACAGTAATCCTGAACCGTTTACATTATTATGACCATAAGGTCAACCGTAAGGTCAAATAGTTTGTAATGGTGAACCGTATACGGATGCAATAAATTACAAGTTGCGGTGCTTTCGTAGACTTAAAATTGTAGACTCAATTCTGGGGATTGAACGATTAAAATTAAATGCCGAGGTCTAAATTTCAAGGTTTTTAAGTTCTTATTGGAAGTTCAATTTCACGCGGCACATCATCGAAAACAAACCAAGCTGTGCTGGAATATTGAAATGGGATGGGACGGCCCTAACATGCCTATTTCCCAGCAATTATCCGAACGTGGAACAAATTTATTTAAGTATATCCCCCACGTAGTTTTAATTTTAATTTTTTTCAATTTATGGGAAATTTGATATGATTTTGTCACGAGAGCACATTAATGTACATTATCATTCGGCCTTTAAATCCAGCAGAGCCAAAGGTTTATATAATGACCAAGATGGCCGTGAATGGGCTATTCCGTTTAAAGCCCATACACCCCTGTTGAAGACATTACACATTTACAGGGAGTGAGTTTACTGGTAACCCATTTGGAATCTTAACTCCCTGTGTGGAAGATATAAAGTTAGGTCTTCCATAGGGGGTGTATGGGTTTCAACTGGAATAACCCAATGTATCGAACACATGGAGGGGGTTTATGATGACTGGAGTCATGTATAAACCATTAGTATTCAAAGTGACGGTCAATGTGATGATTTTACCAGTATTGTTTTGGTCAAATATAGACAGAAGATTTTTATCGTGAAGAATGTATGTAATGGCCTAGCTATAGACTTTAACAGTCAACATTAACAGTACAGAGGCCATTTCCGCACGTAAAGCTGTACGTAGACATAACACCTAGACCGTATTTACACATGGTCTATGTATAAAGAGCTCTTTCTGCAGAAGACAGCAACACATGGCGTATGAAATATACCAGATTTTGTTATCAGCAGCATATGACAGCATGAATTGTCTACACATTAAAAGATACAGGGCTGTCCCCAATACCTCCTCCATCCCTGTGATCCCCAACCATGCAAAACGTCTTGTTTGACCGATATCATCGCACAACGCAGACTCTCGCTATCTTCAGAAGATAGCATGCAACTAACCGCTACCAGGTACCTCGTACCCATCGGCTCATTTACGTAACAGCACTCATTAATCTTCATCATGAGATTTTGTTGCATCCATAACGTTGTAATTAAATCGAGCATACTATTACAATAATCGCCGCCGTCTAATATGCCATTAATTAGAAAAGAAGAGAAGAAAAAAAGGCCGGTCTAAAATCTTAATTATAACCGTCTGGGGTTTCAATGTAATGCCAAGTAGATGAAGTAGATCTTACCGGTGGAGGAGGGGGAGGGGGACACTCAACTTTAGAGAAGTGTGTGAGAATACCTTATTAACACTTTTTCAAAGATGTCATAATTATTGAATGTCATAACAATCTTTGGAATCACCGTGAGAAATGCATTAAAATAAGTACAAACATGCCCAGTATTGGTTCAGTAACCCTTGAGATACACTTTGAAATTTGTGAAAAGTTGGTAAAAACTAATAGCCGCGTGAACAGTGTAAAGAAAGGGGTCATTGGATTTGGGTGATGATTTTAAAAGAGGTTATTGGGTAGGGATACATTTAAAAAAAGGAATAATTGTGTAAATATTAATTTTAAAAAAGATCATCACGTGAAAACAGTTTTCATAAAGGATGTCAATATGGTCGAACCTCCAGCTCCATGTCACCACTTTTAGGTAGTGCCTTCCCCGGGGGAAGGTAATGACAAGATGATGAAGTACTGATGAAGAAGATGATGAAGATGAAAAGGGTCCGGATGCTAATTTCCTCCGACTGACTAAGACTATTATGTCGGCTAAAGGTCCCGGTGAGTCTTTTGATTCACTAAAGTGACCTTTTTGTTTTGATGAGTATTACTGATGAGGGCTGATGGTGGAACATTGCACAACATTATTGCATGCCACGAATCAACCCTTAGTAAATCTCTTCATTAGTACGGCCTTATATTATTATAGGTGTATTATAATAGCTTGTTCGGTGTTATTTAGAACGTTACTCCACATTCTTCCAGTCCTCACAATGTTTTTTGCCGCTTATGTACTTACTGAGCATCAGTTCAAAAATGTGCTACATTTTATTTAGCACAGAATCGAGAAGATAAAATAAAGAGGAGCGGACAACTACTAAGTAACTTCATATTGGTCTCGGGTTTAGCAGGCTGTTTTATCAAAGCATTTGTCACAGTAAATGTGTACGATTATATTTTGACGAAGCGTATCCTATGAGGACATGAAACTGTTTGATTATATTCCGATAGCGGATACCGTAGATAGCAAACTTGCATGTCATTCATTGCTGTCTACTGTAGATATCAGATTTACACACTTCAAGTATTGTCTACTGTAGATAGAAGACTTGCATATATCATGTGCTGCTGTCTACTGTAGATAGCAGACTTGCATATGTCATACAATGCTGTCTACTGTAATAACGGATTTGCATACGTCAAGTATTGCTGTTTACTGTAGATCACAGACTAACATACGTCATATTGCTGTCTTCTGTCGAAAACAGACTAACATACGTCATGTTTTGTTGTCTACTGTGGATAGCAGATTTGCATACGTCATGTATTGCTGTCTACTGTAGATAGCTGACTTGCATATGTCATGTACTGCTGTCTACTGTGGATAGCAGTTTTGCATACGTCATGTATTGCTGTCTACTGTGGATAACAGATTTGCATACGTCATGTATTGCTGTCTACTGTAGATAGCTGACTTGCATACGTCATGTATTGCTGTCTACTGTATATAACATACTTGCATACGTCATGTATTGCTGTCTACTGTAGATAGCATACTTGCATACGTCATGTATTGCTGTCTACTGTAGATAGCATACTTGCATACGTCATGTATTGCTGTCTACTGTAGATAGCTGACTTGCATACATCATGTGTTGCTGTCTACTAAAGATAGACGACTTGCATACGTCATGTATAACTATCTACTGTAGATAGCATACGCGTCTGTTTGGCGTTCGGCTTCTTACGAATTTGGGTGCAGAACGTAAACAAAACAATTCAATCAACCGTACCCGATGAAGGCCGATGGCCGAAACTTTGTACAATAAATTATATATAATCACGGCATTTCCACTTTTAAATTAATTTATTTGATATTATTTAATGCCGACGCAGCTCCTCTGTTATACTGTAGATAGCAGACTTACATACGTCGTGTGATACTGTCTACTTTAGATAACTCACTTACATACATCAATATTGCTGTCTACTGCAGATAGCAGACTTGCATACGTCATGTAATGCTATCTGATGTAGATGGCAGTCTTACATACGTCATGTATCGCTGTCTACTGTAGATAGCAGACTTACATACGTCATTGCTGTCTACTGTAGATAGCAGACTTGCATACGTCATGTATCGTTGTCTACTGTAGATAGCAGACTTACATACGTCATTGCTGTCTACTGTAGATAGCAGACTTGCATACGTCATGTATCGTTGTCTACTGTAGATAGCAGACTTACATACGTCATTGCTGTCTACTGTAGATAGCTGACTTGCATACGTCATGTATCGCTGTCTACTGTAGATAGCAGACTTACATACGTCATTGCTGTCTACTGTAGATAGCAGACTTGCATACGTCATGTATCGCTGTCTACTGTAGATAGCAGACTTACATACACTCACAACCAAAACTAGTCGGGCACACGCTTGACTAGCTTAAAACTAGTCAGTCTGGCTAGTCCAGCATGCTTGACTAGTTTATTCTAGTCAAGCGGTACTTCAAACTAGTTGGGCGAGCTGGACTAGCTTCAGATATCGGAAAAACTAGTTGAGAATGCTTGACTAGGTTAAAATCAGTGCTGGACTAGTTTTTGCACCAGCCTCGGCGAACTAGTCAAGCGGGAACCTGAAGACTGACTAGTTTAAAGCTGAGATCCCAACTGCACATGCGTTGATCATAGCCTCATCGAGAGAACAGCAACTGTTCTGAGCGCTGAAGAAATTTCTCTTTTTAGCGGAAATATGTAACACAAACATGAAAAGAATGATAAAGGTGCAACACCAAACTGCAAGGGCCAAACTATAAGTTTGGCCACCAAAGATTCAAAGGAATTCAGAGAAAAAACCTGAATGAAAAGCATGAGTGGTAACACAGGTGCAAAATTCGGCACATGTGCGTCTCTACGACACTGGCGAGTGCCGACCATGTAAAAACCACCAGATAGTTCGCAGAATTCCAAAATGGATGAAAAGAATGGGCCGATTAGAGTGATCAGTCTTAACGCAGAGCAACCAGCAAGATCAATTTCAACGCATGATACTTCATGGGTCTGAATTTGATAGATAGAGGTCACGCTATTTTCCCATAGCAACCGATGACTAGGCAGAAGCTAGTTAGTCGAGCATGACTGACTAGGCAAAAGCTAGTCCAAATGGGCACCATCTGGACTAGCTTTTAGCCAGTCAAAAACTAGTCAAGTGACTAGTTTAACTAGTCAAGCAGGCTTGACCAACTAGGCAAAAGCTAGTCGAGCGACTAGCCTAAATTGGCTTGACTAGATAAAAGCTAGTCCAGATGGGCACCATCTGGACTAGCTTTTATCTAGTCAGGCTTACCAGTTTAGGTTTTCAGTGTACGTCATTGCTGTCTACTGTAGATAACAGACTTGCATACGTCATGTATCGCTGTCTACTGTAGATAGCAGACTTACATACGTCATTGCTGTCTACTGTAGATAGCAGACTTACATACGTCATTGCTGTCTACTGCAGATAGCAGACTTACAGTCTAGTTGTATATCACGAGACTATCATACATCATTTATTGTTATTACACCTCATATAGCCTACATATTTATAAGTTTGATTGGTTCATTTTCAACAAAGTCGAATAAATAAAAAGCCTGCCGAATGCGTGTTTGTATCTACAGTACTACCAAATTGCTATCTTCTGTAAATAAAAAAACGTACATACTTGTTGCTGTCTACTGTAGATATCAGACTAACATACGTCATATATTTCTGTCTACTGTAGATAACAGACTTACATAAGTCATGTATGGACCTGCGCATGTGACGTGCGTCCATGGCTGGCTACTGTAGATGACAGACTTACATGCGTCGCATATTTCTGTCTACTGTAAATGGCATACTTACATACGTCTTATATTGCTGTCTACTGTATATAGCAGATTTGTATACGTCATCTACTGCTGTCTACTGTAGATAGCAGACTTGAATACGTCATGTATCGCTATCTATTGTAGATAGCATACTTACATACGTCATTAATTGCTGTATAATGTAGCTAGCAGGCTACGTCACATATTTCTGTCTTCTGTAAATAGCAGATTTGCATACGTCATAAATCACTGTCTACTGTAGATAGCAGACTTACATACGTCATGTATTTTTGCCTATTGTAAATAACAGACTTACATACGTCATGTATTGCTGTCTGCTGTATAACAGACTTACATACGTCATATATTGCTGTTTTTCGGACGCCTCAAAAGTTTGAGTTTGTGACAGTTTGGGAACACCATGTGTTCTAGAACACGTCTGTGAACACCTGACGCGTTCTAGAACACATAATTGGTGTTCCCAAACTGTTACAGAATAAGGTGTTAAGAAAGGTGTAACAAAGGTGTACCTTTGTTTAACACGGTGATCAAAATAGAACACGATCAATTTTCAGCTGACTAAATCCTGTAATTATTATAATTATAGATTTTGATGTTTTTCAAATATTTGTGGATATAGGATACTGTTTAAATGAGAGAAAACTGAAAATATGTGTAAATATTTCCAATACAAAAGTTTAAAATCATAGAACCCCTGTGGTGTTAATAACCAGAACACCTTTTGAGGCGTCCAAAAAAATGTAAAGTGTGTAGGTCTGTTATCTACAAATGACGTATGAATAAATGACGTATGTTAGTTTTCTATCCACAGTAGACAGCAATAATATGACGTATGTAAGTCTGCTATCTACAGTAGACAGCAATATATGACGTATATACAGTGATGCGTTATGTAATGCTGTCTACTGTAGATAACATATACTTGCCATTATGTATTGCTGTCTACACAGTAGACAGCAGTCTATCATACGTCATGTATTGCTGTCTACTAACTATAAATAACAGACTACAATGCCTCATATAATGCTATCTGCTGTAGATAAAAGATTCATATATGTTATGTAATATCTTCTATTGTAAAAGGAAGAAATTGGGTTATCAAACCTAATTTTGGCTTTGGAAAGTCTGTGAACTACCTTCCCGATTGACCTTCTTAATCTTGAAAGGGAAACTATTCGTTTATTGCAGATGGCGGATAATATTAATAACCCTGTATCAAAAGTATTTTATCTCTGTTCCATCGAAATCTGGATACTGTAATACGGCGCTAATGAGTGACTCTCATTACAGTAATGCTATGCCAATCTTGCCATTGATGAAATATTTTGGCGCGCTATCTTATCTCACGTCGCTCAGAGTAGGATTATGGCGGGATAAAATCCCGGGGATAAAATGGTGAACTAAAACGCAGCTGCTAGGCGATGGATAGATGATGACGATGATGATGATGATGATGATCGCAATATGGTGATTCTTGGGGTCAGTTAGCCATTTTAGTTTTCAATGAGTTTGAGAATTACAGTGACAGCCACACTATTCCGGGGTTTGGGCTACTCAGTAGGCCTATAGGCCTAATTTTATTATTTGGTAGAAATGTGCCTCCAGGAAAAAATGGAAAATTACGTCGTGTGAAATTGTTCAGTTTTCGAGAAAGAAATATTATCCATGATAGGCCTAAATAGTTTATTCATCAAAAAATGAATAAAAACAGAGTCATTCATTTACCAGACGGAAGAAAAAAATGCTATACTATTTTATGGTGGTTCGTGCAGACGTGTTAGAATCAATATATTTTACATTGGATCTTTTTTAAACGCTTGGCTTTTCATACGGCGGCTTGATGGTGCTTGTCATATAAAAGGAATATCCAAATATGTCGTTAACTGCGTCCTTCACATACAGACATATAGGCCTAGGCCTATACAGCCCTTTTATGGCAAAAGGATGTATCTTATATGTACTTTACTAATGATAATACTTCCTTTTAACATGGATTGTGTTAACTTGGTTCAATAATCCTCACTTAGGAAAAGGTTGCAACTTGAAAAGACATTCTTAAATAGCTAAGAAAGTTTAAGCAATCTCATTGGTTCTCAAAGAAATCGGCGACATCTAGATGAGACAATAGAAGACGGGGAGTTGGGGCTTACGTTTTAACAGTGCGCCCGACCTTCACAACGCGTGGTTTGTTCCATAACGCGCACTTCTGCAGTGCGTCTTTAGCGATTTTCCTGCGTTTATGCCGGCGCCGCGACGCTTACGCATGGTTTACTAATCGCATGTGATTGGATGGAATGTTTGTGGGTTATTCGATCCTAGCAGGGGTAAAAGTTGTCAAATGTGGACAATAAAATGTACTTATTTCTTTGATAAATGTCTAAAGTATAATTGTTTAAGAATGAGAATAAAGGTATTGTTTTTAGACCGTACCCGTGTTATATTGTCTGACATAAATGCGGACGATAGTATTATTTTAAGTAGAACAACGACGCCGTAATAAAAGTTATATACTGCCTTTACCACTAGGCCTACATGATTTATGGAGAAAAAAGTTAACTTTGACCATGTTAAAAGGAAGTATTCTGTTAGAAAACTACATACTGTATAAGATACATTCTTTTGCCATAAAAGAGCTGTAGTTCTCTGGGCTTTCGTATAGCATGTATAGGTTTAACCCGATGCAATCCGAGGCATCAGCTTAAAGTTTTGAAAAACAATAGCTTGATATTTATAGGGCCTATAGCTTGCTATAGTAGCTCATATCGTGAGATATATTTTTGTTTCTTGTATTATACATATTTTCTGAGTTGCAGTGAACCAATTGATTGGCCTTTCAGAGCTCTTTGTAGAGAGTTACCACACCAGTTTGTTTTCTAATCATTTTTCATTGTAAAATGTCTTGGGCTATTGTTCACATTTGCTCATTATATAAACACAATTTACACAAAAAAGATGTTATAGATAGCAAAATGTTTAAAAATTCTTTAACAAATGATTTTCTCCATAAGCCACAATTTATGTCGCCATTTGTAACTTTTGTTGTATTATTATAGTGATTTATATTTATGTTATAAAACATTGTGTCAAGCAGGGTCAATGTCATGTATGAAAGAGACACTTGTTATAGTAAATCAGTGATAATGCTCAAGGCTATATAGGCTAGAAGTTCAGCATGTATGAATCACGTTCATCAATGTTGGCGTTTTAGAATAATTTATGGCTGCGGCAATTAGGCCTACATATGGCTATTACATTTCAAATCATGCACCGCCCCCCCCCCCCCCCCCCCCCTCCTCCAATGGAAGACATTACCTTAGACCAAGTAAATTACATCTACTCGTCCTTGCCCGCCTCAATTTTTACTTTCTGAACATAGAAACTTGCTTGAAGTGGACTTAAATGAAACAAATCATTTGTTTGTCATTAGATTGCATCAGTAATTCAAACAGTATAAAAACCATACCATTGCGTGCATATTAAAGATGGCGGCCATGTTGGAATAAAAATAGTCAAAAAATGGGAAAATAGTAACTAGTAAAGCCCTGCCTCCTTGTCTTCAAAAAAATCAGAACGAGCAACATGTAATTCATTTTACTTAACCTTAATCTTCCTCATGGGGAGTGTGAATTTCAAATAGGGGTTCCTGCATGGGTGACACTATTTCAAATCTTCACTCTCATAGGTGTTAAATGAATTTCAAATGGAATATCACATTTGTCTCTCTATACATGAAATACTGAATGTATGCACGGGTATGTATTTAAAGAAAGGACCATCTTTGATATTGAGAGCTCGGAACTAGTGCGCTGTTTGAATCTCTCAGTTCAAAACAAAGCTATAAACCGGCCATGATAGTTTTAACATCGTGTACAAATCCACTTTTGTGAACTTGGATTTCCATAAACTATACAAACTGTAGGCCAAATCAAGTTTCAAGTTTGTTGTCAGTGGCGTAACATAGGGGATGGGCGACCCCAATATTGGAGTCGTGTGGTTGAGGGGACGGCACGTAATCACTCCACCCACCCCCCCCCCCCCCCCCGATTTATGACTCGACGGCAACCCACCACCCCCACCCATCTCAAGTTTGTGTTGTCTCGACGGCAACCCTCCCCCCCCCCCTCCCTATCGTGTGTCTGCCTTGTCGGTTCGGTTCACTTTTCTTTCTCCCCCCCCCCCCCCATGAAAAACCTAGCTACGCTACAGTCTGTCTGTTGTTTATAAACCTCTTTATTATGTCTCTACACAGAAAGAAAAAAGTGAGTCATCATCGTAAAATGAGTCACTACATGGACAAAATGACTCGTTTTGAGCCATAGTGTGTCACTACATGGACAAAATGACTCATGTTTCGATGACGACTCACTTTTTTTCTTTCTGTGTAGCCAATCAAGTCCGTTCACCCTTAAAACAATGGGGTCAAATTATGCACATAACCTAACTTAAAACGGGGTCATATTTCGACCAGAAAGTGGTCACAATTTGATCCCATTTTAGGTCTTAGAATCTTAGAATCCCTTCTTAGTCAATTTGACCCATTTTGTAACAGTGTACCAAATGTAATTTCTATTTGTCAATCAATTTTACATTTAATTGATCATGTTTTAAACATGTTAAATTCACAACTATAATTATCCCCATCTATTATTTAGGCTGTGGAGACTTTATAAATCGAGCCTTTTAAGAACGGTATATATACGATATATCAATCCTCAAGTTTAAGTTCCTAACCAGTGGCGTAGCCAAGGGGGGGCAAGGGGGGGCAGCTGCCCCCCCTGTGGGGTTCTCTGCCCCCCCTGTTGCCCCCCCTGTGGGAAATGTCAGTTGAAATAATTTGGGACTAACCTATTCACAACACAAGGAAATTCAATCCTCAATTTGGTTGTTGCCCCCCCCACCAAAACTCACGGCCCCCCCCCTTTGCCCCCCCACTGAGAAAAACCTGGCTACGCCACTGTTCCTAACAAACGTCGAATGCCAGTCAAATAAGGTCATTTCAATTTTCAACAAGGCAAACAAAACAATCACAGAATAATACAATGACGATGAGTGATGAAATGGTGAATTGGAATAATAGAAATTCTCGTAATTGGCGTTGACCTCAAAAGATCGAAGGCCAAGAAATCATTGAGACTTTTTATTATTAAAGCCCATGAATTCACTATCACGTACCATTTTCCAAGTCGTGAAACCAACGTTCGGCAAAATATAATTATTTGGCTTCTATTTTTATTTCCTTTGAGTTTGAGGACACCAATAAACCACTCGATTTTGTTCATCAGTTTATACGAGTATAATTGAACCAAAACATTAATTATCTATTTGTGTCACGTATAAACAAAAGCACCTGTGAATGTTTTGGTGTGTGACATTTATTCTATGTAGTCGGGTATTTCTATGAATGAATTCGTATGCCTAATAAAGCTCTACCGGTCGTCTATTATTATTAAATCGGGCATGCGATTTAAAACCCTGACAAAGTGCGTGAAATTGTGCTAAAAAGGCCAAACACCGTAAACACGGGCTGAAATGCTGAAATTAAAAGAAAGTGCGTATATTACATGTATTTGGACAACAGAGGAAGACCTGAAATTGGGCGTAAACATTATAATTCTTATACCTACTAAATTCTGCAAACGCATGCTCGTTTTGAAGATAACATGTTGGTTGCGATGTAAACGAATAGTCAACCAGTACCAACCCGCGCCACTGGACTACATCACAAACATTATAGGAACCTCAACCTGGGTACCGCTCTTCTAGTGTTCCCTCTATTTAAGATATTTTAGCCTTGCCTACAGGGTTTATAAAAGTTCGTTTTACAACATTGTTATTTTAGTAGTCCTGTATATACAGCATGCAGAAGAGAGAAGAACGCGGCAAGCTTGGGGCAAGAAAAACAGCAAATTTTGTAACACTAAGGTCATGAGCTCGCCCCTCCGTTAACATTTTCCAACGCGGCTATTACTAGTTTCACCACCTACAAAATAGATTTGTCAGAAACCTTCCCAACTTTTAAATTCAAAGTCTGATCTCTTGATCTATATTGAACCAATACTAGGCATGTTTGTACTTAATTCAATACATATCTCATGGTGATTCCAAATATGGTAATGAAATTCAATAATTTTGATATTTTTGAAACATTTTGTGAAATTTTGGAATGTCGTCTGCACACGCATGCCGCGTGCAAAGTGTTAATATATTACTCCTGCAACAGTGGTGCTATGCCATTGATAGTGAGATATAGTCCCAGGACTAGCTCTCTCTATCCCACACCAGACACAGGTAACTATCAATATTGAGAGTTGGTATGGATATGGCATATGCCACATTCAAAGATTTTTTAACAGCTGCTGTTCTTTTCCTACTAAATGACACTCAACCCCAAATTTGTAAAATCGCGAACATTTTATTCCAAATAATGAAGGACACTCAATCAAGCCGTTTACTTTAGTTTTCAGTATTTTCAAATCGCTCTATATATCGCCGGGCTGGCTACACTTGGCAGAACTTTCAGAACCCTGTGTTGTTCTCTTTGAACCAAAATGGGTTTTTCAGAAACCTTATAGTCTCTGTTTTGTGTTATTGGTATCTTCAGAATCTTGAATGGTTCTCAAATGTTCAAGAACCTTTTTCCAAAGGTTCAAAAGAGTGCTTCCTCATAGAATCTTCAAAAAAGAGGTTTTTTACTTTAAAATAAGAACCTTTTGAATATTAACGTTTTAAGGTTTAAGGGACCAACAAGTGGTTTTGCAAAGTGTCTGAAGATCCTTTTTCGTTCCTTTCAAGAACTATGTTCTAAATAGAGAACAGATTAAGAACTCTTTTTTCTGAGAATGTTCGTGAGTGCCGATAAAAGTGAGACATGTAGGCCTATGCCTGTGAAAGGGACAAGGTTCAGGGTGGATGGTGTACAGGTAGTTTAGGCCTATAGGTGGTAGGCCGTCACTGGCTGGACGAAGTTGGACTTAAAGGGACACTAAGAGATGTGTTGGAGGCTGCGCCCTCAATTATGATAAAAACTGGGATTAGTTTATTTTTATAATTGTATTACATGTATGAACTTACACCTATAAGGATTAAGAAAAATCAGCCCTCTTTGTACAAGAAAACGTCGATTCAAAAATGCTCGTACAACCAGGACGAGCATTTTACGTCCAACAGTATCCCCCTGCAGTACGCGTGATACATAACGCGAACCATATTTGCATAGAGGGTGTTTTTCAATAAATAGCGATGATATTGTTTTAATAAAGTTTTGCTGTGATATTGTTAGTAGAAACAACAATAATGGCAATTGTTAATGTTCATCTTGAATTCTGAAGTAAATGTTTAAACATTTAAAATTGTCAACACCACTTAATGTCCCTTTAACATTATAGGCCTTGGCCTAACTGATTGTCAATGCTTTTTGGCGCACCATCGTATTCACTGGACAATTTCAGTCTAGAAACCCTTTTCTACATATAAAGTGAAAACCATTTCCCATTTGGGTGTGGCTGTGAGACTGACTAAGTGAAATGGGAATATAAGACGGAAGTACCGACCAAGTACTACGCCTTGGAGTTGACTGACCTATCCGTTTCTTATGCCAAGCATGGTAAATTCGTCACAATTCAATGCACTATTTTGTGTTAAAATAATGCGCTTTATATTTGTATCCCCTTTACGATCGCTCTGAGTATTCACTGGTATTGTATTAATGGTAGGCCTACATCAGGTAAATCACCACCATGCATGTTATGGAGTATTATACTGAGTGAGATAAAGGTAAGATTGATAAAGAGTGAAAATAAAAATATCCCATACCACGAAATAAATACCATGACGGATTTAAGTTTCAAATTTCTTGAAGAACATGTGGTAGAGGACGAAAGATGAAACTTAAGATGTTAAAAGCAATACCGGCCATGCTCTTTCTGTCGATAGTGGTGGCTGATGGAGAGGAATGACGATATCTGGATAGCTGTTGTTTGCCTTAACTTACACACTTAAAATGAATGGGTAATATTATTTGCCCCTTATGCAAGGTACAGTACAGTTGAATGTTCCTATAGAGGGTAATAGCCACAATGTAATTCGTTTAAACATGCTGAGTTACTTTCCTAAACAGGGGTGCGTATGTCATAAAATACCTTATGATGTCATGCATTGCTTTAATATTTCATTCAAGTTTTGAGGCTAAGCTGAGGTCACATTTCTAGGCCTATCCAAAAATGTTTGAAGAAAAAAAACCTAGAGATTGTGCCAAGTTCCATGTTCATCTTATACCAGTCCACCACTTTGCCCTATCTCGAATTATTTCCGAGTTCATTTACCCGTACCCATATGCATGGTTCCGGCACCCCGCGGTATCCCCGCACACCGGGTGTTCTATCTGACAATAGTCCCACCCTTAATTCTAACAAACCTTTTCCCTTAAAACCCGGCGTGAGGTGGGGCAAAGCCCACAAAAGCCCGTACGACGACTAAACCAGCCCACGAACTACAAATGTGACTATTGTTAGAAGTTATCCTAATCACAAGTCCACACGAACTGGTGTAATAAGGATAAATTTGCCGAGCTCTTGATCAAACAATTGGCCCGACATAATCTGTGAAGTTGACGGTGTGGTTTGGACTGGTGGTAAACAGATAATCAGGTTGTCTAATGATCACAAAAAAGACGTTATATCTTATTTGATGACTGGAATTAAATTATGATTAAATTAACACTATTTATTCTCTGATTTATTATAATTCATGATAACGTGCAACGGGGTGGTTACATTAGGTCAATGGTTATTTCAGCAGTTTAATGGTGTTTGAGAAAAAGGGGGTACGTGTATGTAGGGTATCATCATGATCATTGCCCCCTAATGTATGCCATCCGGCGCCCTCATCTGTGTTTATTGCATCATAAGCACTAGGTTCGCTGGATGGACTCTTAATACAATAGTATCATCAGATCTATAATATCGTAGGCCTATCGTTTCTACGGATACAGAATAACGAATAACGATATAAGAATGTATAGTGCCCTGTCATGATAGTACGTTTCCCTCGAGCACTATACGTAATTGAAACTTTAAACATTCAAACTTATAATAAAAAGAGGGGGCCCATCAGCGGGACCACTAGTCAAATTTTCCCTTCAACACCAAACAATCAATATGGTGGCCCATGAAAGTAACAGACCAGGTCTGTTACTTTCATGGGTGGCTCGATACAAATGAATCGAATCGAAACAAAACGAAACGAATAGGCTACAAAACAAAACCAAATAAAATGGAACAAAACATAACAAAACACAATACAATACAATACAATACAAAACATAATAAAATAGAAAAACAAAACAAATCAAAACACAAAACAAAACAAAACAAAACAAAATAAAAAAGAACAAAACAAAAAGGATAAAAGATAAAATAGAACACAAAACAAAACAAAATAAACAAATAAAACCAGCAAAACAGAAAACGAAACGAAGCAAACCGAACCAAACCAAACCAAACCAAACCAAATTAAAAAATTAAAAAATCAAAACAAAACAAACGCAAAACAAAACACGAAACGGTTGAAAGTGGTTTTCTGAATACAATGTATGTCTACATGTACATGCATTGTACCCAAAATAATATGTATCATATCATGGACTGTATAAAGGTTCAAATCCACGAGTAAAATGTATTTCCACATCGCGTCACCTTGCATAGCTGCATGCATAATACAATTTTCGAATAATGACCCCGAGGTTTAACTTAATTATTCGAGTCAAAGACCACGACAAAACGAATAAACTTATTATAAAAATACATTTTGGTCATTGAGTATAATAGGCTTTTGATAAGCCCGATTTTCTGAATGGCTTTCTGATGATTTGTACAAACTGTAGACTTGTGATAGAGCGAGACTCGGGACGCAGTCAATAGTAGTAGAGCTCAAAGGTTCAAACTCAACGTACCTGGTGATTGACAACTGGAAGGGACCGTCTAAAAAAATGAAAATTGGAAGAAAATCAGCGCATGAAATTGATTTGTTTTTCGTGTGTAATGATATGCCTATGTTGTATGTATGCAATGGGATGGGGACTTTTTAATAACGACCCATACACTTTATACACAGTGAGGAAGAAGTATTGTAGGGTATTCTAAATTTTAGCCAAAATGTTATCATGGTGCGAAATCATCTATCCGACACAAAAGTCGTCATACTATATAACTTTAGGAGTTTTACTCCATCATGGACGAGCCCAAAATGTTGTTTTATAATGTTAAAACATGTATAGAAAAAAAAGCGCGCGACAAGCGCGCAAATATTTTTTCAATATTTTCACTGAAATGGTATTGAAAAACGAGTGACAAATTGAGCTTAAGCAAGCTTATGAAACGTTGAAGTATAATTCGCGTGAAACGCGCAAACTGGATATTTGAACACCAGACACGTTAATTAAAACCCCGGTTAAAACACGTCACCTGTATATGCCCGGGATAATGGTCTGTGAACACAATTCTTCAAGAAGCATATACATGTACGTCCTTTGAGCTGAGAGATGCAGTTCTGAATGACTGAAAAAGAAATCACATTATGATAATAGCCTTGAAAGCTTACATTTTTCACAGATTTACATTCTTTTGACAAAATCAATAAGAAGTAAATTGCGAAGTTTTGTCAACGTCGGTTTCTGGAAAAAACGCAAAGTGCGACTAGAACTTTTAAGGGCCCTTATTCTTCATTCTATACTGCCAATCCCAACATGCTTTTAATAGATCTTTATATAAATGACCCCGCACGCAGCCGCAGGCTTAACTTCATCAAGGAGCGATCCCTAATTTTTAAGTAAGCACTCCACAGAGTATAATGTTTTTCAACTTTATTTATTAACCATTTTCGAGTGGATATTTGCCGACCTGTCATTCAGATCTCAAAGCGTGTACAAATAAAAGCGCAGAAATAGTTTGTAGAGTGATATGCCATTACCACAGCCGGTCGCCGCTTTCGCGTTTGATGATTCCCAAAATCTTTTCAACGTGCATTACTCGCATATTATTAGTATTCCAACTTGTTTTCAAGTTCAGTATATTAAACATCGTATACTTCCATAGTATAACCAAAGACTTTACACAATGCCTTGGTATAACTTAATTTCTCCCGAAAACGCATACGGGTTTCTTTATTTTTTGATGGTACATGATGTATTTTTTACGTGTTCTCGAATTGGGATCGTCTGGGTTTTTGTGTCAACATGATATTGATAATTGATATTAAGATTTCCAAAATGTTCGTAAAAGGGTGCCCCAATAATTGTGTTGGCAGTCAGCTTCGAGCGGGGAGGGGGGGGGGGGGGGGGGGGGGGCTTGGAGCGTGGTAGCACAAAGGTGTTTTGTTTGTCACGCCACTAGTATGGCCATGGCAGCTGTATCAGACTGGATTCTCTGTCTAAATTCATTCGCATGATGATACCATCAGCGATACAATACAAGACGAGGGGTTTCAGTCTGATGAAGGTGTTTCACCGGAAGCAGTGAAACATCATGCGTTGTCATGGTTGTTGCTTCACATGGTTAAGGCCAAATTTAACACTTTCCAAAATTGCATCAAATGTTTCAAAAATTTCAAAATTATATCTAATTTCATGGTATCACGATGAGAATTATATTAAAATAAGTAGGCCTACAAACATGCCTAGTATTGGTTCAGTAATTCTTGGGATAGACTTTGAAAGTTGGGAAAGGTTTCTGACAAATGTGTTTCGTATATCAAAGGTAAAACTAATAGCCGCGTGGAAAGTGTTAAGTTAAAATGCAAAACATAGAACACCTGAAATGGATTAGGTTTTCTCAAAATGATCCATTCAACATCAGGAACCAGTCCGTATCATAAACTCTGTATTTGAAGACCTATTATTTTCTCCAATAATCTCGTCGAAAAAGTTCAAAGGTCTGCTAAAGTAATGACACCCGTTCCAACCGATACAAACAATGCACTATTTCGATGGAGAGAGTATTATAAATGACAACACAAAGCTGTGAGCGAGATTTTAGTAACCACCGGGGTTTCTTATAAATCTAATACTCGACGACCATATTGGATTCATTTTGCGGTTTTTAATAAAAAACTGTTTTGTTTGAAAAAAAGCTCGACAGAATTTAACCATATTGAGTTACGATCTATTTTGGGGTTTAAAAAGCGCTCAAATTTCAGTGAAATGTGACAAATGCATTACATTGAATGGTTGAATCCATAAGTTATGAACAATTGGAATGTGCTTTTTGTGCTATTCAAGTTTATAGCAGACCGATACTTAAGTGAAGTATTGATATTGAATAGCATAATGAAATATAAATTGGCGGTATTTGTAAAAATCTGTCAAGGCCATATTCATGCCATCCTAAAATTTGGGACAAGCATAACTTTACTTTCCAATTTATGCTTATTTGTTTGCAAAAACTTGATTTGTACACCTTGACCATGTCGAAAAATACAAATACAAGGCATGATTAAAGTTTTAAAATAAGTTTCTATGAATGTGGTAAATTTCCTTTCCGAACGCAACGCCCTGCAGTGCATACTACTCCATGATGAATGACTATATAGGGCAGGCCTTCTCAAATGGTGGCGCGCGCGCCACTTGTGGCGCATTGCATCAGTCCGAGTGGCGCGCGGAAGGACGCATAAAAATAAAAAATAAAAATAAATAAAAAATAAAATTTGAAAATTTGAAAAATAAAATAAAAAAGAAGAAGAAATATATCCTCAACTTCAACCAGATCGCAGAGCCACTTCAGCCACTAACTGCAGTGGGGTAATTCATGATTATTAGTAGTAGGCCTATTGATTATCACTACATTTGCTACCATTTTTTGTACAGTTTACCATCAACATCTCTTTCTTTCTTGTACCATATTGCATTCAAATATAGCTCTCCTTAGCCTCTTAAAAAGGGGGAAATCCATGAGCTTCCAGGGGGCGAACCTGGACCCCACCCGTTTTTCGCTCCGCTCGCTTCGCTCGCAGGGATAGTGGCGCTTCTAGATCACTAACATCTCACAAGTGGTGCTTCACAAAATCTAATTGAGAAGGCCTGATATAGGGTATACTTGTAATGGTAGCGAAAAAACAATAACAACACTGTCAAACGAGGTTTAAACTTTTAAACAACTAGGGTTGTTCAAGTCTAAAACAATATAAATATTCAAAATTGTTAATGCAGTGCACTGAACACCCCGGTTGTTCAAAACTTTTAAACGACCTTTTTTTGCTGAAAAAAAATAATGAAACAAGGCGCACGAAACTGATGAAATATTGTTGACGTTTTAGCATTTTTATAACACCAATTTGTTGACGTCACCTTTCACAAGGAATTACGTCATATTATATTATAACATTATTTAGAACAGTTGTCTTTGGCAAAATAGTTATTGTGACCATGGATTACACTCTCAAAATACCTCGTCAAATCTGACTGAATACCGAGTAAAAGGAAATTGTTTAGGGTTTAGAATTAAGTATAAGAGTAATTGGTTATTACGCTATTCCATTTGAAATTCATACACCACTATGGAAGACATTACCTTAATCTTTCCCACAGGGAGTATGTTTAATATCTGCATGGGTGACACCGTTTGAAATCTTCACTCCCTGTGGGAAAGATCAAGGTATGTCACCCATACGGGCTGTATGGATTTCAAATGGAATAGCCCATAAGATCTTACCTTATAATATATCAATACAAAAGCTCAAAAGACTACCCCATCATGTTGGTATAAACTTCAATGGTATCAAATTGATTAAATGGGCACTTGCGTGGAGGGGCCTTGTTCACATCATCCTCAACGGCCCTTGTAAATGCATTGATATTGTATAAAGCACGCAACACAAGCCCTACTTTAATTAAGTAAAAGTTACAACTTTAATTGAGTAGATATTTTACCAACACAAGCCCAATTTGGGTAAATATTTCACTTAACTTCTAAACAGGTTTATTCAACATGTTCAATATGGTAAAAATGCAGAAACATTTAAAGCAGTAATGACGGTAAAAATGTAAATTTTTAACGAATGAAAAGTTTTAAAATGTTACAATTTGGCAGATAAAATCGGTAACACGATCCATACACTTCTAAAACAACGGGATCAAATTAAGCACTCTTGAAATCTAAAATAACGGGGTCAAATCTTGACCACATTTTTTTTGACATTTGAACACGTGTTTAGGCTATGTGTGCTTTGACGTCATCCGATTTGAACCGCAAGTGCATGCACACAGAAAACACTATGTAAAAAGAATACACAAATTATGTAAAAAATACACAATCTGTGTAAAAATAGAACTCCATAATACTATGTAAACAGTTGTGTAAAGCTTTTGCATAGGAATTTACACAAGCTTGGGTATATATTACATGTTTTATGTAAACTCTTACATAATAATTATGGAGGTCTATATTTACATAATTTTTTACATAGTGTTTTCTGTGTGTGCATTTAAACAAATTTAATGTGGTATTTTGTAGTAAATAGTGTAATCTTTCTATGCCATGGTATAATTAATAAAATAATTATATGACGTAGATTTCTACATGCATACATCATGTAAATAGTTTTGCAATCATTTTAAGGCCAAGTAAAAAAAAAATGTTTCTCGTCCAGTCTTTATGTATAGCCTAGGAGATGGAGACTGCTTGCTCATAATTTTCAATGGCAAATTTACTCATTGAGTGAGTCTACTTAATCACAAAGAATTGTATATTATAATTCTCAACAATTACATTATGTAAGTGTTGCGATCATTTTAAGGCCAGGTAAAAATATAACCATATTTCTCGTCCAGTCTCAATAGAGGAGACGGAGACTGCTTGCTCATAATTTTCAATGGAAAATTGTAAATAATTCTCAACATGAGATGGATCACCGTTAGTTGAAAGTATATATACCAAACTAGAGTTAGATCAAAATAAATGTTTCAAAATTATTTTTATGTGTGAGTTAGTTCAAAATAAAATGTTTGCAAAACCTGTGAAAAATGAAGAATTACAAGACAATCTTCAAAAGAGGATGGTCATGAGGATACCATGTGCGACTGAACGAGAAACATTGTATTGTGAATAATCGACGGTTGACCATGCTTTTACATGTAAATGTACTGAGTGATTCTATATAATATAAAAATGTACTTTCAAGTTTCGATATAATATGGTACGCAGTCTCCTTACTTTTAAAACAATGGGTGTTTTCTTTTATTAGTGCATGAAACTAGTGGGATAGTGACTAGGGGATCTATTATGTATTGTGGTTGGTTGGAGGTTTTTTGTTAACAATCAGCAAAAATAGGAACAACTTTAAATCTTAAAGGGACACTAAGAGATGTGTTGGAGGCAGCGCCCTCAATTATGATAAAAACTGAGATTAGTTTATTTTTATAATTGTATTACATGTATGAACTTACACCTATAAGGATTAAGAAAAATCAGCTCTCTTTGTACAAGAAAACGTCGATTCAAAAAATGCTTATCCCGCGGGACCAGCATTTTACGTCCGACAGTATCCCCGTGCAGTACGCGTGATACATAGCGCGAACCATATATGCATAGAGGGCGTTTTTCAATAAATAGCGATGATATTGTTTTAATCTAGTTTTGCTGTGTTTTTTGTTAGTAGAAACAACAATAATGGCGATTTTTAATGTTCATCTTGAATTCTGAAGTAAATTTTTAAACATTTAAACTTTTCAACACCACTTAATGTCCCTTTAATTGCTGTATATCAAAGGTTATATTTTGCGACTAAAAAAATGTAACAATCTTTTGACTTTAGAGGATACGGCTACTCGTGATAGCGCTATATCGGCTTGGCTTCAATTGCTTTAATATTGCAGTGCTTTTAATCAATATAAGTTTATTGTTTGGGTGTTTTTTTCTGAATTACCCTATATACTAATGTTATTGTTACATTTTGAAACTGGGCTATCCGATTTATGGAGAATATTGTCTTATTAAACCATGCTTAATAACTGTATGGACTCCGGCAACAAGATTCAGAGCGTTTTTGGTCGTCCAAGGGTCTGAGTGAGACTCAGCATTTTGAAATTTTCCAATTCAGTTTCCCCAAATTGGATGAAACGTGTTAATAATAAATGGGTTCATTATATAAATGCATTGATCACATAATTAAATTTGATATAAATGTTTTAAATTCCTGTTACAATTGCTGGTTCGGGACCCTGATTTGTGCAACTCCGCACTGCTGCAATGTATGGAATTATGACCTGCATAGGAGATTTACTTTGATGAGGGGAAAAGCTGTTTGCAGATCTATGGTAAACATGATAAATACTCTTTTTAAACGATGAATACTTCTATGGTGTGTTGTGTATATACATAATGTATGTAAAAGTCATTATAATTTAAAACAAACGGGCAACAGGAACGGACAGGATACAAAGTATATTGAAATTGTGTGGGGGTAGAAGATACGTTTGTTAAATCATCTTTAAAAGAAAGAATTTCGTCATAAAAATAGAATGTTATGTTTTGGCATAAATATTTCGATATAAATTGTGAACAGTACAGAATAAACGATACAATAAGAAAACAGAAATGGTAAAATAATATAACTCATGTATTATGTAACTCAACAAAAAAGACAAAGTAGCAATGTTATCAAATGGTATATAGAATAATCTCTGCAATACAATTTGTGTCTAGCTTTTGGTGCCTAGCGCCATCTATAGTTTGTACGTGGCTTAAACGCTGTGTGATGGGAGAGTTAGGCAAACCCTCGAGTGTCCCCGCAAGCAAGGGTGGAAAAGTTAGGCAGACTGAGCGGTGTTATTACACCGCTGTCTCATTGCCTCTATCACCGGCAACCCCTAGATGTTTACCCCCACAAAGTCCTGGGGCAAATCTATTAGTGAATCTCCTCCATGAGTTCAGAGTCTTCGCTGACCAGATCCACATACCGCTAGTGATCCCTACAACCAGTGACATAAATATTTTTAACATGAAAACTTCAATGTTTGGCTTTACACCGTCTCGTAACCAGTTACCACGGTTCGATTGTTCGTAGAAACCACACGCTACCACCACCGTAGCGGGGACGGTGTACAGTACTGAGAACAATCCTATTTTGACCATGAGTCTTTCAAGTTTGTCTGTTTTTGTTCCGTCGCTTTTCATCACGGAGCGTATTTTAAATAATGATATGAATCCAGCTAGAAGAAATAACGTCCCAAGGACGAGATAGGTAAATAGCGGCGCGAGAACAAAACCAGTCAGCGCCGAGAGATTATGATTTCCCACATAGCACATTCCCGTTAGTTCGTCGGCATCCACGACCCTCATAACGAGTACAATAATTGTCTTGATAAACGGAATACCCCAAGCAGCTAGATGAAAATATGAACTGTGCAATTGTATAGCTTCGTGTCCCCATTTTAAACCGGCCGCTAGGAACCAGGTAAACGTTAGCAAGACCCACCAGAGAGAGCTCGCCATCCCGAAGAAATATAATATTAAAAATGTCACGGCACACCCTGTGTTTTCTAGGCCTTCTAAAATGAGAAACTTTTGATCTCCACCGTCGGAATCGCAGGCGATGACGTCTCTGCCGGCGATTAGTCTGACGATGTACGCCGTGGAGTAGATGGTATAACACATGGCTAGGAATATTATGGGCCGTTCAGGGTAACGGAATCTAGACGGGTCTATGCTGAAGGTGAGCACGGTTGCCGCCGCTGATATGAAGCAACAACCAGACCATATCGCCATCCAGATCTCGGCGAATCCTTTCTCGGACTCCGAAAAGAGTAGATCGGCCTCACACTTCAAGGCGCACCGTTCGTATCGCTTCACATAATGCCATTTATGAGGGTCCTGTTTATGGGAGCAATCTGGCGCATCACCCCCGCCTGCTCCTTGGTTGTCCCCAGGTCGATACCCGCGCCCAATGTCACTAGTATCCTGTTCTTCATCTTCATGTCCAACAGGACCCTGGTCCATGCACATTGTCTTGTCATCATTCTGCGGCGGAAACTGAGAGCAGTTGAGCGACGACGGCCATGGATAGTTAAACTTATTCAGTACCGGTTCGCACTTTCGCCTCACTCTTTCGCACATCGGTCGACAAGCTCCTATCGGCACGTCGATTTTCTCCGTACAAAGCGGAGCATAAACGGAGCAGAGGAAAAAGCGAAGTTGTGATGAACACCCGAATTGGATGAGCGGTGTGAACGTCTGTAGCTGAAGCTCTGCATCCTGTTGCAGCTCATGTCCAACCAGATTTGGCAATCGCGTCAAGTTATACCCAACGTCTTGGCAAAGTTTGATGGTGATCGGTACGCATTTCTGAGGCTTTGGATTGAATTCGTCGAACTCTTCCTGCCCTAATATTCCAGGTCCGCTGAGTCCTAGTCCGGTTTGTTGTGGAAGTTGACAGCGGCCAAAACAAATGCAGAAACACAAAAGTATTAATCCAATCAGGTATAAATCCGATCTTCTGTGGTTTCGGCTAGCCATGACTAGTGGTCCATGAGTGGTGCTGTCGCACACTGTAGACACCAATTGAGAGATACACATGTTTATAATCACTAGTCCTTACAAAACTAGAGCCGCCGGAGCAGAATACAACTAAACACAGCTGTACTTTTCAGAGTTAATTTAACGTAAAATGTCCTTGTTTCTTGCAGTAATAAACCCCGAAATGTTTCCCACACAATATAAAATATCCACTTCACACGAGTATAGTGAAGTCCCGGTGTCGCCAATCACGGCCGTTTCTTATCGCACCAACACACGATATGCTGTTTGTATCTTGGAGTTCCCAACACATGTTGTGATATTATTACACAGTTCATTCCATTGCATGTATGCGACCTTCACTGCTAAAACACACACAAAGTAGTAATCGTATACCTCTCGTGGTACTGCAATGGAATGTAGAAATGTAGAGAGTTTAAATTGCAAAAGTTGATAAGTTGAAACTTGACTGATACAAACACAATCGATAGACGAGTTGATAGTAACGTGTAGCCAGTAATTACTCCAAACACTGCACAAGTAATTACCAAGTAGTTGAAGAGCCACAAACACTACTTCATTTTTGTAAATATTCCCACGAAGGCCAGTATTTGTACGCGTATTACTAGTCCAACGATTTATGTGCAACTGAAAGGATTTACTGTGTGTGTTGCGATAACACTCTAATGCACCTTTTCAAACGTGCACGCCTCCGCTGTTGTCGTCTATTGCTGGCAAAACTGTCCGTCAAACTAACCAATATACTAGCATTTGTGCCGCGTGGATAAGCTAGCCAACTCTCGCGGTCAAATAAACATAACATACAACATTCCGTATTCGCTGCCGCCTCGCCTTAGCAAAATCTTACTATTTGGCCCTCTTGCGACAACGCGCAGACGACCAACTCTCAGTGTGTCGTCGTATTTTCTCCCCATACACAGAGTATGCCCCGCCCACTTCTCCTCAATGCCATCATAGACTTCAGTGACCGAGTCGTATCGCCAAAATGATTGGCTGTTCACTGGCGCATGGATAATTACATCGGGCAAATTAAATTATGGTTTTAGTCAACTTTAATCTACTTCCCATGTCCTATTATTACCAATTTTGAAGTGATTATTTCGGTAAGCCATTTATATAATGAGCTGTAGAATCTTCGCACGTATTTATTATGAAAACACTGGAATCTTTTAATGTGTCTGGGCCACACCTGGACTTTTCGTTGCTGCAATCCCCGATAATTTCTAGGTTTTGTGTATTTTCGCCTACAAAATAATTCAGCGCGGAATATCACACCTTTTCGTTAATCTCTACGCACACACCCCCTTACACTTTCCACGCGGCTATTTAGTTTGATCGACCATTACAAAACAGATTTGTCAGAAACCTTTCGCAATTTTCAAAGTCTAACTCAAGGATTAATGAACCAATACTAGGTATGTTTGTACTTATTTCAATGCATTTCTCATAGCGATTCCAAATCTGGTAATGAAATTCAATTATTTTGACATTTTTGAAACATTTTGTGAACTGTTGGAATGTCGTCTGCAGACGACTGCAGCGTGGACAGTGTTAACTCAAAATACTTCTACTCTCTTCAAATCTCGGCACACCTGATGAGGCTGACTGGCTGAGATGATCAACAACAACATGTCAACATCTCTTTCCCAAAACATTGATTTGAAACCTTGTATTGTGCACATGTATGAGATTTACAATGTGTAATACCGTTGAATGATGTGTACCTACCATTTTAACATGGATTAAAGTTGTCTAAAGGGTTGTCAGACACTTAAGTGTCTTATTTACCTCTCAACAAAAAAGGATCAGATTGCGGGGATGTTGGTGGTACATGTAGCAAAAGAATAAGCTGTTCATTTTTGTCACAAAAGTATTAAGGCGAGTTTTGGAACGGACATTTGGTGGTGGAAACTAATATTTTCGAACGCAAAATGGGGAACTGAAGCGAGTTGGGACGGAGTCTAAAACCCAGAACAGTTTAAAATTTCGATAAAAGGGAACGCTAGATCTCTTTAAAATGTTTGGGAAGTCTACTCTTTATCACGGAATGTCATCTGTACCATGAATTTAATGCAATAATATACCGTAGACTCCTTATTTAATGGTTCTCAAATCTTTTGGATCATGTTTTATAGAGGCTATAACAAAATGCCTAGTTTTCAAATCATGGCGTTTTCAGAACATTTTCAATACGTCTTGTTGGTTTCATTCCACGAAAATCGGTTAGAATTTGCTAAAAATATATTAAATAGCTACGTAATAAAAGCCATAGTTTTAAAATCATGGCATTTTCAGAACATTTTCAACACGTCGTGTTGGTTTCATTCCACGAAATTAGGTAAAAGGTGCTAAATTTATATGTAGCTATAAACAATGCACTTTAACCATGCTAAATAATGGCTATAAACAATAGCCACGTACAAAGTACATAAACACCGTATAAATAAAAAGATGACAGGATTGCAATCGGGTTTAAGTAGAAGGTATGTAAAGGTCATGTCGGGGTCAAGGGGTCATGGCGTAACTATCCGAGAAAAAAAACAAATAGGCGAAAATTGAAGTGTCCCTCGTGTTCTCATCACCAATGACCGCAACGAGGACACGATAATGATAAAGTGAGGATTGAAGGGAAGGGACTTCAAACATGTCAAACCACCAGTCTATTCGGCTATAATGTCACGATTTTGGTGAATTCGGTAATCATTTTTTTACAGGGGCAATCCATTTGTCCCTAAAAAACATAAACTCCTACTTAAAATACTTTAACTTGCTCGTTTTTGGTGAATTCGGTATCATTTTGTACCGGGAAATCCATTTGTCCCTCAACATGAACTCCTACTTGACAAATACATTTCAAACTCACTCACCGTCACTCACTTGCTCGATTTTTCAATCTAAGGTTGTAGGTCATAAAGGGTCAACATATGCATGTGACGTATGTTCGTGTGCTGCCGTTCTGATGTTGCTTAAAGGTATATTATGTGATCTTTCCAGGGAACGCCCTCAACATCGAAAAAAAATTAAAAGCAGATTTTCTAGCAGATTTACATTTCTGATCATAAATCGTACATACATTCCAAGTTACAGGGCGATACGATTTTAATTACTTCAAAATCATGGTTTTAGAGTGAAAATAAACTGTCGGGATATTACACGACAGTTTATTATATTTTCACTCTAAATTCACTCTAAAACCATGATTTTGAGGTAATTAGGAATCGTATCGCTCTGTAACTTGGAATGTATGTACGATTTCTGATCAGAAATGTAAATCTGCAAGAAAATCTACTTTCTAAAAAAAATCATGAATAGAGGGCGCTCTCTGGAAAAGATCACATAATATGCCTTTAACTCACTCATAAGCTGCATAACATTAATCCTTTTATATCCACCTGACTGCTTATTTCGAAATTCCCGTCCGCCAGGGCAAAATAGGTCAAAGTTCAACAAATTTCTTAATAATTATTTATGGGATCAAATCTCAGGCTCCGATGTGAATAGAAAATGGTATAAGCCGTAAAATGAATCTACTAGTACAAAGTTAAGTCTCTTCGGGAGTGTCAATTGCATATTTTAAATTGCATCTTATCTATACGTCGCTATTTCACATATTTAATATTTACGTAGGCCTTTCGCATATTATATAGGCCTATTGCATATTATATAGGCCTATTGCATAACATATAGGTCTATTGCATATTTTGTAGGCCTTTCGCATATTATACGGGCCTACTGCATTTTTTGTAGGCCTGTGGCATATTATGCGAGGCCTATCGCATATTTAGAGAGGGCCTGTCTCATTACGTAGACCTAGCAAACATGAGGTCCTCCTCCCCCGACAGTACACTGTAAAAATGGTGTCTTACAGAACCATGTAAGACACGTCTTGGCAATAGACATGTCTTCAACAATAGATAACAAAGAAAACAAAAAGAAGTGTCTTGCCTGAAGACACATTGTAAGACATGAAGACATAAGACATGAAGACACAGTCATGTCTCTATGCAAGTCATGTCTAGACAGAAGACACATTTGTGAGACGCGTCTCATGTAGCAGGTAGGGAGACGTGTAAGTTTAGAGACATGTGTCTAACCAGCAGACATGTCTTCTTGCGAGATGTCTTGTATAAATACATGACTTGTGTCTAATTGAAGATGTCTTACAACCGACTTAATTGAGTCATGTCTTACAAAGTGTCTTCAGGCAAGACACTTCTTTTTGTTTTCTTTGTTCTCTATTGTTGAAGACATGTCTATTGCCAAGACGTGTCTTACATGGTTCTGTAAGACACCATTTTTACAGGGAGATAGGATCCATCAGGAGGTAAAATAAGAAGTTGCAAACAAGGCCGTGTAAACTCAGGATTAAAATGGATGGAGTGTAGGTCCTAAGTGTAGGCCTACAGCTTAAACTTTTAGCGTCACAATAAAAGACAAAAAACTGAAATAATATGTTGTCCTACTGTTAAAGATGAAATTGAGAGAAACTGATTGAATGGAGCTTGAGGCACATTTTCTGACCTTTATTTTGACCGATTAACGTTTTCCTCGTCCTTTATCTAGACCTATACATATACCATTTGATAGGCCAAAGCCTAAGCCTAGACAATCACGAACAAACTAAAACTTAGGCCTATGAAATGCATCACATACCAAGCCTAAACCATCAGCGCCACAAAATCCGCTCATTTTGGTCTAAAGAGTGTTGATAAATAAGATAAACTAAATACATCGCTGATGGACGGACACGTTTGGAGGCCAAATCCTGAGAAATGGTCTCACCTCTTTTTTCTTACGTCTTTTCAACGGTTTGTAATTTGGCTTGGGTGCATATTTGCATTGTTCGTTGTTGAAAAGACGTGTTTGTTGTCAATTGAAAGGACGGCTTATTGTCGATTGAAAAGACAATTTGTTGTCGACTCGTCATCATTCAGCAAATCAAAAGCGAAATCCAGAAGAAGAGACAACACATTCTCTTTTCTTTTTCTATAATTTTCAAGGCCTATACATGGCGCAACTGTCGTTTAAAATTTTGGATTTTTATACCACCACCAGACCAGTTAGCCATATTAGAAGACAAACTGAACAAAAAGACTAACAAACAAATCAGAAACAGATTTGTACTAAAAAACATTCCACCAACCAAAGGTTTCTAATCCCAAGCGGGTTTTTTAATGGACGAGATATAAATGAATTTTCAATTTTGTTTACACAAAAACTCATCTTAGTTAACTAAAGTATTACTTTTCAAAGCTTCATAAAAAAAACAGAAATATTCACACACAAATGGTTTGACTGTTATTACTTTTTATTTTTGTAATTAATTTTTTTAATATTGAGAATAATTCGGCAAATGTGGGCAACATTGATTCTGATTATATAAGAAACCACAAGGGGAAATACACTCTTAGTTCATTTATTTGGCTTGCATCCATCTCTGTGCATTCACTGCTACACTCTTAGAAAAAGAGGTTCTTGGTTTCCCTGAATGTAGAACCCGGTGAAAAAGGTATATACATTTAAAGGTTATAGAAGGAACACCAAAAGGTTTTTTCAATTTCCAGAACAAATTTAGGTTCTAAACACCACCTATAACCATTTTGGTTAATTCCTTAGAACCTATCCTAAATTTCATACAGTTCAGGTTCTATTTTGAACCTTTTTCTCTAAGAGTGTAGCTCATAAGGTCGTATTAACACTTTCCGCGTGGGTATAAGTTTTACCACATACAAAACAGAATTATCAGAAACCTTTCCCAACTTTCAGGGTCTATCTCAACGATTACTGGACCAATACTAGGCATGTTTGTACTTATTTCAATGCATATCTCATGGTGATTCCAAATATAGTAATGAAATTCAAACATTTTGACATTTTGTGAAATTTTAGAATGTCGTCTGCAGCTGCCTGCCTCGTGGAAAGTGTTTTAACACATGTATAAGAAGCGCTTCAAATGGGTCTCACTCTCACTCTCACGTGTGTGTTCCAAAGGTGTATAGTGTGAAATGTGTTGAAGCTGATTCTGATTGACATTTGACCATTGATTTCAACATCAATAGTTATGAAAACTCCTAATGATTTCTATTATTACCATTAACTAACATCGACTTTTAGTACTTTACTTTGGGTTGTATAGGGCTGTACCGTTCAATACAGGGGATCCGATTACTCAGGAAGCTATAAAATGGTATAATTCGATTTTTGGTTGATCTTTTTAAAAATAAAGGTTCAGATGGACATGGTTTTAGGCCAATGTGTATTTTGAATTAAGGCGTAATCAACAGATGTTCAAAACGCGAAATTGAGTAGTTATGTATTATCATGACCAAACTACTAGTAAAATATCCAAAGCAAGAACATAGGATATTATTACATATTGAATAAAGATTGTCATGGAACATAGCTGAATATACACATCACATGATATATTCTTTCCATTCCATCGCATTTTACGCAGACCTATCGCATATAGAAATAGTTACGTAGGCCTATGCCATCTTCAGAATTTATGGTAGGCCTACCGACTCCTATACATATAGGCATATCGCATACTGAGGCCCGGAGCATATTCCGTAGGCCCATCGCATATTCCGTAGGCCTATCGCATATTCCGTAGGCCTATCTCATATTCCGTAGGCCTATCGCATATTTCGTAGGCCTATCGCATATTTCGTATGCCTATCGCATATTTCGTAGGCCTATTGCGTTACACGAAAAACCCGTGGGCTATGCCGCGCCCTATAATATATTGAGTTTTTAAAGTTTGGCTATTGCCTGATTGCATGATCGCATGTTATGCTCTGTTTATTCGTTTATTCATTGTATTAGTTACTCTCTAAATTCCTTCGATTTCCAGTCCAGAAGGGCTGATATTAATATTAGAGTTAAAACCTTTTAAAACTTAAAATTATTATTAACTAGTCTAATTCTATATCAAATGATAGACTTGATTTTCGTTAAAAAGTCAATCTATTGGATTTTAAATTGTATTATTTGACTTATATTTTCGGTTTTGTCCCTGATATCAGTCATTTTGAACTTATTTTTAAATCTAAGGAATTTAGAGAGTGAAACATGCCTCTTAAGTGGATCACGTGACACTAAATACAACTCATAATTAGGCCTATACAAATTGGTTCAAAATACTATTAAAGTGTAGACGAAATATACTAGCCCTATTATGCATAACTTAATGCAAAACCATATCGAGGGTTGAGCGCCAGAAGGCCTTAACTCAAGAAAGGCTATTTTGAGATAATCGACTTTCAAATATTTGGGACTCATTACAATACACTGTAGCAGTAGCACCCAACTTATAACTCTAATTTTAGTCAATTTAAGAGTTTTAATGAGTTATCTCTTTATGGTTCTGAAGATCTAGGTTAGGCCTATATGAAATTATTTTTGTACCAAAATATCAATTTGCCAAAAAAATGAGTTACGGCCTTCTGGCGCTCAACCCTCGATATGGGCCTACAACAATGTTATCTCATGCTGTACGAAAGATAAATTGTTGCATAATACAGGAACAATTTCAAAAGATGGCGATGCATTAATAATTCGCCAATTATAGATCACAAAAAATTATCCTCCCAACAACAATGCCCGGCAACAATGCTCTATTGTAGTCGATAATTGCTAGCTATTGCTTCCAGTTCAAAGAACACAGTGATTAGCTCAGTTTTATGGTGATGGCGGTATCGATTTAAATAATGGAGAAAAAACCCGAATTATGATTATTTACCAAAGTTGAATTGCCAATCACCTGATGGCCATTTCCTGGTTCGTTGGTTAAGGGGGCTATGCACCTTCGGTATAGCCTCCGTAAAACTTCATTATGGCATTTAATCTATTATATAAAAGTATACATTTTTTGCAGGAAAGGGTTCAATGAATCCAACCATGATCATGAAATTTACCATTTTGGAAAAAATTATAAAAAACACGTTTTTTGACCCATTTTAGGTTCTGCAAAGATAACTCAAAATACATTGTGTCAAATTTTGTCATACTAGTTTTATTATATTCCACCTACAATCCCCTAGGAATCGGGGTTTTTTTGTTTTGAAAATCTTTATTATTTTTTGAAGTATAGACCAAAATGTGCTAAAACGTGATTTTTTACCTCCGATATTGTGGAAATCACCATTTTTGGTTTAAAAAAAACACATTTATTGGCACTTTTTGGTCGATAATTCCAAAAATAATAAAGATTTTCAACAACAAAAAAGCTAGTATGCGATTCTGGCCCGATTATATGGTCCTGGACCATTTAAGTTAAGATTTTTAAGAATTTTGACACCGTAGAAATTATATTTGCAAAAAAGGACAGGGCCTAAATCAAACAAATCCGGAGGTGTGATAGGAGGTGGAGGTTGGAAGCATGACAAGGTAAACACCAAACTGGATATCCTAGCTTTATGTTATTTACGGAATAATATCGGTCCAAAATCTCACAAAAACGTTGGGCAACGAAGAATAGGAAAAGCCATGTATAAAAGTCCATACTCGTTTTTAATTTTAGCTGAATTCCAAAACACTGGTTTTGATAGAACATCGGGTTGTCCAAAATGTAAATATCATAAATTACCGCAAATATTACAGGACACGCAACAACATAACAACAACAAAACACCTCACCTGACACGTGTTCACATTTATTTAAATTGTGTGTCACTTTGGTTGAAATACTTTGATACGATTCTTTCTTTTACAAATAAATGCACCATTCTTGGTACACGTTGTACAAGTTTGAACACGTGTCAGGTGTTACATTAATATTTTCTGATCTTATAATTGAGATTTTATATAGTGGTAGTCAGTAGTGGCGCGAGCAATAAACGGCCTACCTTTTTTTAAAAACATGTTCCAAAAGTTCAAATAATTTGATTTTGACAGAATCAATCCAAAGAAGATTCTAAATACACCACCACAATGCAATGCGGTTTTGCAAAATGCTCTAATTCTAGTCTCTAATTTGTCTCAGGTCCCATAGAGCCTATATGCACACAATCATGGCTTCATAGCGTTTTCATCATTGGAGCTCTTAGACTCATAAATGAATAAATTAGTTATCAGTGTTCCTTTTCCTTATTTCTAAAACTTAGAACTCGACAAACATGACAAATGCATCGTGTTGAAAAAGCTTCAGTTGGTTGGCGTTCGCGCAATGTATTGTGGGAAGACCTTAAAATCTTCTCTTTGGAATCAATCCAGATGTACATTAAGATCATTTTATGATCATGTTATGATTATTATTATCAACCAACCAAGGTTACACAAGTTCGTATCTAAATTGTATAGCTTTTTGAAACGAGAATCACAACTATAACTAACTATACCAAATCTATGTTTTGAACAATGTTCACTGTTAGCAAATCGTGTGTAGGCATGGGGATAGGCCTAGTGATAGATGTATTTGTCCAGTGACAGTTAAAAGAATTGTCACTGATTTGTCTCAGGTCACTATCTGGTTCCTGGAATAATGCATATCATTTATTCATGGAATTACCACACAAGCTGTCTTTTGAAAATGTAATTTTGCAGTTGTCAAACATTTCGGACAATGACCCCGACATATAACACAATAGGCCTACATCGGGCGGCGCTGGAAAAAAATATATATACATAGGCCTACATTTTAGAGTGGATTGGATTCCACACACTTTATGGAAAATACGTTATACACAATTAACACAATAATAGGGATATAATACTCCCCTAGTAAACAGGACTAAAAACTGCACGTTTTCGATTATCGATTCATTTATTTTTATTTATACTGTTAATAAAATTTCACTGACACTTACCAAAACATTGATTTTTAGCAGATTAGTAACCATTAATTAGGCCTAGGCCTTTTACACAAGAAATGAATTATCATTGAAATATCAATAAACTAAATTATTAAATATATATTTAAAATTATATAATTTATGCTTTATCATAAAATAGGAGATAAGATTAGGGTTAGGGTTCTACATGTTTTAGGGAGTTGGTTAAAATATCGTTAGGTTACGAAAAGAAATCGCGGCCTGGGTGGCTGATGAGCAACAGTGGGAGAACCTTATAAACCATGCTTAAACTCAACATCAAAGGTTTGGTTTATATTAGATTCGTGGATCCTAATCAATTTGAGAATATGAACATGTTAACAGCTTGATTATATCAACATTAATTAAATCATTGATACTCATAGGATATGATGTTTATAATTAAATCATCAAGTTTCCTTTGATACGTTAGCTGATCAAATTAATTATAGGTCTAGTGGGTTTTTTTGGTTTTTTTAGGCTAGTCTTTGTTGTTATTGTCATGATGAGTGTACCAGTCTCAAGTCAAAATTCGACACTTGTTTGTTTTAATTTAATGAAATATATGATATCTTCCTTACAAAAAAAAGTGATATTAGGCCTAATAAAAGTCCAATTATTATAGTGCACAACAATGAACGTTGCTTTATACTTAGCGTTTTAATTTTCGTACACACTTTATACGCGCGCTATTATTATATAAAAGGACTCCTATGGTTTATATTTCAATTTGGGCTATATGTTTTCATGGTGGTAGTCATAAAATTAACCATTATATTATGATTAGGCCCTGTACAATATTTTTCTTGTTATATTACTTATTAGAATTATTATTTATTTAGAATAGGTCTAGGCCTATGACCTATCAAATTTAGGCATTCTTAGCACTCATTGAAGCAAAATGACATGCGGCAGAAATTATATCGATAACATATAAGCCTAATGTGATTCCATCACATCGGATTGATTATGAAAAGGCCTATAAATAAACAAAGTATACTCAAGTAGGCCTATTCGATATGAGCCATGTCAGCTAATACAGTTGGATGACTGCTCATATCACATATCAAGTTATGTCATACAGGTCTATATTGTGTCGATCGGGCCTACCTACGATTATAGCCATTATACATGTTATACAGGGTGCTGGCCTATATTATACAAAATGTATCAAAAACTTGTATAAAAATGTATCATATATCCATTAGTAGTGGTACTTAACACTTTCACGCGGCTATTGTTTTACCATACAAACAGATTTCTCAGAAACCTTTCCCAACTTTCAAAGCCTTATGAATTACTGAACCAATGCTAGGCATGTTTGTAATATATTGTAATGCAGCATGGTGATTCAAATTAAGGTAATTCAATAATTTTGACATCTTTGAAACTTTTTGCGACATTTTGGAACTGTCGTCTGCAGACGACTACTGCGCGGGGAAAGTGTAAAATTCGATGGACTCTAACAAAAGATTGAATGGGATTTTTGCATGGTTTTAAGATCATATTAAACTGAGACAAATTGTTATATAAATCTAGGCCTAGGCTATACAGGCCTACATGTAGCTGCAGAAAGTTGTTAGCTTAAAATCGGGGATGTGAAAATGTTTATAAAAAAGTTTATCACTATTTTACCCGATGCCCTGGTGAGGAATGTAGACTATAATCATGTATACACTGTTAAAAAAATGTTGTAAAATTAACGGTAAAAAGGCTGGCAGCCAACAAACCCCTGTAAAATTGACATTGTACTGTAAAAATTTACAGTAAATAGCTGTAAAATTTAACGGGACACTGTAACATTTTACAGTTTCTTAAACCAATTACTGTAAAAATGCACAAAAAACAATATACTGTATATTTTACATTTACAGTATTTTACTGCTTTTTTACAATGCAAAGTAAAATTTACAAGCGTTTGTTGAAAATGTTGTAAAATTAACGGTAAAAAGGCTGGCAGCCAATCTCCCAACAAACCCCTGTAAAATTAACATTGGTGAAATTTAGGACTTGGTCAAAAAATTGACAATTTTTTTGTTTGTGTGTGTATAGCTAATGTTGAGAATGTTAAGTCTTAAGCCACTAGCTTAACTTTTCATTTGAGTCAACGATGGCTTAAAGAATCAAGTGTGAAAAATACAGTATTTGACCGGGGGTTTTTTAGAAACGGTAAAATACTGTCATATTCCCATCATTTTACAGTGTTTTACATGTAAATTCTACAATGATTTTTTACGGTGTACCCACACGTCAGTCATACTGCTTTAGCCATACTAACGTTATTAAAGTATTCACCCTCATCAACACCACGGATATTACGAACATGATAATGGACTGTTAATTGATCTAATGACTGGCATTAATTAACCCGATGACATGTATATTTTCAAGTACCCGTCATCGAATGAATAAAATACAGCTTTGAATTATTAAAAAGCATCATGTATGAATGCTAAAATGTTCAACGGGGAGTGTTCCATCGCCTTCAAACGTTGTTATAAAATATTTAAAAAGACAAATGAAAAGTGGACAAGACCAGGACCCTATTTCATAAATGTTCTATTGAACTTTTCTTAGGGACGCAGCATTAGATTTTTAGGGGGGTGTTGGCATTGAACGTTGGGTCGGGAGATTTCTTTTGTTTTTGTTTTCTTCATTTTTTAATGTATTCCTTTATGAAAGTTGGGTGGGGCAGAGGTGTGGGTTTTATACTCATTGGGTCACGTTCTGGAGAGTGGGTGAAGGTTTGTATTAACCACCCCCTGCTGAATCGATTGGTGCGTCCCTTCAGCCTTTTATTAGGCCTATGTTAAGCATCCCCGTCAGACACTTTTGCCCAAGGGGGGTGCGTTGTTGTTGTTTTCGTAAAAGGTTGCCCCAATTTTTTCCAAGTCAGTCACCTCGTGAATTTCACGTAAGTGGGTGGGGGTGGGGGGGGGGGGGGGGCGCTGTAGTCAATGTTTTATGAGTACGGTAGTTTTACTATCATTGATATTTGAAACTAAGAAAACGCAATTTTTACCTTTAAAAAAAAGAAGAAAAAAAAAGAAAAAGATTTTCAAAGGGGGGGGGGGGGGCGATCGCAACCGTCGCGCCCCCCCCCCCCCCCCCCCCCACCCCCCATCTGACGGGCCTGTTAAGAACGATATTAACGTTTGAGCTTTATGAAGTTGGTCCCAGGTTTAAAGTTTGACATGAAGATCAAAATTATGGTATTCTTTATTAAACATTCCTCATGGCATGCATAAGAAGAGTTAACACTTTCCACGTGGTAGCGCAGGCGTCTGCAGACGACATTCTAAAATGTCTCAAACTGTTTCAAAAATGTCAAAATTGTTAAATTTCATAACCATATTATTTGGAATCACCATGTGAAATGCATTGAAATAAGTACAAACATGCCTCGTTGGTTCAGTATATGAACATCTGTTTTTTATATGGTAAAAATAGCCGCGTGGAAAGTGTTAAAATCTTAGAAGAATAACTCATCTTAAAGACCCAGGCATCTACTCATTCCACCAGTGGCTTAATCCAGCCAATCTGCCAATCTGACACATTTGAGCAACAGAGGGCGCTGCAATACCAAATGTTTTAAATGCCTTTTACTCTTGATATCCATGTTCAATAGACTCAGATTCCTTTTCAAAAATATGTTGAACTGTATTTTCAAATATTGTTCGTATAAATAAGCTGATATAACATAGATAAACGATTTGAAACGTAAAAATGTAATTTTGATGATGCCCCTTTTTTTTCTTAATTTAACACCATAGATTGTATATGTTGTAAAAAGTATGTATCAAGATTCACAGTCTGTTTAACCAACATATAGTAGATGCCTGGGTCTTTAACACTTTCCACGCGGCTATAGAATTAGTATTAGTGTTACCATACAAAACAGATTTTTCAGAAACCTTTCACTACTTTCAAAGTCTATCTCAAGAATTACTGAAACAATGCTAGGCATATTTGTACTTATAAGTTATTGTAATACATTTCATGGTGATTCCAAATATGATGATGAAATTTAATTAATTTTGACATTTTTGAAACATTTTTGTGTAATTTTGGAATTGTCGTCTGCAGACGACGTGGAAAGTGTTAGATTAATATTCTTAACTCTCTCTGAGTACTCACGTTTCAACGCGATATCCAATCGTTCATTTTGTTTTGTAACAAATTCATAGAGGAGAGGCGGCTCTTACATGATAACCTAAACCGTTAGGTCCTTATCGTTCCCACTAACACTTATCGCATTATCCTACAGAAAATTTACTTAGTGTATTCTAATCCTATTGGGGATAATCTGCCTGAGCACTATAGTAGCCTATATTCTGTCAATACTTTTGTAATTCGTAATTACGTTAATGGAATACGGCCCCTTCTTTTACTCTCGATCCACGAGGTGTCAAACCTTTGTTTGGCAACTTTATACTTCCCTTCCCGAATTATCCCTTACGTACCACCAGGCCTAAAACTGTTGTGGGCTAGCCCCTATACTGCTGTGGGCTAGCCCCTATATACTGCTGTGGGCTAGCCCCTATACTGCTTGCGATGCAAGGGCGACAGGGATGATGGGGCAGGGTGGGGGACACCTTTCCGCTAAAGCAAGCGTCATGTTTCATCTTTTAAGGTCCATTATAATATTTTTTAACTTTTTATGATTTTTATGATTTTATATGGGAACGTCATGGTTTTGAATGAATTTGCACGGTATTTAAAACATTTCCTTTGTAAAATACTCTTCTATCTAACGGCTGTCCGGCGGAAGCGGGGCCCACAGGTGGTCCCCCTCTATCAATTTCACGAACCCTTCGCGCCCCACCCCCCCCCCCCCCCCCCCCCCCTCCTAAAACTCTACCAAGCAGTACAATCCGTTTATTGAATATGGCTTATCCCCCTCTCCCTAAATTCTGATTCTGCTGCCACCACCGGTTTGTTGATGGTGTAGAAGTTGTACCGGACATTCAAGGTAAAGTTTACTATGTTTAGGCACACTGGCTAACTAAACGAAGGTTGTTACTCTGGAGCGCGCGGCTCAGCTGCTATGGAACTCCTCACTTGAAGCTACTCTGTACGAAGGAGTCAGTGATATTTGTCTCCAATAAGACCGATCTCCGGGGACAGGACGGTCCACCCAAAGACGGTATTACCCCGGGTATTTACCGTATTAGGTCCACAAGTTTGGAGACTGGTCTTTCTGTCTGTTGGCATTTTGTTCTGGTTTGGCAAAACAATTGCCATTCGTTGTGTGCTATACTATTATAGGCTGCTGTGTCGCATTTGAAGGGTTCAAACTGGCGCCTGCACAATGCATCCATGCTTGGTTAATGCAATTATCTCCAACTTCTTTAACGTTACTCGACTTATTATTATAGATCTAAAGTGATGGCGTTTACTATAAACTCATGATGGACACATGAAGGACCAAGGGGCGGGGGAATAGGCCTAAAGCGATTTTCAGAATCCCTCAACAAAGCGAACAGTATCAAACGAGAACAAAGTGCATCCATCTTGTGTATGTTTCTTTTCGACAGTTTACTTTAACATTTTCCACGCGGCTATTGGTTTGACCATCATATTTTTCAGAAACCTTTCTCAAATGTCAAGGTCTATCTCGAGGATTACTGAACCAATACTAGGCATGTTTGTACTTATTTCAATGTATTTCTCAAAGTGATTCCAAATACGGTAATGAAATTCAATAATGTTGACATTTTTTAAACATTTTGTGAAATTTTGGAACGTCGTCTGCAGACGCCCGCCGCGTGGAAAGTGTTAAAAATGTCAATCATGCAAAAATCATGCAACCTCTATATGAAACCATGGCATTCTATTACGTATTAGGCCGATTTAGAATTCAATATGATCCGATTATGCCTGTACCATAATGAATATTAATAGTTTGTTTAAATGGGGATTTGTCTCTGAAAGTTTGGAGCTCAGAAATTAAACCAAAAATATGGTATAATATAAAGCAAATTGGTATTTATTAATCCTAGTACATTCAAAACTGTTTTGACACGTAAAACAAGACAATGATTGCGAGTAATAATCGGATGACAAATCCTTTGATTCAATCACATCCCTTAAAATATGCTATTCCAGTTGAAATCCATACACCCCTTATACATACCTTATATGGAAGACATGGCCTCTTCCTAACAGAGAGTGTAGATTTTATATAAATGGAGTCACTACACTCTTAGAAAAAATGGTTCGTTTAAGAACCCTTTTTTGTCCCGCGGGGAGCACCTTTTGGCCTAAAAGGTTCTAAAAAGAACCTTAGAATGGTTCTTTGAAGAACTTTCAAATTTTAAATAAGACATAAAGGTATATTTACTTTTTTGTTTTTATGTAATATGCAAATTCAAGAGAAATGTAAACAAATTTAGTCCTTTTCAACTGTTAAAAATCATTTCTTCTTGGCTAAAAACATTTTTTACCGTTTTACCAAGAACCATTGAGGGTTCTCCATAATTTTTCCCCAAAAGGTTCTTGAAGCTTGAGGAACCATTTTCTTGGCTAAAGAACCCTTTTAGAACCTTTTTTGGTTCTAAAAGGAACCCAATGAAATTTCTATAGGGTTCCTTTTAGAACCAAAAAAGGTTCTAAAAGGGTTCTTTAGCCAAGAAAATGGTTCCTCAAGCTTCAAGAACCTTTTGGGAAAAAATTATGGAGAACCCTCAATGGTTCTTGGTAAAACGGTAAAAAATGTTTTTAGCCAAGAAGAAATGATTTTTAACAGTTGAAAAGGATTAAATTTGTTTACATTTCTCTTGAATTTGCATATTACATAAAAACAAAAAAGTAAATATACCTTTAGGTCTTATTTAAAATTTGAAAGTTCTTCAAAGAACCATTCTAAGGTTCTTTTTAGAACCTTTTAGGCCAAAAGGTGCTCTCCGCGGGACAAAAAAGGGTTCTTAAACGAACCATTTTTTCTAAGAGTGTATATGCTACATGCAGGTGATCCCATTTGAAATTCACACTCCCTGTGGGGAAGATTAAGTTCGTGTCTTTCATATAGGGTGTATGGATTTCAAATGGAATAGCCCAAACTTTGCTTGAAAAATAAAGTAATAAAAGTTCACCATAAAAGATGTAACATGCCTCTGCAGTAACTCAAAATCGAAAAGAAAGTATTTTTTCCTAGGTTGCTAATTCACCTCTCCCATCTACATTATCATACATAGATCACTCTGTGGGTAAGATTTATGTTTGAATGAGCAGCGTAACCAAAGTTTTCCATATCATGTGTTTGGTTGTACATTCCTCCAAAAGTGTAATAAATTAAAAACTCTTTTGTAGATAGTTAATTGGCACTATACAAATCTCGATAGTACATGTGAATCTGATTTTTAACTGAAGTGCTTTGCATGATTTGTGTCCCTCATAATTATTATGTCGATCATATTAAACATGTTAAAGCCCGCCCCCTACACAATGGCCCCGTATGAGATTCGTATTAACGAGAAACGGAAGGATTTCGTCAACCGTGTTCTTATTATAGCCAAACCTTTGACATCCCACCCGCAATAGCAACTCGGTCCTCCACCTGAAAAAGCCCAAAAGCAACGGTTGAACTTTAAGTAAAAGAATCTGATTTCACTGAACCCTTAGCATTTAAAATGCTTCATTTCCTTGATATGAAGTAGTCAGAAAAACAACGGAAATTGGCGGCACAAAGCGAGATGTTGGCGAGATGTTTTGCTCAAGGCTTTAGACTATAGTCCCGATACATATAACATACACAGAACAGGTTATCATGAAAAAATATCAAACTATTTCATGAGGCTTACTTGTTCTAGTTTTATTGTATAAGGTGAGACGACATATCTACTATACTCCAGCTTCATGGACAGATAACAGGTCGTCAGTATCAATACAGCGATTTATGTACACTGCAAAAACACCGGTGTTAAAAATAACACCATTGGTGTTGTGAGAGGTCCACACCAAAAAAATTTAACACCGGTGTACCGGTGTTACATTTTTGGTGTTATATCAACACCATGTAGTGTCATTTTAACAACTGCAAGTGTGAAAAATAACACTGTAAGTGTTAATGTAACACTGTAAGTATGTAACACCAAGATAGTGTTAAAATAACACTAATTGGTGTGGACCTCTCAGAACACCGAACGGTGTTATTTTTAACACCGGTGTTTTTGCAGTGTACATGCTTTTCATTATAATCATTATGATCAGTGTGTTGGTCAGATGATCGATGTTTGTCTGAATTGAGGCAAAAAAATCATTTTGGTCATTCGAAAACCATCTACAGTTATACTTTTAGTGCATCTTGTGAGGAAGCAAATCAAAACTCGACCGCGCGGTAACCGGCGGTTCCGCCCGGTTGGACCGCATATCATTGTTTAGAACAATAGAAACCGTCTGCAACCTCACGGAACTGCACGGAACCGGCGGTTGCCGGGCGGTCGAGTTTTGATGTGCTCCCTTATGTTAGATTGGAAACTTGGGCTTTAATAAAATATTGCCTTGTAAATAGCGATCACATTTTGTTATTCCAATCTATTAGTATTAGTATTATATATTAAGTTCCACCATATGTAATTGTGTCGAAAGTCCAAAAGGGTTTCAAAATCCAGAGTACAAATGCGTATCTTTCGGATATTAACCAAAAAGTAATGTCACTGATTGTGGAATGATAAAGAAACTTCTTTCCCGTGTTCACCTTAACCATGTTAACACTTTCCACGCGGCTATTAGTATTACTAGTTTTACCATGATACAAAACAGCTTGAAACGAATGGGCTTCCTTAGCGGAATGAATGTAAGTCAATGTGAAAGATTGAATAACGTATTGACGCAATGTAAGTATTGATTCCAACTTGGCAGATGCTTTTTAGAACACATAACAGATGTACTTGTACAAAGTCAGGTTTTTTACTGAGAATGTTATACTACACTTCAAACAACCTTGAATGACATATAAATACCTGAGGAAGACGGTGAGTAAATATGTTAGAAAATAGCATTTGGATGTTTATATGTTGTCTGCTAATTGGAAGTCGTGTATGCATGCATATCTTTCGAAAGGTAGACAAACAAAATCACGTGCGTGAAAATGTTGTGATAGTTGCGTGAAAAAGATCGTAATAAGGACAATATTCGTTTTTTAATTAAATAATACAGTTATTAAAGTTGAAATCTCCGTCAACGATTTTTACACTAAATATGACCGTAAACTTGGCCAAAGTCATGCACAAATAATAACTACTATAGTATGCAAATTACTGATGATTTCTCGGTTTCGAGTCCATGAAATGGACACACTTCCGGCGCAGACGATCCCACGACAACTTTAATACGGACATTTGAGTCCTGTTTTCAACTGTCTAATAACTTCCTTACCAGCATGACCACTGGTGCAAAATGCGCAATGTCAACACATATTTGCCTCAATATTGAGCAGTTCAGTCTACCTTTGTTTTTAGTGTTTTATTAGTTTTGTCATATGTCCATTATATTTAGATCGGATTCCAGCAAACTGGCTGATGTGTGCGTTGGCTCAGGATGTACATGTATTGAATCGCCATATCGGTTATGGATTCATACTTCGCCAAGCAGGATAAGTGAAATCGTTTCCCTTCCGTATTTTATTTGGCATTCCACATACATCCATACGTTTTTAGAGTGTAAGTGAAAGCCACGAGAAGTGCTATCTTCAATTGCTGCGATAGGTTGTATATACATGGTCGCCTATAATAAAGCTGAGCAATAAATTGAAATGTAACTCGGAGCAGCTATTGCTGATAGCAATAGGGATCTGTCTCTGAAAGTTTGGAGCGCAGAAATTAAACAAAAATATGGTTATAAGCAAATTGGATTTTTATTAATCCTTGTACATTCAAAAACTTTATTGACACGTGAAACAAGACAATGATTGCGAGTAATAATCGGATGATAAAATAATTGATGCCTCAAATCCTTTGATTCAATCACATCCCTTAAAATAGGTTATTCCAGTTATTCCCTGGTAGACATGGCCTCTTCCACACAGGGAGTGTAGATTTCAAATGGAGTCGGCACTATATTTGCAGGGGACCCCATTTGAAATTCACACTCCCTGTGGGGAAGATTAAGGTCGTGTCTTCCATAGGGCGTATGGAATTTAAATGGAATAGCACAAAATGAGTTCCTTCATCCACATGTGCACCTCCCAATCCAATCTCCTCCTTTCTCCTCTAAAGTCTATATTACGAAGGAATCAAATCTAACCGCCCCTGCTGCATCGCCAATTTTCTGGCGACTTCAATTTCACCTATAGACAACCTCTGCGGAATTGGTATGAATTCTAAAACAAATAGATCACCACTCAATACGTCGTGTAAATAACAGACTGTGAAGAGGTTAGCATTACCTAAGCGTCAAGTTGAATTGAGAGTCTTGATTTAGCTTGGATTGCTCTCTTAAATGCTAACAAGTAAATCGTATAGGCTTATGATCACCTTATAACCACACACGCTTACCGTATCAAGTAACCATAACCATCGGACTATACAGGGTGATCACAAGATAAATTGTACCACTCATGCCATTGGAAAATGGTGCAAGTTAATGTTATATACATTGTAGCCATTATCATGATTTTGTCACATGTTTGTAAACTTTCTCAACCTGAAAAATGGACTAAATTATTTGACATGTTTGAAGGACGGTAGGCTACTTGATACTTAAAGGTTTATCAGATATTTATTGCTATTTTTTCTATGAAAGCTGTATTGTCAAATAGAGGGTACTTGCTTGAAAAATTAAGTAATACAAGTTCACCATGACAGATGTAACATGCCTCTGCAGTAACTCAAAAATGAAAAGAAAGTTGTTGTTTTCCTAGGTTACTAATTAATCTACATTATCATAAATAAACTGCTCACAAAAAGAATCGAAACACTTAGAAATGATCCAATATATGACGGCTCGAAAGGGTATGCATTGATCGAAGCATATAACCAAGTGCATAATTTTGTTCTGCGTATTTTGACACATCGATCGTTGAGATACGATGTTGCGGAGCGGAGTTATTGTCATTTCAATGATCGTGGGTCCAGTTTCAAAAGTGACACTCATCCCTATTGAAAAGCACGAATCTGATCATTCTAAACAGTAATGCAAACCTCTTTCTATAGGATGATTGTCACTTTTAAAACTGGACCCACGACCATTGAAATGACAATAACTCCGCTCCGCAACATCGTATCTCATCGATCGAGGTGTCAAAATACGCAGAACAAAATTATGCACTTGGTTATTGGCTTCGATTAATGCATACCCTTTCGAGCCGTCATATATTGGATCATTTCTAAGTGTTTCGATACTTTTTGTGAGAAGTTTATTTATGATAATGTAGATTAATTAGTAACCTTTTTGTGAGAAGTTTAGATCACTCTCTGCGGGGAAGATTATTGTTTGACTAATGAGCAGCGTAACCAAAATTTTCCATATCATGTGTTTGGTTGTACATTCCTCCAAAAGTGTAATAAATGGTTTAAACATTTTTTGTAAAAAGTTAATTGGCACTATAGGCCTACAAATCTCGATAATACATGATTTGTGTCCCTCATGTTATGTCGACGATCATATTAAACATGTTTAATAAAGCACCCCACACAATGGCCCCATATGAGATTCGTATTAACGAGAAACGGAAGGATTTCGTCAACCGTGTTCTTATTATAGCCAAACCTTTGACATCCCACCCGCAATAGCAACTCGGTCCTCCACCTGAAAAAGCCCAAAAGCAACGGTTGAACTTTAAGTAAAAGAATCTGATTTCACTGAACCCTTAGCATTTAAAATGCTTCATTTCCTTGATATGAAGTAGTCAGAAAAACAACGGAAATTGGCGGCACAAAGCGAGATGTTGGCGAGATGTTTTGCTCAAGGCTTTAGACTAGTCCCGATACATATACCATACACAGAACAGGTTATCATGAAAAAAATATCAAACTATTTCATGAGGCTTACTTGTTCTAGTTTTATTTTATAAGCTGAGACGACAGATCTACTACTATCTTCATGGACAGATCGTCAGTATCAATACAGCGATTTATGTATGCTTTTCATCATGATCAGTGTGATGATCAGATGATCGATGTTTGTCTGAATTGAGGCAAACAATTCATTATGGTCATTCGAAAACCATCTACAGTTATACTTTTAGTGAATCTTGTTAGATTGGAAATTTGGGCTTGCCTTGTGAATAGCAAACACATTTTGTTATTCCAATATATTATATAATATATATTATATATTAAGTTCCACCATATGTAATTGTGTCGAAAGTCCAAAAGGGTTTCAAAATCCAGAGTACAAAATGCGTATCTTTCGGATTAACCAAAAAGTAATTTCAGTGATTGTGGAATGATAAAGAAACTTTCCACGCGGCTATTACTAGTTTTACTATATTCAAAACAGCTTGAAACGAATGGGCTTCCTTAGCGGAATGAATGCAAGTCAATGTGAAGGATTGAATGACGTATTGACGCAATGTAAGTATTGATTCCAACTTAGCAGATGCTTTTTAGAATACATCACATGTGACTTGTTGTACAAAGTCGAGTTCCTTTAGTATACCCTACCACTGCATGTTTTCAATGGGGGCTTTTAATGAACGACCCATACACTTACACAGTAAGGTCTACAAATGGTAGGGTATTCTAAAGCTTACACTACACTTTAAACAACCTTGAATGACATATATAATAAATACCTGAGGAAGACGGTGAGTAAATAATATTTACGCGTATGTTAGAAAATAGCATTTGGATGTTTAATGTTGTTTGCTAATTGGAAGTCGTGTATGCATGCATATCTTTCGAAAGGTGGCGAACAAAATCACGTGCGTGAAAATGTCGTGATAGTTGCGTAAAAAAGATCGTAATAAGGACAATATTCGGTTTTTTTATTTAAGGCATAATTCCGTTATACTCTGCACACCTCGGTAGTAATGCATCGTTCATAAAAATCATGCACTAGGCCTATAAATACCTCTGTGAAGGGTATAACAGAATTACTCCTAAACTGTTATTAAAGTTGAAATCCCCGTCAACGACTTTCACACTAAATATGACCGTAAACTTGGCCAAAGTCATGCACAAATAATAACAATGCAAATTACTGATGATTTCTCGGTTTCGAGTCCATCAAATGGACACACTTTTTTCCGGCGCAGACGATCCCACGACAACTTTAATACGAACATTTGAGTCCTGTTTTTCATCTGTCTAATAACTTCCTTCCCATCAGCATGACCAGTGGTGCAAAATGCGCAATGTCAACACATATTTGCCTCATATTCAGCAGTTCAGTCTATACCTTTGTTTTTAGTGTTTTATTAGTTTTGTCATATGTCAATTATATTTAGATCGTATTCCAGCAAACTGGCTGATGTGTGCGTTGGCTCTGGATGTTGTACATGTATTGAATCGCCATATCGGTTATGGATTCATACTTCGCCAAGCAGGAAAGTGAAATCGTTTCCCTTCCGTCATGTCCGTATTGTATTTGGCATTCGACAGACATCCATACGTTTTTAGATTGTTGAAAGCCAAGAGAAGTGCTATCTTCACCTGCTGCTATAGGTTGTATATACATGGTCGACTATAATAAAGCTGAGCAATGTTATAAATTGAAATGTAACTCAGAACAGCTATTGCAGATATTACACACAGAGCAAAATAATGGATGATTAGAAGTTTTAAACAACACGTGTGTTTACGTAACGATCTTTTAAAAACGGCATAAAGGCGTTGCATATTATTGTTGGTGATGGAGCCTAAATTACGTTCCTTATACAATAAAACTATAACTGTAGATATTGTTGAAAAGAATTTAATGCCCTCGATCAAGGTTTGTCAGATTAAATGATTTCGACAATAGTAAAAGCATTCCGTCAAGTCGTTACATATACTTCACGAGGTATTCCATAAAACTGTAACACATAAATAGCATTTGACATGATAACTGCATTGATAGTGACGACCTTATTCGTGATCCACATCATGTCAACTTTGTCTGTATACCATGTACATCGCATGTCTATCTCTTTACACGCGGCTATTAGTTTTACCATGTACAAAACGAATTCTTTAGAAACCTTTCCCAACTTTCAAGGTATATCTCAAGGATTACTGAACCAATAATACGCATGTTTGTACTTAATGTCAATGCATTTCACATGGTAATTCCAAATATGGTAATGAAATTCAATAATTATGAAAATTTTGAAACGTTTTGTGAAATGTTGGAATGTCGTCTGCAGACGCCTGTCGCGTGGAAAGTGTTAAGATAAAAACTATATAGAACAAGTTAGTAAGTCTCAAGATAATGTGCTTTTATCTTTCTCATAACGAACTATTCCGTATAGGGTCGTTATTAGCAAAGCCTTGGAGCAACATCTCGCCAACATCTCGCTTTGTGCCGCCAATTTCCGTTGTTTTTTCTAACTATTTCATATCAAGGAAATGAAACATTTTAAATGCTAAGGGTTCAGTGAAATCAGATAGTTCAACCGTTGCTTTTGGGCTTTCTTCAGGTTGAGGACCGAGTTACCAAGCTATGTGTGGGTGTGATGTCAAGAACGCGGTTAAGCTAAATCCTTCCGAATCTCAGACATGTCAGACGCGCTGAACAGGTTATTTAGGAATAAAGATGTTCATTAGCTATGCATGATATAGGCTTACTTATAAATGCAAATACAAACCACGAGCAATAAGGGCAAGGACTAGCACAAGGACATTTTACAACGTACCTTGTTTACTGCACGTATTTTACATGTTGAATTTTACTATTTTACGTTTAAAAAGCGGGATTTTATTACAATTTAAAATAATAAAATTCCTTCGATACATCACAGATATAACCGTACCTATCTTAAAAATATTCTTGCTCGGTTTGATGATGGACAATTTAGTATAAAAATGACAAATTTTCTCGCGCGCATTAGTCCAGGAATATCATTATAGAAGCCCGTTTGAAAGAAAAAGGTACCTTAATAATGGCCAGATTCGTGTAGATATGTTGTTAAAATTTCGCGAGCTACGCGCGCATCAACTTCAGGATGCAACGTCATTTGCCGGAATAAACAGCCAAGCCGCGCAATTTTTGTACTTAATAGGGTCGAACTGGTGTTCACCGGGGAAAAAAATCCTTTGCCATCCCCCCCCCCTGGAAAAGACCCCAGATACGCCACTGTGGTCTAGTCAGTGCAACAAAGCCCTATAGGCTATCTGCAGAGAGGCTAGTGCCATTTGTGAGATTGTGTTTCCACAAGGGTACATCGTGAAGCACCCTTACAACATGTGGCAGCTAATGCAGCTATATTGATTGTGCACAACCTGATGTTTGTGAAACATTATCCAATCTGTTATAGCTGCCCTGTTATTCTTTTAGTATCAAATCAATGGTTCTGATACATTACCACATATTGTAATACTTGGCAGCTGTACCAGTCTTGTTGCACTATTAACCTTCGATGGGGTGGTGTACCGAAGTTTGTTTTCAGGTTTCATTCGCAATTTTCAAATTTGCCAATTCTCGTCCGATATCCTAGAGTAGGCAACCAATCATGTGATATTGGCTTTTTGGTATTTTCCAATGGCATGAATGATGTACAATATACATTATATCTGATGATCACCCTGTATAGTCCGATGGTTTACGGTTACTTAATACGGTAAGCGTGTGTGGTTATAAGGTGATCATAAGATTTACTTGTTCATGTTGTTAGCATTTAAGAGAGCAATCCAAGCACAATCAAGACTTTCAATTCAACTTGACGCTTAGGTAATTTTAACCTCTTCACAGTCTGTTATTTACACGACGTATTGAGTGGTGATCTATTTGTTTTAGAATTCGTATCAATTCCGCAGAGGTTATCTAAAGCGAAATTCAAGTCGCCAGAAAATTGGCGAGGCAGCTACGCAGATTTCCTTGGAACTATAATATGTTGGCCTGTGTGTAATTGGCGGTAGACAAGGAGGTGGAGAAAGGAAATTATGTTAACACTTGCGACGCGGCTATTAATAATAGTTTTACCATACAAAACAGGATTTTCCGAAACCTTTCCCAACTTTCAAAGTCTGTCTCGAGAATTACTGAACCAATACTAGGCTTATTTGTACTTATTTTAATGCAAATCTCATGGTCATGATGGTGATTCCCAATATGGTGATGTAATTTAATAATTTTGACTTTTTTGAAACATTTTGTGACATTTTGGAGCTGTCGTCCGCGGACGACTACCGTGTGCCGAAAGCTTTACGGGTAGGTCTATTGAGTAATAATTAGTGTTTATAGTGTTATCAATCGTTCCGTTATATGATCCACTCTGAAAAATGATATGCGTATTCAAAATTTAAACCAACACACAATGAATGAGTAAACCATTTTGTAATATTTATCTATAAAAACCGTCAATGTCAACTAACTCCACTAAATTTGTACTATTAAAATGTTATGTTAATTCAAACTTCAACAACACGTTTATCTATTATTAAAACAACAGGGTAAAGGACGTCGTCAACTACGGTATATGATATTAACCTAAGAACACGGGGTCAACTCTTGATAAGTGTACTGAATATCAAATACAATGCGGAAGGGAAACGATTTCACTTTCCTGCGTGGTGGCAAACGTATTATATGTAAAACCGATACGGCAATTCAATACATCCGGAGCCAACCTGTCAAGGGAGCACATCAAAACTCGACCGCGCGGCAACCGCCGGTTCCGCCCGGTTGGACCGCATATCATTGAATAGAAACCGGCTGCAACCGCACGGAACCCCACGGAACCGGCGGTTGCCGGTCGGTCGAGTTTTGATGTGCTCCCCCGATTCAGTGGAATCCGATCCAGACATATATCTGAATGGACATAAACAAAAGTAATAAAAACAACATTTTAGCACCAGTGGACATGCTGGGAAGTTATGGACATGCAATGCTCAATGTGATGGTAGAAAAACAAGACACTAATAGAAACACAAAACATGGTTATTGCTATCTTCAGTAGATAGCACGTATACATGTCATATACAAACACTGAGATATCCTTGGAACGGTGGAACTTGTTGTTTGATGTATACAGTTTGAACATGATAGACGTATGTTTATATAATTCCAGAAAACTTAAACCATAGTCCATGTTTGCTTCACACCGTTTTCTCTTTTTACGTAACTTTTATAACATTCAACAGTGAAAATAATCATAATAGTATCAACACTCTCAAATTCTCCCCCAGATCCATACAAATAAAGGAGATACCCCTATATGAGTTTGTAATTATTATCAAGATTAGACGGATAAGGTGAACGTGTTATGTTATCACTTTCCACGCGGCTGTTAGTGTTACCATACACAACAGATTTTTCAAAAACCTTTCCCAACTTTTAAAGTCTATATCAAGAATTACTGAACCAATACTGGGCATGTTTGTACTTACTGTAATGCAATTCTCATGGTGATTCAAAATATGGTAATGAGATTCAATAATTTTGACAATTTTGAAACATTTTGTGAATTTTGGAACTGTCGTCTGCAGACGACCGCCGCGTGGAAAGTGCTAACATTCCTTCGTGCTATCTACAGTAGATAGCATGCAGAGCAATTACAGAATATGTATTATGTTGCGTTAAGAGAGGAACTTAGTTGACAAGTTGCCTGTAGTTGTATGCTGCATTGTGCTGGTCACCTGTATATGAGGACTTTTACTTATCTTTCTTTTCATTATGCCAAACTCAATTTTACTCAGTAATAAAACCATACATTGGTGTAAATAATATTCCCTCATATCTTAAAACTCTAAAATTGAGATATCAATGTTGACATCGCTGCCTCAGCAGTTCAGACTTCATCATAAATTGTACACCAGTCAATCATAAACCCCCGGTGTGTTTGACCTTTTCAATACCATCCCACACCGCTCTCTGATTATGTCCCAGTTTGATGTCATTATTGACCAGGTTCTGACACACGCCAGCACATATTCGCATTATGAAAGGACTTAGTCTATGACTTCAACATGTTCAATCAAACCGAGATGTATCAAACATCAGAGAGCATTGTGGGCCGTGTGCAAAATATATTGAACATTTCTATCCCGTTCAACTCAAAATGGCTAACCCCAAGTCTCCCAATATGCGAAAATTAATTCCGGCAAATTGATAAAGCAGCGGGACCCCCAGTTCGACGCCTTAGGTTATAACGGGTGAGGTTGACGAAAATATGATCCATGACAATGTTGTTTAACTTGACAAATTGAGATGAAAACCGCGCCTTGTTTATGGTTGAAATACAGGCTGTCCCAAACATAGATTAATACCCGTCGATGCCCAAATTTGATTATGTTTTTTTCATCATAAAATCATTAACAATAGGTTTGTTGTGTATGCCAAAAGGATGAAATACCCATCTCTTACCATGCTTTACAGTACACAATCTTCAGTTTTATTTTCAAGATCTAAAATTGTAATGAAAGGTTTAAAATTGATTACAAAAACAAACCTAATATCCTACAGTTTTGTTTAAATAGTAAACAATTAGATAAATTCATAAACACCACTCCACAATAAGCCATCAAAATGTTGTAACGCGTGTTACCAACAGTGGCGGTACCAGCCTCATAATTGGGGGTGGGGGCAAGGGGGTGTTGTGACGCTAAATTTATATTGATATTATTAATATTATTATTAATTCTAGATATTTCCATATCTAGAATTCAGGCCATGATTGACTTGAAATGGCAACACCGTACTTCCGTATTCTGAATCCCATTCGGTCTACGCGCCAATATCTCTGACCAATTCAAGTCTTCGTGCCACGCTGACAACACCTCATAAGTTTAGGCCATATAGTTTTCTATTCACACAACAGGACTGGTGAGCTCTGAATTACAGAAGCTCACGATTGATGCGTGTCATGTCATTTCTTTAGGATAGTCTAGATGCTGGGTGCTGTGTTCGTTTATAATATGAGTAAGTGAACTATTTATGATGAATTAATAAAATGTATATATAAATAACTTGGAAGCTATATCCGTTATATTTATTCTGTGTGTTTTGATCCCCCTCTCCGCCTTGTGAGTTATTCCCCAGTCACGTCATAAAATATCTGGTGGAGAATTCCGTCTTTTTTTGATATTCCTATATCAATGTTTATATTATTCCGGTCAATTTACCAGCCCCCTTCATTTTGAATAATTAGGACTGTAGCTACAAAGTTGTATATGTATTTTGTTGTTCATCGCATCCAGTGTCGACGACTATAACTCAGCGTGGTGAGAGGGTTTGAATTCAGGTAGCATTTTGTTGGTATGCACTGCTGAAATTTAATTATATGTGTATTGAAATTTGTTTTATAGACCCAGAAAGGTCTATTAAAATTGTAGTTAAAATAGTATACACGAAATACATGTAGTATGGCCTATCAATATTTAGGTCTTATTTACGCTGGCAATAATGGGCGCATTCTACATGTCCAACGTGGCAAGTCGATAAAGTCTTTTATATACATGTAATTGTTCCGATATACAAGTCTCTGATAATCTGGTTCAAAAGTGCATGACCACGGTCTGATATCCATTGATAAAATTTTTTAATCCGAGATTGAAATTCTCGAGCGCGGTAAAATTCTATTGTGTAGATTTTATAAGCTCTTCTACTGGACAGGTGCGTTTCAGACAGACAATTTCTTCGGATGAAATAAATCTTGTTTATTTTTGAATGGACTGATTTCTAAATCAAGATACATAATATTGATACACTGCACTGCAATTGAATAAATGTTTTATATATTCAGCTGTAACTTGGGACTTTATTCATTTAATTTGATGTCAACTTTAAATTGTTGACTTGGATTTCATTGAGCTTTTAATTTTTTTTTCTCATTGGTGAATTTAAACTTCATCAATTAAGTTCATTGTTAGTCTATTAATTAAATTTAATCATCAATCATAATCAATAAATTTTAATTGATAATCTTAATCAAGTTTAATAATTAATAAACTTGGTTCATGTTCAGATTTTTCAAATTTTGATTGAATTTGAACTTGAATTTTGATCTTGAACTTGAGATTGACTAAAATTTTTTGTTGTTGATTAAATTCCGAATTCTCTTTGGAATTAGCGGGTGATTTTGACATAGATTGTTAAAAAGGCAATGAGCGATAGCGATAGTGATAGTGATAGTAAGTCTGTTATATCACTTAATAGTATAGAGGAGGTTGAACTTGACGTAGCAAATATGGCTAAATATGATATGCATAATTGCGATATTAAATATTCTGGTAATCCAGATGATGACGTAGATAACTTCATTAGTAGATTTGAGACGTATGCTGATCTGAGAGATTATACCGCGCCAAAATCTATACTTGCCTTACAAACAAAAGTTTATGGAAATGCTCGCGTGTATTTGGATTCAATTCCTGATACAGATAAGGATACCATAACCAAGATTAAAGATTTACTTAAAAGTAATTTCGAAGGTTCATCTTGGAAATGGGGCGTCGAATCTAAGCTGTTGTCGCGTAAACAATTGACATCAGAAACACTTGACGACTATGCTTGTGAAATAATAAGATGGTGCAAGCAGATTGGTAAATCTGAAGCAGAAAAATTATCTATTTTTGTTCGCGGTCTTTTGCCTTCTGTCAGAGCGTTTGTGTTTTCAAAAGAACCTGAATCATTTAAACAAGCACTAGACGCCGCGAGATTGGGAATTTCAGTACAGCAAACGGGAAATGACTCGCTATTCGCACCTGCACAATCACAAAATACTGAGCCCCAGGTAAATAGCATTAATTCTGTTCTGGACACACTGACGGGAGTCGTGTCTAATATAGCCACCAGAATGGAGAAATTAGAACACGACAAACATGTCTCTTTTTCTTCCCCGTTAGATCGTACTTACAATTCAGATAGAATAAGTAGTTCCTCTCAACCTAGGCATCAACCTAGTCAAACTTGGAATCAACCAAGGCAGTCACAGGCCCCCTATAGATCGTACAGAAAATTAGTATGCAATAGGTGTGGTCGTGTGGGACATGGGTGGAGAAAATGCTATGCCAAATTTGACGTAAATAGGAATCCTTTAAACTAATAAACCCATCTGCTAGACAGAAAAAGAAACATGTTCCACGACATGTAGATGGGTTAAGGTTTCAAAGATTTGAACATGTAAGAGGTGTATACCGAAATGGCAATGCAAACCGTGTACCTCTTGATTTGAACAGACAGACATTTGGACAAAAATCGAATTCCAGTTTTTCACAAGCGCATATTGAGATTAATTTGTCTACGTTGAATACCATAGCAGCATTTGTTAATGGTAACCCTGTTCAATGTTTGATTGATACAGGTGCTTCTGTCAACATTATTGATCACGATTGGTTTCATGCTAATCTTTCCAATTTGCGTTTTTCTATAGAAAAATCACGTGTAGCTGAAGCACGCGCAGCAAATGGTAGTAGTTTGGAAATTACTGGATTCATAGTTTTGTCCATATCTGTCAATGGCACACAATTTCCTGTACCTATGAATATTGCTCGTAACTTAAGTACACGTATCATACTTGGGTCTCAGTTTTTAAACAGGCACTGCGCAAGAATAGATTGTGAATCTCGTACACTAAGACTTGCTAAGGAGAGTAAAATACTTGTCATTGAGAAACAGGAAATTCCTGCTCACACTCAGTCTGTTGTGTGCGCAAGACTGTCAAATAAATTGCCATTCAATACAATTGGTCTCTCTCATGGAGGTAGGCGTGTCTCTGCATTAGGTGTATTGATCGCGAATACTGCTTCTAGTGTACAGAATAACTGTATTCATTTATTAGTTATGAATACTACTGATGAACCAATAACTTTGTACCCTCGTACTAAATTGGGCATTTTTTCTCTCGTTGACCCGCATAGGATTCACTCCTTCCCCGATCTTGAGAAAAACAATGTTAACAATGTTAATATAAGGCAAGCATCCGCGGTAGCTAGCGATGTAAACAGTAAACAAGATTCAGTAAAGGAAGTCCTTTCAAAAGTGAATTTAAATACTGATCACATGTCAGGTACTGAAGCATCTGAAATCAATGGTTTACTCACTGAATATATTGATATATTTCAAGTAAAAGGGGGTCCTACTGGTAATTACTCCCGTGTTAAACATGCTATTAACACTGGTGATCACCCTCCTATTAGATCTAGACCGTATAGGCAAGCTCCTCACATTCAAGCCGAAGTACGTAGACAAGTCCACGAAATGTTAGAACAAGACATTATAAAGGAGTCAGCAAGTCCTTGGTCCTTTCCAGTATGCATGACACCTAAAGCTGGTGACCCAAATACTTATAGATTTGCAATTGATTTTAGAGCCTTGAATAAGATTTGTGCACGCGATAACTTTCCGTTACCTAACATAAACGATGCTTTAGATAGTTTAGGTGCAGCTAAACCAAATTTCATTACAACTCTTGATCTTGCGGCTGGATATTGGCAAATAGGCTTGGAAGAAAGTTCCAAATCTAAAACTGCATTCATCACTCAAGATGGTCTATATGAATTCCAAAGAATGCCATTTGGTTTACATAACGCCCCAGCCACTTTCCAACGAGCTATGCAAGAAGTTTTGAGAGGTTTGAATTGGAAATTCGTTCTCTGTTACTTAGACGACATAATTATATTCAGTAGTTCTTTCTCCGAACACATGGACCATTTAAGGCAAGTTTTCGATAGGTTGCGCGCAGCTGGTCTAAAATTACAACCTAAGAAATGTACTTTTGGTCAAACTGAGGTCAAATATTTAGGTCACGTAGTGAACAAAGATGGTGTAGCAACAGATCCAGCAAAATTGAAAATTGTCCAAGATTATCCAACTCCTGCCAAAGTAACCGAAGTCAAATCTTTTCTTGGATTTGTGGGATATTATCGAAAGTTCATAAAGGACTTTTGCAAAATTGCTGAACCACTAACCAATTTAACTAGAAAAGATGTATCTTTTGTTTGGGATCAAAGTTGTCAAGAAGCATTCAAAACGCTCAAACGAAAATTGTTAGAGCCACCAATTCTAGCATATCCAAATTTCGATGGCACAGAATTCATATTGCAAACCGATGCTAGTCGTACTGGTTTAGGTTTTATTTTGGCCCAAAAGCAGGATGGCAAAGAACGTGTGATATCCTATGGTGGAAGAGCATTACATGATGCGGAAAGAAATTACACTGTTACAGAAATTGAAGCTTTGGCAGTTGTCGAGGGAATCAAGAAATATGCTCCATATTTGCAACATAGTATCAAATTCACTGTTGTAACTGATCATTGCGCTTTGAAATGGCTCTTTGGTATAAACAAAAATACCGGAAGTCGATTAGCGCGATGGGCACTTAAACTGCAGTCATATAAGTTTGATGTAATTCACATTCGTGGACGCCATAATGGTAACGCTGATGCATTAAGTAGAATAGATTATGACAGAATGGATATTTGTACTGATTGCAATCATTCTCATTCCAAAGTCACTGATGCTGTAGAAGTTAATAAGGTAGCCTGGGTAAAGTCGGGATTAGACGAGATGGTGAGCGACATCATACAAAATCCTAGTAATGATGTGAACTCTCGTCCTACAGTAAACGTGGTTAGAAATCTTCGATTTCAAAAAGGGAAACGTGTTGAGAATGACAAAGATTCAGTCAAGCCAAATATTCCAAACTTTCCAAATGAGCTCAACTTAGACAAATTCAAACAAGTTTTGTTGACGGATATATTTGCGGGATCTATGTTGCAATATCTGGAAAACGATGAATTGCCAGATAATGCTGTTAAGGCTAGGAATGTAGTTTTACAGGCTGATCAGTACTATGCACACGAAGGGTTGTTGTATCACATTTGGCATACTCCTGCTAAAGGGCACATGCCTGAAAGAAATGTCCATCGTTTGTATATACCCGTGCAATTAATTGATACAGTTCTAAATAACTGTCATGATCACGTGTTAGCCGCACATTTTGGATTTCAGCGAACCTACAATAGAATCCGTCAACGTTACTTTTGGAAATGCATGTATCGTGACGTAGACAACTGGGTCCGTTCATGTATTTCTTGCTCTCAACGAAAAACTCATAGACATAAAGTACTAGCCCCAATGGTAACTATGAAAGTGCCAGGCGCTTTCGAACGAGTAAGTGTTGACATTTTAGGTCCTTTACCTATTACCACTTCAGGTAATCGCTATGTACTCTGTTTTTCAGATCATTGTACTAGATGGCCAATTTTGGTACCATTGAAAGTTACTGATGCGTCAACCATTGCTCGCGCATTCTTTGATTATGTAATTTGTGAACATGGTTGTCCTCAAACCTTGTTGAGCGACAGAGGTCAAAATTTCCTCTCCAAGATTGTATTGGAAGTTTGTCGTATTATGCGCACTCACAAACTGAATACAAGTTCATATCATCCACAATGCAATGCAATTCAGGAACGTTTTAATGCAGTAATTCTGGATACCATTTCACATTATGTCAATGAATACCAAAGCGATTGGGATAAGTACATAACAGCTATACAATTTGCCTATAGAACAACTCCCGCTGAAAATTCAGTCGGATTTAGTCCCTTCTTCTTGTTGTATGGTAGAGAGGCAAGACTTCCGATAGATGTTACACTCCTAGCACAATGCAAATATCCAGATAAGACACTTCGTGAGCACATTCACAATCTGGTATCACAACTCGAAGTATTTAGGGACATTTCAAAACGTCATGCTGAACGTAATCAAGCCAAAATGAAAGAGCGTTTTGATGATCGTGCGCAAGATGTTCCATATCAAGTTGGTGATTCAGTTTGGATTTATATACCTGCATTGCAACAAGGATTGTCACGTAAACTCTCAAAGTTCTGGGCGGGACCCTTTCTACTAGTCGAACAGACTGGTCCTGTAAATTTCAAGGTGCGAAATCTTGAAAACAACAAATTGGTAACATCTACTGTACATGTTAACCGTATGAAATTTGCATATAATAGATTTGTCCGTCCAAGCAATGATACTCCCCCTGTGGATCCTGAAAGTAGAGATCCAATTCCAGGATTAGTTCTAGACGATTGTCCTGATGATATATTTGAACAACTTTTGGCTACCCACGAGTCTGACAAGAATCAGATTCCAATTATTCCAGGTTTGCCTCCTATTCAAGATGAAACTCCAGAATATGTGATAGAGCGTATTCTCAGGGGACGTTTTAAAAATAAACGTCTTGAGTATTTGATAAAATGGCAGGGCTTCCCAAATTCAAGAAATACTTGGGAACCAGAGACTAACCTAAACGCGGCCGCTTTAGAATCTCTGAAAGCTAACCCAGTTAAAATTACTGGCAAGATGTAAAGCCAGCGGGCAAGAATCATTGCAGGAACAGAGTCTGAAACAGCAAATAAATTAAAAGTGTACAAGTATAGAGAACACAGAGGAAGTATATGAATAAAATGTATAGTCCGTAGGCTGAGATATGTCATGGTATGAGTATTACAATTCTTATGACACAAAATGTGTTATTTTGATAAAATTGTTGAATGAGAGCAATTTTTAATTTGGGCAACATTGCCTGAAAGTGTGTGTTCACTTTCGTTAATTTGTATATAGAAATGATTGTTGCAAAGAATTGCACACAATGATATTCTTCATGTAGAAAGTTTGAATTTATATAGTTGAGCAAAAATGCGGAAATGCAGTATGATCAAATAAGTGTTATATTTATTTGTATCTTTTCGGAAGAGGCATATGTTGTGAGGTTTTCTCGCAACATTAGTCTCACATGAATAGACGCAAACAAAAGAAAGTTTAATGTAAATTACTAAATATTTCAGTAGTGCTACCTTTGTCTTGTTTTGTCTGTCCTGTATTGTCTTGTTGTGTACACATAATATATAGTCACCATTGATGACTATTTAATTTTAAAGGGTCACAAAAACGTGATTTCTTTGAAATAAGAAAAATATGTTTCCGTATGAAACATCGAAATTGGAAGGAAATTTTCCAATTCTTATGCGCTTCAACTTTTGATGAAACCTTTAGACCGCACACGTTAATCAGAGGATTATGTATGAGAGTGTGTGTGTTTGTGTTAGGCCATTTAAGGGATATCCCGTATGCGTGTTTGTTCAACAACAAAAAATCCCTCTTTACCGTGTGAGCGTAATCACTTGGAATTTTTCACGTGAATTCCGGGTTAATACGGTCGCAGGTTTCCACAGGTTTGGCGTCGCAGAAGATTAATAATAAATTTATATTTAAGGCCACTCGTTTAAAAATAAAATAACATTCTCTGAGAGTTAAAATTATACAACCTGATATTAGATGCCGTCAATTTGGCAGACGGAAACATGGATAAAGCACATGTTAAATTTTGTGACGAAATAAATAATTCGTTTCTATATATGATAAAGATATCAGTTTCTTTTATAAATATTTCACCCAGCATTCTTTAAGTTAAATTGTCAGGTGTCAATTTTGTTAGGAAGGGCGTATGTTGTGACGCTAAATTTATATTGATATTATTAATATTATTATTAATTCTAGATATTTCCATATCTAGAATTCAGGCCATGATTGACTTGAAATGGCAACACCGTACTTCCGTATTCTGAATCCCATTCGGTCTACGCGCCAATATCTCTGACCAATTCAAGTCTTCGTGCCACGCTGACAACACCTCATAAGTTTAGGCCATATAGTTTTCTATTCACACAACAGGACTGGTGAGCTCTGAATTACAGAAGCTCACGATTGATGCGTGTCATGTCATTTCTTTAGGATAGTCTAGATGCTGGGTGCTGTGTTCGTTTATAATATGAGTAAGTGAACTATTTATGATGAATTAATAAAATGTATATATAAATAACTTGGAAGCTATATCCGTTATATTTATTCTGTGTGTTTTGATCCCCCTCTCCGCCTTGTGAGTTATTCCCCAGTCACGTCATAAAAGGGGCATGAGAAGAAAAAAATGATTCGCGCGAACGCGCACATTTTTTGTGCCTTTTTACGCTAAAATATTATCTAAAACTAACTAATTTAACTGTTTTATACTTAAATTGTCAACATTTGGTCTAATTTAACATAAGTTAGTAAGAAAACTTTCGCACAGCCCGGAAAAAATTGTCTTTTTATGCTAAAATTGTCAATTTTTTCTAATTTTAACTAAATTGATTTTTATTTTATTTTGGGGGGGGGGCTAACACATTTTTGTTTGGGGGCCCGCCCCCTGCCCCCTGTAGTGCCGCCACTTGTTACCAAACTCATATTCAGGAAAACGTGCTTAAACCTTAATTTTTAAGTGTTATTTATCACTAATGGTTAATATGTTAGTTCAATTGTAAAAGTTGTCAAAGTCAAAATTAATATTTAAAAATTGAATAAAGAATCGAATGCTAGTAAATTATTGCTGGACAAAGTGTAACGCGTGTTACCGTAACACATGTTACCGACTATTTTAAGAAGTGAGAACTTGAATTCTTGTTATAGTATTATAAATCTTAGGAGGTACTTGCTTACAGTAATGACCAATTGATTGTAGATTGGTATGGTTAGTTTATGTACAAAAGCAAAACAAAGTTGGGATTTTTTTTAGTGCGTCTTCTCACGTAATAGCGGTCTCACATAATAACATGAGCTGATATTTCATGTTGGTGTAAGCATGAGGATCTAGCCTTGGTCTTGGGTATAACAATACAAAAAAGATGAACACTTCATTCAAATTACTCTTACAGTTTTAGAGTGGAGAATAAAGAATGGCGCGCTAAAATGTAACGCGTGTTACCGTGGAATCACCCCTATATGAAAGCACGTTTTACATGTACTATATTTTAGGTCACTAACATGAATAGTAGACGAGACAACCATTTGTGATACATTCCTCGGAAGCTGAATTCGATTAATCTAACGCTACATGTGTTACGATACGGGAAGCAAGTATTTCTAGATAAAAGATAGTCCGAAGCAAGATAGAACTGAGATAATAATTCACGCTGAGCTGCTGTGTTCCACTACAGATGGTATCGTCACATGTATAATTCAATTAAAATAATTACACAGGAGGTCTGCTGGTTCCTTGCAAAGTACGACTTCTGCTTTGACCTGATTCTCGGTGGAGGCACCAGTATCAATCTTTTTCGGGGGGAGGGGGCAAGAAAAAATATGGGGATCAACAAAAATCGGGAGGGGGAAAAATGCGCGCGAAGATGTTGGATTTTAATGTCAAAATAATCTGAAATTAACTTAATTTTGAGAAAATGTTGACATAAAAGTCAACATTTTTTATTGTTTTTTTTTGGGAGGAATGAGGTTGGGCTTAATCTGACTGGAGGAAAGTGGGGGAGGGGGTAATTATCCAGTGACTGGAGTCTCCCCCCCCCCCCCCCCCCCCCCCGAGGTGCCGCCACTGCTCTAATTCTAGGCTAATAATGCACATCGTACTATTCGTGTAGACGGTTTTGTAATTCAGAACGTTTAGTATACAAGAGTAGGGATGTTTTACATGTTAACACTTTATCCAAAAGCGGTATTTTTCGTCTTTCTGTATATTCCAACTTGTTCGGTATTATTCCTCCATTTAAATGAATGATTCACGTGTGTTCCACACTGTTCTTTTCTTACGGTATTAAATTTCAGGGTTTATTTGCACATCTTTCACCATATGCCTGCGCGTATCTATCTCATGATCTACTTTCCAATATATCCATGTTGCCATGCGCAATACAAAGTGGAATCGCACCCGGCCTATTCGATCATTCAATTGAATCAGTTCATGACGTTCAATTCAATTAATTGCACGAACCGTGTTACCAAATTGGCCCATATACATATCATAAAACACGGTGTGTCTTCTTTCTGAAAATCTAAATTTATTATTCCCGACAAGATATCACTATGGAAGACATGACCTTAATCTTCCACACATCGCTCATGTATAGAAGATTAACAATGATAGTGGGGTGTATGGATTTCATTAGAATAGACCATTTCGGTGGCAATTTATTTGTCAAGAACGGAGCCAATTGCATTACGCTAAACAATGTTTAAGTCAAGAGTATTCAACATATACATGTGTATAATATAGCCTATAATCTTTTCCAGTATTTATGCTATACAGTAATATTAAGCGCTATCTTTGAGGTGACCTCGCTTATCACAATGAGACGACACGCGGTCACCGCGTATCTCGCAAAGTATAAATTCATTCGTTTACACAACTATTAAAGTGTGATAATATTGTTTTGCTATTGATAATTATTATACAGTTTAAATTCCAAATTTGACTCATTTATTACCCCGTGACGTAATACGCACAAGATTATAACTGTTTCCGGTCTAAAGGTCGTCGTGACGGTAAACAAAGCCTTATAAGTAAGTAGTGATGGAGATTTGTTTATAAGGTCCCTGTTGTGAGTTGTGATTCCCATTGCTGCCGTGCAGACGACAAAACAATTTGTCGAATCGAATATTCAAGTGATTCTATAAATTAAATAAAAATCATGTTTTTAAGATACTGAAAACAATTCCAGCAGTGTACCTGCCATGCCAGGGTGTCAGGTTTGACCGGGAGGGGAAAAATGAAAAATCGTGCTAAATTAGCCATTTGTTAATCATAGTACCCTCTGACCTGGAAAATCTACCCCAACACCGAGAGATATCATGCCACTGACATAATGCTGCAGATGTTAACTATATGCAAGTCTTTGATTATTATCATTGTTATAGCAATAATACACTCGTCATTACACATTCTATACCGCAAGAGTATTCTTTCGTCTAATTTGTAATTGTAAAATGTTAACAAATGTCGAGACCTTTATGAAACTGCGTGGCTACGACACTAGCATCAGCGAAATAATGTCAATACGCTCTGTCGCCAAATTGTCTCTTCCAATTTCAAAACGAATAACGAGCCGTCCACCAGGACAAACACAACACAGCCAAATGATGAATATTAAGCGCAAGTTGCTCCGACGTAAAATGGTAAAAGTTAATATCTAAACCGGTTTACATGGTCTCGTGACACCTGTCAAAACTAGCACAGAACTAGTTTAGTTAATGATTAACCGGTTTATCGCTTTTTGACAGGTGTCAATTTTGCTTTTGACTAGATAACTCGACTTCAAATAGGGTGCCTTAGAAAAATGTAGAGTGTGAAATTTAGAATTGGACCAAAGACATGTATTATGTATGCCAAAGACACGAAATGAGGGAAAATATGACAAACCAAATTTGAATGAGAAACCGTGAAAGTTGCGTGCGTAGACCTTCAAAAAGGATATATTTACAACGTAAAAATATCGTGATTAAACCGGTAGAAAAAAAGTATTTCGTGATAACAATTGAAATGGACAATGCCTTAAAACGTCATGAAGCCATGAAAGATTCCTGGAAATCATGAAGAGACCAGTGAAAAGGAGGTGAGGTGAAAGTCCCGACGTACAAAGCCCGTATTCGTATATGAAGCGCAAGTGTAAAATAAACATTGGTGCAATTATAGGCAGTCATGTAACACTATTTTGAGACACCCTGTATGCAAACGTGTTGCCACCTTGACAATGTTTACAAAGCGTTACATTGTGACAACATTGTTTGATAAATTAATGCATGCACTATCGTTTTGAAACCTGTCTCACGTAATGTGACTAGACTTGATTTGTATAAAAGGAGGACATTAAAAGCTGCCGTGAGAGAAATTAACAGATATGTGTATTTATGGGAGGGCATGGGCTAGTCCAGCTGAAATTCATACAACCCCTCTGGAACACATGACCTATTTTTCCACACAGGGGGGTGTGAATTTCAAATGGGGTTACCTGATGTGACTCCCTTTGAAATTCACACTCATGTGTGGAAAGAAGATTTAGGTTGTAAGGGTTTTAATAAATAATGCTGAATAATAAATGAGATTATTTATTTAAATGTAAGTGTGTAAACTCGTCATTAAATAGAAACAATCTCAATTAGCGTGATTAGGCCCCTAAACAATACATTCAGCAGCTATTCTACTTAACATCCTTCAAAAATCCTCTCACAATAGAATGCCAATATGATGAATGTGTGAGAACACATCATTAATTATATTAGAGGACGAATGCATTACCGGAGAACAAACGCACATTAACAGACCGTATGGTTTACCATACTCCCTTTGATAAACAAAAGAAGATTTATCTATTTTTGTTCTGATTTATTTTCTGGTTGAAAACCTATTCAATATTATCTTATTAATCCATTGTCTGAGGAGAGTCTGAGGGGAGTCCCGTGTGCATGAGAGAGGCCCTACAGTTACTCTTCACAGATTTGACCTAGACCAATCAGACATACCAAAAAAGGGAAGGTAGAAAATCGGTACCCTGACAGTTTGTCCGTTAGGGGCGTTTTCAAAATGGCCACCAAAATACTAATTAGCCTATTGAGGCTTCAAAATGATTGCTGAGACAGAGTTTAATACTTTTGGATATATGAATGGTCGATACTTGTATACAAGGCTTCAAAGTATGCCATAAAACTTTTAAAATCATTCAAGATGGCCGCCAATTGTTTAAAATGGCCCCAAATGACCAAGATAAATCGTTCAATACTGTTTCTTGATATAAAAGGCTATTTAAACGGTAAGAACACATATTTGTGTAAATTATAAGATGCTAGAACTAACAAGATATATTCATTAGGTTTAACAACATCCAAAATGGCTGCCAAAATGCACAAATAGCCATTAACATGATTAAACGGCTAACAAGCCACTATTATTGACATGTTTGTCAAAATAGGGTCCAATTTTGTCCATCATTATACATCATAGAGCTCAGTAAATAGTAACCTTTTGTAGATGTTTGCTATGGCTATGGCTCAAAAATGGTTAGAATGGTCATCAGCAAGGCAGGGTCAAATGTAATGACTTCACAATTAAAAAAACATCTTTTTACGCTTCCGTCATCCGGCAATGATTATGGCGTTTGGTCAGATGAAAATGGGCTATTAAATTAACTTTGAACATTATAACACTGAAGAGAACCATCTAATTGATTTAAAATGTTTATCCAAATAAATTGAAGAGAAGTCCTTTTAATGTGTTCAATTCAACGACCAATTAATGTATCACAAACGTTGTATGAAAGTTGTTTGAAGTGGACCATCTAATTGATTTAAAATGTTTATCCAAATAAATTGAAGAGACGTCCTCTTAATGTGTCAAACGACCAATTAATGTATCACAAACGTTGTACGAAAGTTAATAATAATAATAAAGAAGAACGTTTCATACATTTTGAGTGTTTTCTTATTTTTGCATGGCCATCAATGGTGATTGAAATGATCGTAACCGCTTGACATTCAAAACGTTCATATTATATATCTAGACAGTTTATAGAGATAAGTTAGAATGACTGTCATCTATTATTAGGGGGGGGGGGGGGGGGTTGTGTACCAATGTACCTTTTTGTGTGTACAAATGTACCTTATTTGTATGGAACGCCGTTTGTAAACATTTGAACAATCATAACTTGTGTGTGTATATGTAACATTTGTGTGTATATTATTGGTTGTGCACACACAAATTATGATTGTTCAAAGATTTACAAACGGCGTACCATGGAACGCCGTTTGTAAACATTTGAACTTTCAAAGATTTACAAACGGCGTACCATGGTACGCCGTTTGTAAACATTTGAACAATCATTGTTCAAAGATTTACAAACGGCGTACCATGGAACGCCGTTTGTAAACATTTGAACTTTCAAAGATTTACAAACGGCGTACCATGGTACGCCGTTTGTAAACATTTGAACAATCATTGTTCAAAGATTTACAAACGGCGTACCATGGAACGCCGTTTGTAAATATTTGAACTTTCAAAGATTTACAAACGGCGTACCATGGTACGCCGTTTGTAAATCTTTGAACAATCATTGTTCAAAGATTTACAAACGGCGTTTGGAGAAAAGGCACTGTTACTATATAGTATTAAATGTAATTGGATGACCAGTTATGCAAGCTCAGCTATACAGGACCCTAAACAGGTTAAAGGCAGTGTTGGAGCAAGTCTGACTCGGACTCAATGGATGAGTCCTAGTATGGACTCATACTCATACCCATTGGACTCGGACTCAAGCCTTGTGGACTCGGACTCGAACCCGAGTCCGTCGGACTCGAACCCGAGTCCAGTCAAACATGGCAAATTTCAACTTTTAATATATAAGTCCAAATACTGAATAACTTGGAAATAAAAGTGTCTCAATTAGGTCATTATAATACACGTCAACTGTCCACAATATACTGCCCTCACATGTATAGCAGTATCTTGTACAATCATGTGTAACTTAGGCCTAAAAAAAGAGGCTTGTTTGAAATTTGCCATGTTTGACTGGACTCGGGTTCGAGTCCGACGGACTCGGGTTCGAGTCCGAGTCCACAAGGCTTGAGTCCGAGTCCAATGGGTATGAGTATGAGTCCATACTAGGACTCATCCATTGAGTCCGAGTCAGACTTGCTCCAACACTGCCTTTAACCTGTTTAGGGTCCTGTATAGCTGAGCTTGCATAACTGGTCATCCAATTACATTTAATACTATATAGTAACAGTGCCTTTTCTCCAAACGCCGTTTGTAAATCTTTGAACAATGATTGTTCAAAGATTTACAAACGGCGTACCATGGTACGCCGTTTGTAAATCTTTGAAAGTTCAAATGTTTACAAACGGCGTACCATGGTACGCCGTTTGTAAATCTTTGAAAGTTCAAATGTTTACAAACGGCGTTCCATGGTACGCCGTTTGTAAATCTTTGAACAATCATAATTTGTGTGTGCACAACCAATAATATACACACAAATGTTACATATACACACACAAGTTATGATTGTTCAAATGTTTACAAACGGCGTTCCATATATTTGTGTACTGATGCAGGCCTAACATTTTTTTTGTGAAACCGCCCCGCCACTAAAACGCCCCCTGCCCCATTGTGTGAAGCATTTTTTCGGGCCGGTTTTGACTATAATCAGTAAAAATGAAAATAAAAACATTTTCTCAGTATTTCCAAAGGTATATTAGTGCTTTTCACTTTTTTTGTATTTTGGTTAAAATTCACCACCAATTGAATCAGGGAGGTCATGACTATGCATCACGCAACAAGCCATGGGTGGTCTTCAAGGTTATTTTGAATAAACATGAAACAAATAAATAGGAAGCCATCTGTGGCCTTTTAGATGAATTTGGGTAGTTTCGATGTGATCTCATCGAAACTCAAAACGCTATCAAATCCATGAATTTCACATGAAATACTGCAAATTAAGCTCTAGAATTGTTGGTGGTAGTTAGTACGTATAAACAGTTGTACGTATATATTAAGCATTACGAATACCGTATGTGAAAAACCCAACTTCTGAAAAAATTGAGGGCTCCCTCCATGAAGGATCTCTTAGTGCCCCTTTATTTAAAAGTAATATTTTATACATAACTTTCATGAATTTTAACTTTTACAAACCACGTTTACAATTAACCTGTGAAAAAATGTTAAGTACAATTGCCGTGAAACATTTGAGAAATGAGCATGATAACACCCTATTGTGCTGCTTACGGTCGACAAAACAACAACGTTACCGTGTTAACACTTTCACGCGGCAGGCGTCTGCAGACGACATATAAAATGTCACAAAATGTTTCACTAATGTCAAAATTATTGAATTTCATCACCATGAGAAATACATTAAAATAAGTACAAACATGTCTAATATTGGTTCGGTATTCCTTGAGATAGACTTTGAAAGTTGGGACAAGTTTCTGAAAATCTGTTTTGTTTATTGTAAAATTAATAGCCGCGTGGACAGTGTTAACCCTTACAGCCCCAGATCCCATGAAATCCCATTTCCCAGCATCCTGGTTCCACCTGGCGCTGAGGTTTTTGTCTGAAATAATGGCTGTAAGCTATATAGCTGGGCGAATACACTCGCCCAGCACAGCTTCCCCCGTGGCGCAGTTGGTAGAGTGTCCGCCCGCCAACCGAGAGGTCGTGGGTTCAAACCCCGGGGCGTGGCACCTCTTGTTGTGTGTGCTTTTTTCGCTTGAAAAAAAATTTGTCGGAAAATCCACCGGGTGGGTTAGGGTTATTGAACGATTTTTTTTCTTCTTTTTAATTTTCACTTTTTTTCTCTAATTTTACCCTGATTAACCCTTACAGCCCCAGATCCCATGAAATCCCATTTCCCAGCATCCTGGTTCCACCTGGCGCTGAGGTTTTTGTCTGAAATAATGGCTGTAAGCTATATAGCTGGGCGAATACACTCGCCCAGCACAGCTTCCCCCGTGGCGCAGTTGGTAGAGTGTCCGCCCGCCAACCGAGAGGTCGTGGGTTCAAACCCCGGGGCGTGGCACCTCTTGTTGTGTGTGCTTTTTTCGCTTGAAAAAAAATTTGTCGGAAAATCCACCGGGTGGGTTAGGGTTATTGCAAAATATACCTGAGACTGTTTCATTTAATTGGGCTGCTCCATTTGCAATTCATATACCCCTGTAACCCCTTATGGAAGACATTACCTTAAAGATCCTAACCAGGAGTCGAGTGTGAATTTCACTTGGGGTTACCAGCATGTGACTCCCATTAGTGAAATTTACACTATGTGGATTATATCTTTTATAGGGGTGTATGGATTTCAAATGGAACGGCCCATATTATTTACAAAGAGACAAAATCGTCCATGCATTCATCTTCAAACAGAATTCTCTACTTCATGATTTGGGTGTTAGGCCACTTACAAAAATAATTAAATTCACGCAGCCCTCACTCCTCACTTTTTGGGTTAAGGTCAACCTTTCGTTTTAATTTTCAAAAAAATTGAGTTTATAATACCAAAATATTAATGGTTGATAAGCATAATTATGTATTTATCGCCCACAATGACTTTCAAGTGCTCATAAACCTAAACATAAAAAATAGCCTCACCGTTTTCCTAATGCTGGCAATATAAATGTTGTGAAATCGACATATTTATGTGTCAATTTAGTTTTAAAAATAAAAAGACACTCTCCCTCTTCACTTTTTGAAGGCCAGTGCTACGAGAATCTAATAGTTGATTTTAAAGTGGCCTTAACACTTTTCACGCGGCAGGCGTCTGCAGACGACATTCCAAAATTTCACAAAATGTTTAAAATTTCAAGATTATTTAATGTCATTACGATATTTGGAATCACCATGAAAAATGCATTGAAATAAGTACAAGCATGCCTAGTATTGGTTCAGTAATCCTTGAGAACATTGGGAAAGGTTTCTGAAACATCTGTTCTGTATATTTATGGTAAAATTAATAGCCGCGTGGATAGTGTTAAGTAACAGAAAATGAGGCCACGTTAATACGCCAAGATCTAAGAAATAACACAAATCAGAGTGACATCTTTACATGACTTATGGACTAGTTTACAAATAGTGACAAATAAGCAAAACTAGTGCACGTGAAAGCAATAATAACCAGATAAAAGGGTCACTGAGCATTCTTGCTCAATCTATAAGCGTCCTAGATATTCTTCATAATTGTTATCAGATACTAACACGACAGACATTATATTTGTCACGAATCATCCGATCTAGAATGCGTCAATTAATATCTATCATATAAAATGCCGCTTGAAGAGAGTACACATTGGTAATTGAGTGACCTATATACAAAAAGGCAACACAACTGGCACAATTTTAACAATACTGCTAATTTCCTTTCGTTATTTGTGAACGGTTGTTTGATGATTTAAAATTGTTTGATTAGGCCTTAGCAGTAATGAATTGATGGATGAGGCTCCCATTGATCGGTTCAAGATACCGGATACGGAATATCACGCTAAGCATGATGGGAAGGCGTACGAGATGGCAAGGAGCGGAAACGGGTCTTGACAGTTTAACTGCAGCGATTGAAGAAGAAACCTAATGCTTAATGCAAAAAGGCTCCTTTATGAAATTGAAATAGCTGCCATTTGTGCGATATTTGATACTCATGACAAATTCTTTACTAAAAACTTAAGACATGAAAGATGGCAGCCATTTTACATACGGGTCTTTATCGCTACAAACTCTTGAAAACGGCAATGTCAATGGGATAAAAGTCGCCGACAATCTCTGCAGATGTCCGTGTATTTGTGAGCTATTTTTATTCACACAATTGAACCTTGATAATAGATAGAAAAGTGTAATGATTGAATGCGAAATAATGAAATATCTACTGGAGGCAAAATGACGACCGCAGTTATTTCAAATTCTCATGTCATGCAATAAAGGTGGGAGCAAGCTTAACACTTACGCGGCTATAGGTTACCATACAGAACAGATTTTTTTCAGAAACCTTTCCCAGCTTTCAAAGTCTATCTCAAGAATTACTGAACCAATACTAGGCATGTTTGTACTTATGGTAATGAAATTCAATAATTTTTTGTGACATTTTTGAATCATTTTGTGAAATTTTGGAATGTCGTCTGCACACACCCGCCGCGTGGAAAGTGTTAACATGGTTAAGAGGAGAACACAGATGATTTTATAATAATTGTGTAATCTTTTATATTGATATAAGATGCAATTTTGAACTTATTTAGTTCAGGTATGTAGCAATATCGTGTGACTGATGTATGTGATAAGTGTACACTCTTAAAAAACCTGGGTCAAATTAACTAAGGACGGCATCAAATGTTCACACAACCTAACAAGATCTGGCTACAAAGTGATCAAAATTATTTTGACCCTTTTTAAGAGTGTATTAATAACTTTTACGATAAATATTAATATTAAGCAATGAGAAAGTAGTAATTTCATATGGTCGTCCATGGTTAAAGAAAGGGTATCTGATATCATGCAGCAATTACATTTTGCGATTAAATGCTGCTATCTACGGTAGACAGCAACAAAATGTTTGTACAGGATGAATCAAAAGCAATTGTGCACGGATTGAGTCGGCTCTTTGACCTTGATGTGTGCATTAAACCATGAAATTGTTTTTGTTTGTATAAAGCGTATTTGATTAGCTCATCTTCCGAAAAAATGAAAGTATATTCGACTGAAAAATAAGCAAAATGTGGTCAGGTTTTGTAATTAAGGCAACCGCTTTTTGGCCATTCCAATGGGGTTTACACAGTTTAAAACATTAATACATGACTGTTACCACGGTTACTGTAGCATGACTAAGTTGAGTGAGAACGGTGGCAATATCAATGGAGGTATTCGTTAATGACCCAAATATCAACGAAGATAATTAATATTTCCATTTTAAATTGCAAGGAAGCTAAAATTTCATTTTATATTTATGTTACAAAACTTCAAGAAGCATGTGGACTCAGGACTTATAATCTGTGAACCTATATATGAAGTATTTCCCGTCACAACAGTGATTGACTTTCATACTAAAGTGCAATTGATCAAGAAACAAGTGTCTCCAGAACATTTCATTTGTACGATATGTTAATAATGCTATGGTACATTATCCTATAACTATTAAATTGTGCAATGTTTAAACACTTTGTGTGAATATTTCCTCGTTAACTATGCCATATCACATTACATTATAAACAGGCATGTATGAATACTCACTTCATTTCATCATGCCACATGTCTTAACCATGTAAATTCCATTGGACATGTTGGAATTGTGAAAAAAAGGGGTCAGCTTATAATTATAAACCTTGTAACAGTTTGCCTATTTTTCAGTCGATTACTTTCATTTTTTTCAAACAAGCATAAATTAACATAATATAAACAACAGCAATTTCATGATTCAATACACACATCAAGGTCAAACGGCCCTTTCAATCCGTGCACAGTTCTCGTTTTATTCACCCTGTAAATACTAAATTTTGCGATAACCTTTTGCTATCTACCGTAGATAGCAATTAAGTGTAATAAAGTAACAGATAGCAACGTGTTGAACATTTTCGTCTTATCAGTGATGTAGAGCTTATCAAATTATTTTAATGCATTTCTCACTGTGATTCCAAATTTTATGGTGATGAAATTCAATAATTGTTGACGATTTTGAAACATTTTGTGCAATTTTGGAATGTCGTCTGCAGACGCCTGCCGCGTGGAAAGTGTTAAGCTGTTTTTCGACCGGTTGCGAAAGTTGACGTATAGCACTTGCAAGTCGTTGCCTGGAAGATAACTGCGATGTATGTATAAGCCTATGTAATTAAATGTAGCGGTAGATTTACCGGATGGTACGGGTGGGGTGGGGGAGGGGAGGGGGGGGGGGGGACACAAAAAATTGAGTCGATTTATTTTGCTAACTCAAATGACTTCAAAGCCACCAGTAATAAAATAACGACAAAAATAGACTAATGTTGGTGCGCATGGGTATTATTAACCGATTTTGCTTCTGGTAGAGCAAATATTTTTATATTTTGTATATCTTATTTTATACAAAGTTGAATCAACAAAAATTGTGCACGATTTGAAACGGCTATTTGACCTTGATGCGTGCATTGAACCATAGCATTTTTGTTGTTTGTATAAAGCGTTGTTAAACTAGTTTATCCTCTCAAAAAATGAAAGTAATCGACTGAAAAATAAGCAAACTGTGGCATCACATAATTAATAGTCTGATACCGAGTTGTCAAATGAAAAAAGGCAAATCTGAATACATGTACAGACCAACAAGAAGTGGAGGCAAGAAGTCTTCAAGAAGTGGAGGCACGTAGTGGAAGGTGGGGTAATGGCGGACACATTTTGTCAGAGAGGTATAACACACATATAATACGTCATATAACAATAAAAATCATGTAAACACAAAGCACTGTGATGGTTCTACCTTTTATCAAGTTTTTATCAACTCATCATTTTGAAATTCGAAGCTACGACGCAATAAAAAAAAAAATGGCGTCGTCCGGCATTACCCCACACTCTGGGGGTAATCCCGGACCGTATTTTTCAATGGCAGCCCTCTTTTTATTGGAATACAGTATTTCAATGGGAGTTAAAAAATACCCTTTTAAAAGTGTAGCAGAAATCAAAGAACAATGTCACATATTTATATGGTCAACAACTATTACCGATTTATGATGTTAAATTGACCACGCCCATATTGGTTACCATGGAAACGGTACATGTCCGGGATTACCCCCAATCCATGTACAATGTATGGGCACATCCTCTCTTATTATTATGCTCATCATTGTGACTCCGAATTCATTTCTTTTTTATCAGAAGGTATCATACATTAAATAAAAAAATAATAAGACTTTGTTTTCCTTGATGTAGAAATACCAGTTTCAAAGAGAAAGTAATGCACCAAAATATCAACTTGCCCAAAAAGTGATTTTTGTAATTCTCGCAAGAAATTGCGAGACAACCATCCCATTTGGGTTTTGTGTGATTTCAATGGAGAGGCACCTAACATCATAGGGTGGCAAAATACCACCTTCTTTCACCTGCCTTTAGATACAGCCCTGTCCGCGATTACCCCGCGTCCGCCATTACCCCACCTTCCCCTACGTGTTAGAGCCGAAGTTACATCCTACAACGCAACTGAATTGTTAGACGAGCTGTTCGCAACATGTTGGACAGGGCACACACATGTCTTTAGCAAGATGGTGGCCATGTCGAAGGATGGCTTCATTAAAAAAAACTTAGTATCAGCAAATAACTAACTGATTGCAAGGAAGCTAACATTTTATTTTGTCTCACAAAAAAAACTTAAGCAGAAGGCCGTAACTCAGACCGTATAGGCCTAATTTGTGAACCTAATAATGATGGCAAATGTGAATGACTACTCAATGCAATTATCAACAAAAAACAAATTGTCTTCAGAACATTTTATTTGTGCGATATTTTAGTATGTGAAGTATTATTATCTGAACTATTTATTTCTACAATGTTTTAACACCTTTAGCTCATTTAATATACCAGCACAGACAATTTATCTGGGACACAAGCGGGTCACTTGACTTATTTGACGTGAGTCACTTCTATGTAACTTACCTAGATGGGTGAAATGACCCAGAAAATGAAGTACAGTGACTCAACTGAGATATGACAATGGGTCAACTAACATACTTGCTTATGTGACTCACTTGATTATGTGCAAGTGTGTCAAGATCGAGTCAATATGACTCATTTGACTTACTTGCTCTTGTGCTGGGTCATTCCAACCATGAACGTAAACAGGTAAACTGACTCAGTTCCGTATAGTTACTGGTCAAGATCGACATCTGACCCACTTGTATTTTGCAAGTAGGTCAAGATAAATGTCTAGGTCACAAGCGGGTCACTTGACCTATTTGACGTGAGTCACTTCTATGTAACTTACCTAGATGGGTGAAATGACCCAGATCATGAAGTACAGTGACTCATCTGAGATATGACAATGGGTCAACTAACATACTTGCTTATGTGACTCACTTGATTATGTGCAAGTGTGTCAAGATCGAGTCAATATGAGTCATTTTATTTACTTGCTCTTGCGCGAATGGAATTATGGGATGGGTCCCATCCAACATCGATCGTGGGCCCACATGGGACCCTTAATATTTTGTCCACTTTGGCCTGTATACGGGCCAAAGTGGAAAAAATATTAAGGGTCACATGAGGGCCTACTGTGGGCCCACGGTCGATGTTGGCTGGGGTGTGCATCGGCTTCTTTAAAATTAACACCATGGAAAGTAGATTTCGTAAGGATATATATATATCCATTTTATTAACATGATTAATTCGAGACGTCACTCAGTGATTGTTCACAAACCAGATACATGGGACCCTTAATATTTCTGAAGACCCACTTTGCAGTTTGTTGAAATTAAAATTGTGTTTCAGTCATGTAATTTTTGGTGTGTCAGTTTGACTCATTTCATCATTGGTGTGTCAGTATGACTCATATGATTTCCAATGTGTGTAACTACATGGATGAAAACAAAGACCTATGAAAATGGGTCAGTTTGACCTGCTTAGCCAGGTCAATCTGACTCATATGAGTTAGCTGATGTGACCAGCCCTATGTCACTCATATCTGTCCATTGTTGAGATTTGGTTCAGTATAGCGCACTCTATAAAACCTTCACCCTGAAGTTACAGCGTAAACTGTCAATCACTCGTTGTGAATGAATATTCAGTCATGACTATTCATGATCTCACACGATGTGATCGTCGCGATCCGGCGTCATTCCCAACTGATCTGATTACAATATTCATGAAATGCAAATGACGCCACGCCCCTACTGTGTCACTGTCAGACGAAGCCATCCACAATTTAAAATTCGTATTTTGTTCTAGGTAAATTAATTTCAAATAACCAATTCTGAATGTTTCGTGTCATATAAAAACTAAATTCTGCCATCATTAAAGCAAATCAGTTCTACTCTAAATCACAATCAGCTTTTTTTTACCATTGGTGTACTATTATTGTGCCACAAAATCATGTTTTCAGCCGATAAAATCAACCACGTCTTAGGTCGTCTGGTTAGCTACGACAATGATAGTACGCCTCCTACAAAACCGTCACCCGTGAATTTGGTTTTAGTAGGCGAAATTTTGTCGGAGGAGTGTCCTCTCCCATAATTATAGACTCCCTGATGTGACTCATTTGGATTTGAGGCGAGTCATGTGACCCAAGATGGTGAGTACTAGTCATGTGCAGAAACCCGTTAAATTTGAACCCATATATATGTGTTGTTGTGACCTACTTTATAGGTTATTTTGACCTATTATATGTGTGTCATTTGACCTACTGTATTTGCCAAGGGTGTAACTAGGTGGATACTCACTTACGTGAGTACTGATGACCCATTTAAATTTTTCTGTGAGGAACCTGTAATAAATTGCAGGCACAACAATGCCTTACTTGTAGTCTCTCACTCCATATCATCATGCTGCAGTAATTTTCATGTCTTAACTGTGTAAATCCCATTGGAATGGCGAAAAACACGGACAGTTTGCTTATTTTTCAGTCGATTACGTTCATTTTTTGGGAGGATAGACTAGATTAACAACGTGTTATACAGATAACAGAAATTATATGGTTCAATGCATGCATCAAGGCCAAATGGCCGTTTCAAATCATGCACAATTTATTCTGATTCACCTGTATAGGGATCAAAGATGTTGTTTAAAGCATGGTCTTATTATTATTATAACTAGCGGGCATCCGCGCTTCGCGCGGACCCGCTAGAAGATTTCACCAGGGGTGTGCCAGTGAGCTTGCCGATCGGGTCCACTTTTAAATGAAAATTTGGTCAGCATAGAACTGGTGGCGCTATACTGATCAGGCGTGATTGTAGCAGACGACACGACGCTGGCCACGCGTCTCTCAGACGTAGACGACCCAATATGTCAACGGGAGTGCACTATTTTGAATTATTTTTAACAGTCATCGCCCGGTTAACGATGACAATTCTTCTAATTATGATGAATTTGTCAAAATGATAAGATTAACATTCGCGATTACGTGTTATTCACCTTATTCATTACGTATTCAACATTTAGGTTTCGCGTGGCCACCGTCGTCTATGTAAATCCACAACGCCCTCAAACCTATGCTGACCAAATATTACGTTAAACCTGGTTAAACACTGTTAAACGCGTTCAACGCCGGTCACCGACACATTCCGATGATTACCATAATTTATGTAATTTATGCAAACGGCCCCGTTTTCGCTACGTGTGTTAGTATAGGACTTTCCTATCCCAAAATTAATAGTATCCCTGATTTCACGGGTAGGTAAGTAAACAAAGCGTAAGAAAATTTAATACAATACCAACGAACATGTCCTACATGTATACATAATCCAGACGGGCCCTAAATAATCCGAATATCGCGGCTGCTTTTGATAATCCAAATATGTGCCTTAAAGTTAGGCCTACCTTTGTCTTTCCAAATACCTATGTATAGGCCTCCCATGTGACCTGAAATGCAGGTACCCGTTGTCCCCGGATTATATCCAGGGACCCCATAGGCCTAAGCCCTACCCCTAATCCAGTTACCACTGGTGCCCTTAATGGCACCGGATGCCACATAATCCAGGTACTGCAGTGTGCCGTTATATCGAGATACCCAGGTGCCCTTACTTTATCATTCAAGTAACTTGAATTAATCGCGGGTGCCGAAGATAGCGGGCAGAAATAGTCATATCACAATAGGCAGAGATGAGTAATATCAAAGCGTTATAAATGTTTATATAAATATCAAGAGTATGTCCTTATTCTACCTAAAGTGCCCTTGGTATAATGTAAGTGACATGGTACCCTTAATACACCATGCGCCTAGACCCAATGTGCTCTTAAATATACAGATACCCATGTTCCTAATCCAAGTACTCCACGTGTTCTTAATACACCGGTTGCCCATAATAGGCCTAAGTCCTACCTCTCACAGATGGCCTTAATAACCCAGGTACCGCATTTGCCGTCATTGTATCCATACCAATGTGCCCGTATTATATCCAGTTTATAATGGAAAGCGCAGGTAGGCTATAGGTGCCGAAGCTATAATAGCGGGTGGTTAGTCACATCAAAACGTATAAAGATGAGGGTATTGTAAAACAGCAAGAGTATATGTCGTTGATACTCCATGTATCCTAGATGCCCTTAATACTGACATTGGTACCACAGTGCCCTTAATAATCCATATATACCATGTGCCCTTAATAAATCCATGTATGCCATGCATGTATAACACATGGTGCCCTTGATTATTCAGGTACACCCTATGTACTTTAATAATCAAGATTGTGTATTAGTGATCCAATATAATAGGACCTCCCTGGAGGGTGCACTACACTAAATGGGGTTTCCCCTACCCTTAAGGACGGTGTTTAAAACTAAAATCGGAAAGTATGCATCACAAAATCCTCAATTAAAAAGACTTGACAGTAATACCATTGCGTTCATGCCTATGAGTGTTTATTAATTATGATTAATGGGACATGCACCCTGACTATAAACTGTGATATCATCTAGGTAAATTTTGAGAGATCTTTCAAATTTGTGCTTTTTACTGGAAACATTGGCGATTACGGCGACATTTCCAAGCTCGTCAGAGAGGTAGTCAACTCCATGGGCATATTTTAGAAATTCGAGCAGGCTCACCTACCTATTTTTTCATTTTTTTGTGGGGAAATGTGATAATCTTTAAGAAAAAATCACTCTACAGGGTCCAACAGAGTTTTATATCAGTGTTTTTGTACATATCCCTATGGAGCTCTATTTAGTGGTGTGATCCCTGGAGTGCGGCCTGGACTATGTGGTTTATCTTGAATCGACTATTAAGGGCACCCGTGATAATTGTGTATGCTGCTATTAGGACCTACGTGGATTAATAAGGACACCTGAATAACCATTCAGGTGTAGGAATACCTAAAATATTCAGAGTATCTGGATTGCCTTAATATCCCCTCCCCCAGTTACCCCCTGTCAGCTCATGTCCCTACCCATTTTGTACCCCAAATAATACAAAAGTTGTATTGTCAAACTACTGAAAGTAACTTAAAATTAGGTTTAAAATGTCTCCCCCGATTCTTGTATTGCCCCGCCACCCCGTTTTCCTCCTTTAAATTGTTGATGCTGGTGCCGCCACTGCCCATGCACATACTGTATCCAGGTAACGTAATGATTGCCCATGCACATACTGTATCCAGGTAATAGGCTGCCCATGCACATATAGTCCAGTCAATCTAATAAATGACCCACCACAAATTGCAACACAAGGTTTTTCTTCAGTTTCGTTATTAGAAAGGTCTCTGGAACAACATATCAAAAATCTAATAAAATCTATGCAGGCGAAAGTCATTTTTTCCGTAAATCCAAGATGGCCGCCAAAAAACCCTATTTTTGACAATATCTTGACTTCTCATTATTATTTTACAAATATTTTAACTACAAAGGTATGGTTTTTAATATCAATAAATCCATTGAAACACATTTAAATATAATTGGCCTGTAACTTACTTTAATAACACACCTAAATCCAAGATGGCCGCCAAAATGGCCTCCAAAAATGGTGAAAACACCATATATTGGCTTATATAAACCAACATGTATGATCAGAGTATAGTTTTAACAATGGGATGTATGAATTAGACCACTAGAAACGCATATCTAGTAATTTTGCTTTGATAACATACTTTAAAACCAAAATGGCTGCCAAATTAATAGCCAAAAATTGTAAAAAGTGGTCAAAATTCCATAAAATAGCATAATATCAACCGAAATGTATGATAAAAATATAGTTTTAACGATGGGATGTATGTGATAGACCGCTAGTAACTCATATCCAGTATTATTGCTCCGTTAACATAGTTCAAAATCCAAAATGGCTGCTAAAATGGCCCCCAAAATGGTTCCCGAAGTGACTGCAAAAATTGTCAAATTCCATAAAATGGAATAATATCAACCTAAATCTATGAGGAAAATATAGTTTTAATGATGGGTTGTATGTATTAGACCACTAGTAACTCATATCTAGTATTTGTGCTTTGTTAACATACTTAGAAATCCAAAATGGATCCGAAAATAACTGAACAAATTGTTGGAATTCCATAAAATGGGATAATATCAACCAAAATGTATGATGAAAGTATAGTTTTAACATTGGGGTTTATGTATTAGACTACTAAGTAATTCATATCCAGTATATTTTCATTGTAATAACATACTTTAAAACCAAGATGGCCACCAAAATGGCCACTGTAAATGTAATAATAGTCTACATGAGTGTATGATAATCCAAAATATATATTGTAAGAGTGTATATTATATCAAATTCACCAAGTAGCATTATTCTAAACTGCTAAGCTATTGCTTTTAGATATAAGGCCCGCCTCTGTGACAATTTTGATTCAGTATCACTTTCCAAAATGGCTGCCAGAATGGATAAGTTGATGTAAATGACCTAAAACAATTGTTTTGTTTGTAAATTACCATACTATGTAATATATACCAATATCCCAAAATCTAATGGGACAGCATTCACTGTATTTATGATTGATAAAGCCTAGGGGCTGTGTAACTCTATTTAGCTACAGCTTTTAATCCATCTGGTAAACGTATTTGTATATGTGACAAGGTATAATTAAATGGATATATACTCCATTTTGACAATGTGATGTCATGGCATCATAATGACCATTTCATTAAAATTACCCTAATGGCAATAACATTACCTCCAAATGGTCAAAATAATTACCACAGGTGACCACCAATTGATCAAAATATGGAGTCACCATTCAATTATACCTTGTCACATACAGATACGTTTGCTGGGTGGATTAAAATCAATAGATATAATCTTTTGTTCATATCTAATGTAACACTAACAATAAATCTAATACTGTTTTTCAGTTATTTTTACCTTTTGCAGCCATCTTGGATATTTTAAAATACTCAAACTAGATCAACAGCTCCTAGGCTTCATCATAGACATATTGAATGCTGTCTTATTAGATTTGGGGGATACTGGTATGGTCATTTACAATACAAAACAATTGTTTTAGGTCATTTAACATCAACTTAACCACTCTGGAAGCCATTTTGGAAAGTGATACATATATCAAATTTGTAACAGAGGTGAGCCTTATATCTAAAAGCAATAGCTAAGCAGTTTCAAACATACAATTTGGTGAATGTGTTGTAATATACACTCTTAAAATATCTATTGTGGATTATCATACACTCATGTAGATTATTTTTACATTTACAGCAGCCATTTTGGTGGCCATCTTGGAACTAAAGTATATTATTACAATGCAAATATACTGGATATGAGTGACTAGTAGTCTAATACAGACATCCCAATGTTAAAACTATACTTTCATCATACATTTTGGTTGATATTATACCATTTTATGGAATTTCTACAATTTGCTCAGTCATTTTAGACCCATTTTGGGGGCCATTTTGGACCCATTTTTTATGTATGTTAACAAAACACAAATACTAGATATAAGTTACTAGGGGTCTAATACATACATCCCATTATTCAAACTATAATATCATCATACATTTAGGTTGATATATCTCATTTTATGGAATTTGCCATTTTTTGCAGCCACTTCGGGAACCATTTGGGGGCCATTTTGGGGTCCATTTTGGATTTTGAACTATGTTTACAGAGCACAAATACTGGATATGAGTTACTTGTGGTCTAACACATACATACCATCGTTAAAATTATATTTTTATTATACACTTCGGTTGATATTATGCTATTTTATGGAATTTTGACCACTTTTTGACAATTTTTGATCATTAATTTGGCGGCCATTTTGGTTTTAAAGTATGTTAACAAAGCAAAAATTCTAGATATGAGTTTCTAGTGGTCTAACCCATACATCCCATTGTTAAAACTATACTCTGATCATACATGTTGGTTTATATAAGCCAATATATGGAGCTTTTACCATTTTTGGGCGGCCATTTTGGCGGCCATCTTGGATTTAGGTGTGTTAATAAAGTAAGTTACAGGCAAATTATATTTAAATGTGTTTCAATGGATTTATTGATATTAAAAACCATACCTTTGTAGTTAAAATATTCGTTAAATAATAATGAGAAGTCAAGATATTGTCAAAAATAGGGTTTTTTGGCGGCCATCTTGGATTTACGGAAAAAATGACTTTCGCCTGCTTAGATTTTATTAGATTTTTGATATGTTGTTCCAGAGACCTTTCTAATGAAGAAACTGAAGAAAAACCTTGTGTTGCAATTTGTGGTGGGTCATGCTATCATTGGCGATAGATTGACTGGACTAATACTGTATCCAGGTAAATAGGCCTACGTTCTGAGCGTTATATGGGTTCTATAGTCGGTCGTTTAGTTACTTTTATGGTCTATCATCATGATCACTTGAACCATTCCATGCTTGTACTTGAACACTATGTGTGCCATCCGGGTTTTGTTTGGCCTATTTACTTAAATACATTATTCCTCCAATAGGCATGTAGGGCCTAAACGTGTGTAGTCCCTTTGTCATGTTTGTTGTGTTCTATATAAGGCCTCCCGAGATACTACCTAATACACCCTTAAAATCCAGTTATCACAGGGTGGCACACCTGCGCATAGTCCATGTAATTTGAGACTATCTGCGTTTTATAGTGAACCTCGTAATCCATATACCACTGGTGCCCGTACTAATCCAGACACTCTATAATAAGTATGACTTATAGCACGAGGCAGCGCAGCTGCCGAGTGCTATAAGTCATTAATAGCACTCATTGACACGTACATCCCTGCACAGTAGGACACTTCAATACATATACACACCACTTTCACAGTAGGACACCTCTCGCTCAGCAGGACTATTCTAGGTTTTGATACAAGCAACACTAAAGATATAATCATCTACTATTAACACACACACACCAAGTTGGGTAATAATCAGGTTATTTACGATGTCAAATTATCAGCACTCTGAAGCTGTACAATAAGTGAAATTTGTGGAATTCTGGACTGGCTGTGTATGTGCTATTATCATGATAATAGCACATACACAGCCAATCCAGAATTCCACAAATTTCACTTATCGTACAGCTTCAGAATGCTGTAAATTTGACATCGTAAATAACCTGATTAATTACAGCACTGTAATTATTACCCAACTTGGTGTGTGTGTGTTTAATAGTAGATGATTGTCTAGTCTGGGTGAGTGAGAGGTGTCCTACTGTGAAGGTGGTGTGTATCTGGTGTGTAGAGTAGAGCTCTGCCATATTACACGTTCCGTTTATCCAGATGCCCATGTGCCCTTATATCCAGATTATCAAGTAAGGGAAGGGCGGGGAGGAGGAGGTGGCTTTAGGGTATGATGGGGTAATACCGCACGTTCCGTTTATCCAGATACCCATGGCCTTAGTAAGGCCGCCTTACTATAATCAAATTATCAGTAAGGGAAGTGCGGGGGAAGGGGGCTTAGACCTTAGGGTATGATGTGAGCCGCACCGCTGTATAATAAGTCGCACAAAGAAAATGAAATGGGTGTGTGTGGGGGGATGGGGGTGTGTGTGGGGTGGGGGTCTACCCTGATCCACCAGCCCATAGCTTCATGACCAGCCATGGGGTTACAACTACATGAGTGACCCCATCTAATGTATTTTCCTTCAGCCACTTCAGTCACTTTATTACATGTTATCCTGGATACGGTTTGCGCCTTGCTCCCAGTTTCTTTATTAGAATAAAGGTCTTGGCTTTATGATTAATGTTTTGTTTGTGTCTTGCTCTCGTTACATTTTATTGTACTGTACGGTGTATGCACCGCGGAGCAACCGTACGGACTGCCTGCTTTCACTGCATGCCCCGTTTACACTGTACAGTTTGCGCCACAAACGCGTACACTCTTTGTCTGCGTCATTACGTGTGCGCCGAATCGCGTGACTGGCGGGTAACATTTTTGAAGCTCAAAGTGTAAGTAACAGTAAGTTCAGGGTAATTTCATCATCAGATGATCGTATGATAGAGGAGATCAGGTTTATAGGAGATTAAAGAGAGTATTGGATTGATGAACATGATGAATACGAGGAGCTGTTACGGGCTAGGTTTACAGTGGAACATCGTACAATAAAGACAAAAACATGTCAATGTAGTTTAAAAGTAGTCTTGCATTTGTTTGCTGCAAAATGTTATGAAAAAACCTTGGGCTGGTAGAATTTTTGTCAGGCAGGTAGATTCTGTGAGTTACCTGCCCGACTGGCTAGTTGAAAAAAATCTGAAGTTCCATCCCTGCTACAGAGTGACTATACGAGATGTGTAAAGGTCTAATGAAAGAGAGCGAGTATATACATATTGCTATCTATTTAGGAAAATGTAGTTAAATCTGCGAATTTCATGTTGCCATGTTGCTGTCTACGGTAGATAGCAAATTTGTACACGTTTTAAAAAACGGGGTTAATTGACTAAAGGCGGCGTAAATTGTGTATGCACATCACACAATCTAAAATGGGGGTTTCACGTTGGACAATATGATCAATTTATAAAATCAGTAAAAGAACAAGCAATTTGATCTGACTATATTGATATATTTTCTATTTGCCTGCGTCACGTGGTTGACATGCATTATATAGGACACTCCATCAAATACCATGTACACTTCTATCAAATCACGGCGATTGATTGTGCGTTACTACACTAGCACAGTTGGGCTACTTATTAAAGACTAAATTGGGCTCAATAAAGGCGATATTAACAAATTAGACAACCTTGTCCCATCGAAGCCAATATGTAAGACAATATGTTGGGCTCCCTTAAACCATTAATTGGGCTACTTTTGCAGGAAACACGAGTTGTTTACTGAATCTGGTCATTCGGGAACGGGGAAACACGGGCAAACATGGGAATAAGATCGTAGTAAAATCTCTGTAAATATTACTGACATTTGTAAAGCTTTATGCGTAAATTCGATTGTAGGATTATCAGATCTGTCATCAAATTCATTTCAATTCAAAATAGCAAAGCGCTTTACAGCTCGTTTAAAGAAAAAAGGAAAAATATTATCTTCAACATCCTTATCTGACACTAACAAGATGTCTTCATACGATCTAGAGCAGCGGTTACAAATCAGTCGGAAAACAGTAATTTAAAAATGTATAAGTAAGGCCAAATAAAAAGAAATTCATTATTAGGTGTGTTTTTTAATTAAACACAAAATCGTATATTTTACACCTTGTATAAAGCTGTTTGCCCCGTGAAATAAACTGGATCTCTACGTCTCAGAACTCAGGACAAGACATCATGTTAGTCTCATTTTCTGTTTATATCTTGCCCATAAGAAGCCAATATGTAATTTCCAAGTGGCGGTCATTTTGAAAAAAAGCAGGCAAACGTCTTGAAAAATAGCCCGGCCAGCTCATCTTAACAAAATGTGTCGGGCGGCCATTTTGGAAAAGAAAGAAAAAAGAAGAAGAAAAAAGGCCTACTCTTTCCTTTTTTTCAAAAGGGCAGGACGCTAAACATGTTTTATTTTTTATTTTGCCTAAGTCATTTATCTCCCAATTAGCCTACATGATTTCTTGGAGTTTTAACTATATAATTTACTTATTCTTTTACAGTGTACGACAATACGAGTATATTAAGAGTGCCTATAAAACGCACCTTGGGACGGATCCGTGTCCTAGGTCCCGAAAAGGGTATGGATTATCGAAGCAAACAACTCAGTGAATAATTTTGTTCTGCATACTTTGACACCTCGATTGTTGAGATACGATGTTGCGGAGTGGAGTTATTGTTATTCAATGGTCGTAGGTCCAGTTTCAAAAGTGACAATCATCCCTATGATAGAAGCATTTGTGTACACGTGTGTAAAGCATAAACCTGATCATTCTCTATAGGCATGATAGGGATGATTGTCACTTTGAAACTGGACCCACGACCATTGAAATGACAATAACTTCGCTTCGTAACATCGCATCTCAATAATCGAGGTGTCAAAATGCGCAGAACAAAATTATGCACTGGGTTATTTGCTTCGATTAATCCATACCCTTTCGGGTCGTTAATTATTGGCTCATTTTTAAGTGTCTCGATACTTTTTGTTAGGAGTTGAATGAATATAATTAAGTCGAGTACCTCGCATTCTGAACTCTGCCCGACAAATGCTAAGCCCTTCGCCCCATAACGGCGAAGGGTTTTCCCCCGGTTTTTCCCGCACATCTTTGTGATATATGTAACTGTCTGCTGATGGCGGCAAGCCTTAAGCAACAGAGTTGTTTGCGGAAGCAGAATTTAGCAGACGACATGACTATCTGCTCAAGATGCAAGTCTTGAAAGATCAGCAATGAGCAGTAAAGTGGCGCGCCTCTCAATTATACCCTACTGACAACTACACATTATTGAGTATAATTTGGAACTTGACCCTTCTATATACAACTCTTCATACATTATACTAGTTTGACCATAGGCATGAAAGGGAGTATCTCGTAAGTCGTTTAAGAATATAGCAACCAGAGTCAGGTACATTTCCACGACCTTTGTCTCATACTCAATTCACTCACCATAAGGTCAAGGTTCACTTTCTTCTGAAAGGGGTATAAGATAAAGAGGCTCTTTATAAATGCTCCCCTAAGGTCCCCGTTATCTAATGTGGAAAAGTGTATGCCATAAGACGCTTTTGCTCTTACGTTTCAGGGCAGAAATATCACGGAAGGCTCTCTGGAGAGATATACCTAAGCTAAGCTGATGCTACAGTCGTAGTTTTACAGCCAAAGGGGCCTTATAATATATGTGTTGATTTGTGTATATTTAAAACAAGACACGGTATAATAACATGTATCTCTGGGGCCATGAGAGATAGAACAAGCTCTTTATGATGAAGTACTCTTTGCTTTGTGTCTGACGGCCCAATCAGAGCTGGCGGCTATCTGAGGCGCTGATCTCTGTGCAGAATTCAACAAGTTGAGGAATCAAAAGATCGTTTTTGAGGAGAAAGAAAAACACATTCGGGGTTTTCGAAACTACAGTTTGTAAATTATTCTTTACTCAATTTTAAAGCATAGATCGTCTATCAACTATGATTAAATGCATTTGGAACACAGGTCACGGACATAACAACAACATTATGATCTTATTTTTGAACGGCGCATTCTATAGAATATTCTATTAAGCTAACACTAAACACCCCTTTTTGACGCAACAGAGGCCCGGCGCGAAAACGAATCAATAACATCGCCACGACCAGCCCGGGATTCGAACCAGGGACCTCCAGCACAAGTGCATATCGAAAACCTTCCATCCAGTCATCGGGAGATAGGCTGGGTAGTGGTATTATGCGGTATTTGGTAGTATTGGGGTTAACTTTAATCAGATTCTTTTCTGAAAGACTTCCTGTTAACATTATATTTTGGTGGAGAATCCGGTCGAGTTAGTGGATGAACGAGAGCGTTAACTGCCGAAAAGCGTCGAAAGTTCAATGTGCGGGTTGTGTAGCGACCGGTTTACCTTCAACATGTTCAAAGTTGTAAAGTATCACTTGGGAGGCAGCTTTTCGTCCCCCTTCTTTGCAGCGCTACTCGATCCCCTTTACTGTCCATGATCGCTATACAACCCAAGGCATGCCATTGCGTATATGGTCGAATCCAACGAAAAGTGTACACGGCTAGATTTTTAGGGTCCAGTTTCAAAATGCTTCGATCTCTTTTTCCTTTTCCCCACTCAAAGTCAACATATCAAGCTTGTATGAAAAAAAAGTGCCATCACTAATCTTTCCAATTGACCACGTGGCGGAATGATGAAGTTGAAGATACACTTCTCAATGTTACCTACAAATACAAGTACCATATTTTGATTAAGTGATGATTATTCCACCTATTTACATATTGCATTCAAATTTGTGATTGTATTGTATTCAGAAGATGCTAATGTTGATAGAAAGTGGACATATTTGTACAGGTACTCATCTTTTTTTACATTTCAGATTCACACAGTTAGGTAGCATTTTCAGGCTCTCAATACTTTGAAACATGAGGTTGAGTCACTTTGCATACTTTCACCAAGATGATTTTAATGAACATTTGTTTTCATGTACCTCAAAGAGGGGGAATAACCCTTTCTGGAAAATTTAGAATTTTGAGCATGCGCCAGAAACTTAAGTACATAGTGGAATGTGGACATTTTGTATTCGTAGGTAACAGTTAATGTATACGTAGGAATAAGAGAAGTAAAACTGTAATAAATTAATGTTGTACTTAATTTATGCTGCATTTTGGGGGTGAAATGATCATGCAGGGTTGTTAACAATATTTGTTTTTAAATAAACATGTTAAAACATGTTTAAATCCTAATATTATGGACATATTCCCCAATAGTTTACTTTAAATAGATACTAGAATATTAATTTAATGTTGAACAAATATACAATATCTAACTCTCAGTTGTGATTTTGAATAGGTTTATTAAGAACAAAATATCAGGCAACAATTTTAAGCATTCCTATAAGAGAAAAACATGTTAAGACTTAAAGCACGGTAGCTAATATTGCAATAATCAAAGTATTCGTAGGTAACACATTTGTTCTCAACTTTAACTTCGTTGACTAAGAACGGCTGGATTCTTTGATTTTACATATGTTTAAGAGGCAAAATTGTACTCGACGTAGTTTTTATGCCCTGAATCGCGTGTGAGGGTGAATGTCGTACAGCAAAATAAAAAGGTGTCTTGCTTGACGTTAAAAGTTGATAATATAAGAATGTGCGCTCAGCACTGCTTTTACAAAACAATCAGAATTGCGTAATATTCAACATTTGAATAAAAAGCAAGATTAACCAAATAAACATTAAAATTATATAAAACTATGTTCCTATTTCTAAGATATAAAAGAAAACATCCGAAACATCAATAAACTCACTAGGCCTATACTGTTAGTATTATTGATCATCTAATTTGGTTAAGGAATGTTGATTAAAATTAATTTACACATGATAATTACGGCAGAAAATGTTTTATTATGCTAACGTATCTGATCATCCAATTTTGTAAGTGTCTTTCTTGCTTGACTTTCAATTATTAAGAATGTGCGTTTAACTTCTACAAAACAGTCAGAAGTGTGTAATATTTAACATCTGATACAAGGCAAGATGATGACAACATACATATCGTACTGGGTTAAAATTTCGTAAAGGTATAGTTAAACAATCAATTAACTCGCTAGTATAATATTCTTACTCATCTCATTTGGTAAAAAGCATGTTCATCATTAAAACTAAACATAATGAAATATTAAGCATATAGAAACATTTTAAGTAAGATACCTCTGATCATTCAGCCTTGTAATCTCTACTTAACAAGTTTAGTGGATCTTGTTGTATTCTTTGTGTAGTTAGTTCTTCATCTCTCTCTCTTGTCACGAGAATGAATATCTAGTAGAACAGAATTACTCTTTGTTTATTATAGGACATTTTAGAATGTTAAGAATGAACGTTTCAGTTTCCGTGTGAATCCAAAGTATTGGATCGAATCAACTATTGAACATTTCCTCGAGCCATCATTTATTAGAAAGCAAGCGGTTTTCTTTTAGCAAACAGTTTGATTTGCCTGTAATTCATAATCTTGAATGTCAGGTTATTTGTTTTAAGCAATAAAACAACCGGTTGTCTTCCTCAATTTGTTCTAAATGAAGGAGGCAAGTGAGTCTTCTAGCAGTTATCATTTGAATAGCTGTTTTAAACACGAAAGCCAGATCGCTTTTTAATTCATTTAATATATACTTTGAAATAATTTCATATCAGACCTTATATTATATATATAAGTTTAATATGAGCCGAACATGTTCAAAGTCTAGAATATTCAAATGTCGTGCATTTCAGTCCACAGCGCGCGGAATAAAGCACATACAACTTACAGCAAGACATCCAGTTGTCAGATTAGAATTAAGATATAATTTCCTAGTTTGGAATTTGTATCATTCTAAAAGTCGTACATAGTAAGTTTTTATCGAGTTTCAACCGGAGGCAGATTCCGTTTGACATAGAATCACCAATATGAAATATTTTGTCAGATGTAGACAAAATAGGAATTTTATGTTCAATTCAATGTTGTTTGATTTAAAAACACTAATCTAATAGGTTTTACCACGACAGAGATATTGTCGGGCATGTGCCTTTCATTGTGATTTTCTTTTAAATCAACCACTGCTTAGTTCAATTACACTAATTAATGAATGTCGGAAGCATTATTCATGAACAATTCTTGATTTGAGACTGAAATCAGTTAGGCCTACCCTTGATTACCTCCCACCTTTAAAAAAAAGGGAAAATGTTATACTAAATTTCTTGTTCACTTAAAATACGTTTCGGTGACATTACACAACCTGCCCGAGCAAAAATGAAGCAAGTTATTTTATATTTGTGACACATGAATTCCATTTTCAAATACAACTACAATAATGGCCAATATTATGTACCTCAGTAGTCACTTCTCTGCAATTCCAGAGGAAGTTGGTTAACTACGTATACATCATATCGACAAGCTGGTTTAAAACAATATTACGCACCAAACGATATGATTCCCGTCGTATACATTCCTGCTAAATATTTACATAATATAAGGTGCGAATAAAAGCGAAAAACAATACAGGAATTGTACCATGCTCATTAACTAATATATAGGTTACCTACGAATACAAAATGGAATATGAGAAAATTGATTATGAAGCCGAAATTTCATGGATATTATGACTAAACGAACCCATTTTAAGACGATCAACGTGTAATCTATGGATATAAATAACATTCATTCACTCTAACTCCAACAAAAAATATGTTCTCGGCAAAACCAGTGTGATTACACCATGCATTTTATTTAAATTAACACCTCCTATTTTCATTTAATAAGGGAATATTAATTTTTTCCCTCCAAATATAAATATAATAATATATCCAGTCAGATTGTATGATTGCGCACTGCTTGTATGTAAAATAAAATCATTTAGGGCCAATATGCACCGTGTATATTATTGAATGTTGCCTACATATACATGTTACCTCCGAATACAACATGAAGTCAATGCACGAGAAGCTGTTACTGATTATTTATATAAACATTAATCACCCCCATTGCGATTTAAATCAACTATCAGAGGATGTCTTTGCGTGAATAACATATACAACTACACTAATAGGAGTAACAAGATTGAGACATAGGGAGGCTATATTCAATCAACTTTTAAGACAACAACAAATTATTGATGCACTTGTACGCAAACTACAGAATTTTGTGAAAAGTTACTTACAAAAGCTGAAAGATTGATGCAAAACTTCTCTGTGGCTTGCCGAACGCAGCGCACATTTCTACTTTATTCCAGTCGATACAAGTATGTAACAACAGAGGGAATAACCACGGTATCGTTATTTGTATTTGAAGGTAAAAGTTCATATTTCAAATTTGCCTACGAATACAGCCTTTTATTGCTGATATTTCAAAAAATGTTGCCTTCAAAATGATAAAACTTGGCACACATGTACATTGTATCACACTTCGCTTATTCTATAGATATCATTCACTAATCTGTGTTTATATTAAAATGGCAGTGTTTTAAATAGGTATTCGGAGGTAATGCATTTTTTTTACCAAACCGATCGTTTCCGCTTTTAAAATTTCTAACAGCTTTATCAAAAAATCGACTTGAATGTTGACAATGCATTTAAGTATTTAACATATTTAGGTATCCTTACAGCACAAATTACACTACCTCAGGCGAATTCTTCCCCGAAAGTGAGATTTAACAAAACATGTATTGGTAGGTAACGTCAAAACTTACCACAGCCAAAGAAATCACAACAATTCAGGGGATTGATCAAAAGTAACAAAAATTACAAGAGGCATTTTTGAGATATCCACCAATCAAACAGGTAAAATTATTTCCGCTTAAGCTCGTTTTCATCTAAACGGTTATATGTCTAAAATAAAACCTTAACAACTATTTTGTAAAAAGGGTGAAAAATAGCAGGTTTATTGCTCGCATATGCCCAATTGTGCATAGAAGTTAGTCATATTATATATGGCGCGAAGCGTCTCATCGAGGCGGATACGTATAACACAAAAATAAAATAGTCAAGATATAGATTATTTTATTATAGGCCTGAACATCACGTGTACACTTTTCGTTGGATTCGACCATATATGGAATGATTGAAGGACACGTACATTGAAAATCGGAACAGAATCGGGGAGTGAAGGAGGATGAACATGATGAAGAGGAGGACCTTGTCAGAAGAGGAATTCTACCTTCTGATTGAGTATACCCAGTCAAAAGGAGTAAATGGAGGATTTTGCGCAATTCTGTACGGTAACTTGTACACGGGGGGGGGGGGGGGGGGGGGGGGGGGCTTCAACCTTCGTCAATGTAAGAAGAAAGTCAGGTGCAACTCAACAAATTTAGAACTAATACAACTTCCGTTGTGTTGCCACTCTCCTACTACAATCCTTCAGAACAATATTTATTACAACAGAACGCAATCAAATCAAGTGATATTGCCCAACTAATGAGACTTTAATCAAGACGCGAGTTTAACACTTTCCACGCGGCAAGGCGTCTGCAGACGACATTCCAAAACTTCACAAAATGTTTCAAAAATGTCAACATTATTGAATATCATGACCATATTTGGAATCACCATGTGAAATGCATTAAAATAAGTACAAATATGACTAGTATTAGTTCTAAAATCCTTGAGATATACTTTTAAAGTTGGGAAAGGTTTCTGAAAAATCTGTTTTGTATAATGGTAAATAGCCGCGTGGAAAGTGTTAAGTTATCATGTTATATAGAGTGGTCACTATACGCGTGGTCCCGGTCAAAGCTAATTATTGGCCATCCGTAGTTGTGTCCTATTAAGACGGTCAACTTGACCTGAATTGTACGCGATTCGTGAAAAACAAAAACAAAACGCCAGAGGAATACTAAACAAACCGTGTTGAGTAAATAGGACGTAAGTGACCTTTACGCGCAAATCGTAAACCAAACTGAATTTATTTACACTGCTTTAGTAAATGCAAGTATAAATATAGCGCATTTGATTCTAGTCGATCCCAAATTTAACTTGATTTAAATGTAGGCTTTGTAGATCAATTCAGATTCTTATAATATACCGCTATACTATCTCAAGAATTACTGAACCAACACTAGGCATGTTTGTACTTATTGAAATGCATTCTCTATATGGTGATTCCAAATATGGTGATGAAATTCAATTATTTTAACATTTTTGAAACATTTTGAGACATTTTGGAATGTCGTCTGCAGACGCCTGCCGCATGGAAAGTGTTAAAGTGAAAATGCAGTTGTATAGAATTAGTTGCCATTTTCTGCCCTAAATTAACCCATACCTCAATTTGAAACTTTATAGATTCCCGAATCTGGACATTTTGATATTATAATCTGAAATAATTATAATATCACGTCTCTTATTTTGGTTTAAATTTGGCAAAATTAGCTTCGAAAGTTGCCCCCTTTTGTATGCCTTATGCATGCTTTACGTGTGATTGATGAGTTACATTTGTCAGCTTTTGCTATGTTGTTACCCTATCACCATGATCACTCTGTAAAAAGTTGATCTACAATACCATGAATACGGCTTATTGAACGAGAGGGGGAGGGGTACACACTTTTTTGTGAAGATAGGCATGACAAAAAAGGCTCGTTGAAATGAATCAAAGTTTAAGTTTGGAAATGAAGAGGTGGCTTTTCGATAACATTTTGGTCAAAAGTATACACCAGATCAAGATCGCACCAAATGAGTTCGAAAATTGAAAATGTTTATACTTTGGGGGGGGGCACATTCCACCTCAGTACCAGCGCAATTTCATTTTGTCTCCCCCCCCCCCCCCCCCCCCCCCCCCCCCCCCCCCCCCCCCCCCCCCGGCTAAAACTTGGCTGGATCCGCGCCTGCACATATACCACCAACCAATACTGGAACTCGGCAATACTGGAATATTTTTTTGTGAGTTCCCCCGAACAGTTCATCCCATTGTCTCATCACCACTGATCATGCTATGTCGTCTGTTGTCTTATTCCGTTATTTATTCAAATTGTGAACTGACTTTGTGCAGAGAGAGTCAGCAGTCGAGATGGCCCACCGCGCGTCAGGGATAGTCCCCTTATGCAAAACCAGCAAGCAGTCGTGAACATTTTACACACTCAAAAAGTAGTTATCTTTAACTGCTTAACAGTATGGGATATCAGAATTAGGGATAAATCCTTAGAACTTTTTATCCGATTGCCGGTGATTACCCACATCAAATGCTATTTAAGTTGCGTGCTCATCCGCCATACGTTTCGACGGGTTAAGATCTGACTTCGGTGGATAAATAAAACCACAAACGGAAATATTTCTGATGGATTGTATCTCCATTGTTTAAGCATTACAATGTGTACTTTATTTTGATTACATGTACATTATTTATATTTCATATTTACATATCAATTATATTAGAAATTATATTGTCTAAACACAACAAAAGTATAGTTGCCTTCAACTGCGATAATGTGATTAGAATATGGGATATCAGGATTAAGAATAAGACCTCAGAACTTTTTATCCAAATGCTTGTGATTATCCATATATCCAATCTTCCATTATTAGTAGCGCGCTCATCCGCCACACGTTTCGATTGATTTAGATTTGACTTTGGTGGATAAATAAAACCACAAATGAAAGTATTTCTGACGGATTGTACCTCCATAATCATAACATGCCATGAGCTTCTTTCAGAAATGTCATGCAGACACATTCTTTCATATGGAAGCTTCCAGTCGTTTTCAGTGGTGGAGAATGCGTTAGTGATACAATCCGATTTCAGTTTTAAATATAATTAACGGTGTTTAAGCATTTCAATGTACCGTATTTCGATTTATGTACATCATTATTTATACATCACATCAACAATTACGTTTTTAAAAACATCAAAAACATACCGTCGTATAAAAAACAACAACATTATATCTCGATAAAAAAACCTTAGGCTATAATTTACTCGACAAAGTTGTATCAGTAGTTTTCAGAGTGTACAGCACAGCACAGTACACAGGGATCATGCAAGTCAAAGTGGTATGTTTACATTGGCTAAGGAGTCCCAATCTAAGTGGATTTCTCGGGTGACAGCGAGTACGTGATGGTATTCTACTCTAGCTGGTTCTGTCGATACGCCATATCCGATCCGTGTCGTGATGGGTAAATTACACGGCTCTACATGGATTGTAGTTTGTATTTAGGTTGGCAATGTCTATTTTAACTCCCATCTGAAATATTAAGGTAGACATGACCTATTAAAATCTAAATGTTGACATTGTTTTGTAAATTGAGGTTTTCTACAGATGATATGAGAATAGTTGTTCTTTTTGCCTTTAGGTATTCTTTACCCTATTCAAATCGGACCATTGGATCGACATTATTCATGGTAAATTTGATGTTGCTGATAATAGCAAAAAGATTGACAGCCATATTGGATCCCTAATTTGTATAATGTATGCAAACATTAAACCTTTGCACATAATTCATCTTATATTTTCATATCATCGATGAAAATAAAAGATACATTTATAATTTAAAAAAATGTTGAATTGGAATCGTCCGACCTTAACACTTTCCACGCGGCTATAGTTTTATCATAATACAAAACAGATTTTCAGAAACCTTTCCCAACTTTCAAAGTCTATCTCAAGGATTACTGAACCAATACTAGGCATGTTTGTACTAGGCCTAATTGTAATGCAATTATCATGGTGATTCCGAATATGGTGATGAATTTCAATAATGTTAACATTTTTGAAGCATTTTGAGAAAGTTTGGAACTGTCGTCTGCAGACGACTGCTGAGTGGAAAGTGTTAAGCTTAAACTTGATCTACGACTGTTTTTCAACTTTGTCATGTTTATTCCGTGTTTAAAGTGAACATGAGGATGTCACTACAAAGAGGATAATACCCTTTGGTTAACATGGTTAAGCAATTCGTAAATCAAAGAAAGTTCAAGCAATGTTTGCGTTGTTCCACTAAAAATAATACTACCGCCAACATTTATGTCAGACAATATAACACGGGAGGACGGTTTAAAACAATACCTTATTTTCTAAATCTCTATTTAAAGTGCTGGTGAAATACTTTTTATTAACGAAGAGCGCCTTCAATTTTATTTTTTGGTGTGGTTAATCTTTGAAAAGAAAAAAAACTAACTATACTGGTATAGAAAAGGGAACTTACGGTTTTTTAAACTATATGTTAATTTTGATTTTAAAGCAAATAATTATTAAAATTTGTCATATAGGCCTAAGCGGGAAAGTGTTTACAAGAGATTGTGACAATTTCATACACAACTGTTGCCAACGTTCTACTTGAGCAAAATATCCTTATATGGGATACTCATCCCCAGTGTCCTATGGCCGCATAGTGTATGGTCATGCAGTGCAATAGGGCACGTAGAGCCCGCCCTGATATTTAATACAATACAATGTTACATGCCTTGGATACGGTGGACCATAGCCACTTTTTAGAGCAATTTTGAGCAAATGAGTTGTGTGACGTTTTGTCATGGAACGCTTCTTCATAACCCTGTGTCAGTTATTAACATGATTAAGACAACCCACTTTCATCCTCCTTCAGTAAGACATATGCTTTACATCCATACCAGATTTCAGTGGTTGTAATCGAACCTGAAAGCTCATGAGAACTATACCTATACAACTTAAGTGTTAAAAGTCATCAGTTCATGTAGCTTTTTTATCGCATGATAAAGGTTAAATTGGAGGTGACACGTAGCCTTTGATGGGCTAGCTTAGATTCTGTCAAGCAAGCATCTATTTCCTACTCGGTAACGTGAAATTGACTAGGCCTATGGAATAGAACGATCTTTTAGTTACGGAGGCACCGAATAGGTAGGAGGTACCGTGTTGCTAAAGGGTATCGTCTTTAGAGGTTGAAAAGGGGAAACAACCAACATTAAGACTTTACGAAAAGCATTGGAGAACAAAACATCTCCTTGGCTTATCTTATGACTCTATATAATCAGGTTATGTTTGGCATCGCGTCGCTGGCCACGTTGCATTCTAAATTGATGACACTGGAGCTCAATATTTTGGCGGTCATTTTGAATCTGGGGTAAAATAATAATAACAAGGATTTATATAAAGCGCTTTATTAACCAATGGATGCAAAGCGCTGAGAAAGAAGAAGAAAAAGTGTGAAGAAGCGACACAGGAGGACAATGATCATGAAGATGGAAAAGGGTGGGATTTAAGGAGCCTTTTGAAGGTGGTCAAATTGTCAGCACTTCTGATGTTGGCAGGAAGTGCATCCCACAGGCGAGGAGCTGCTATAGAAAAGGCTCTGTCACCCGCCTTTTTGTTGGAACGTGGAACAACAAAGGATGTGACAGAGCTGGACCGGAGTGCATAAGCAGTGCTATGGATCTAAAAAAAGGCACATATGTAGCCGGGAAGAGAGAGATTGAAGGACTTGTAGGTCTGGACAATACTCTTGAATTGAATTCTTTGGGCCACAGGCAGCCAGTGAAGAGACTGAAGGAGTGGTGAAGCATGAGAACGTTTGGGTTGTTCTAAGATCAGACGAGCACATTTGTTCTGCAGTACCTGAAGACGGGCAAGATCATTCCTGTCTATGCCATTCATGAGGGAATTACAGTAGTCGAGTCTAGATAAAATGAGGGCACGGACGATGTTGTGACAAGTGTCAACATCAAGATACTTCCTGATGCGATTCAGATTACGAATTTGCCAGTTGATGGAGCGGGAGAGATGGGTAACGTGAGCAGTCATTTTCATGCAGCGATCGAAAATAACGCCAAGGTTTTTGATAGACTTAGATGGGAAAACTTCCTGCTCAGGAAGATGGAGAGAAAGATGTTGAAGATTCTGGACGTGATGACGCTATAAAGAACTCAGTTTTGTCTTGATTGAGTTTTAATCGGTTATGAAGCATCCATGTCTGCAACTCACTGACACATTGACTGAGCTTAAACAATGCACAGGAGGCATCCCCAGGGCAGTCAGGATTAAAGGTGGTGTAGATCTGGACGTCATCTGCATACTTATGATATTTGAGACCATGACTTGCGATGATTTGACCAACCCTACGTGTGTAATACGTGAAGGCCTGAGGGCCAATGACTGAACCCTGGGGAACACCAAGCTCTCTTTCATCAGAAAACACACCCTTGACACAAACCTTACTTGTTCTGCTACATAAATACGATTGAAACCAAGTGTGAACATTATCAGTCAAGCCAAAGTCATCAGTAAGCTGTTTCAAAAGTATACCGTGATCCACGGTATCGAAGGCCGCAGAAAGGTCCAACATTAGGAATAAAGATTTTAGGATGAAAAACCTTTAGCAGTAAGTGATTATCCTCAATCGCGATGATATTATTAGTTATCCCCTGCATGTTCACACAATACGGAAAAATACCTATGGTTTGGCGTGTCATATCACATGAGGCCGCAGGCCGAATGTGATATGGCACAAACCATAGGTATTTTTCCGTATTGTGTGAACATGCAGGGGATAACGAATTTATCGTTTAGTCCCAATAAAAATTGTATTTAAACACTCGCGGAAAACTAAACGTCAAACAATACTAGTATCTAGACTCTAGTTAGAGCAAGGCGCTGAATTCTCTTCCCTTCCTTACCTCCGTAAAATTCAACCCTTTAACAGGCTCTGCGCCATCGCCTCTGTCCATAAAATCATCGCGAAAAACATGTCTGGTCAGGTTATATGCAGATCATTTATTTTTTGGCGTGGGTTAGACCTTTTTGCGGTATATTTCGGCCTCAGAATGTAACAGAAATCGACTCGGTTGCATTTAAATCATCCGCCATTTTATTTGTTTATCGTATTTTAAGCAACTCTTCCACAGACGCAAAGCAATCGCTTTACACGTAATCTCATTTCGCGCCATCTGGTAACGCGGTTAATCGACGATATGGAATATATCGTGTGGTTTGACTTGTTGTTTACACGATATGGATCAGATTTCATACGTGTTAACCAATGAGATTGAAGTATGTACACTTACTAAACGATAAGTATATAGATATCATGCATTGAAGTTATCACGGCATGTATCAACAACAAAATTGGACACTTTTTCATGACGGTGTAATACTTGTTATAATCATTGGACCATGACCAATTCTCAATGTAAAGCCCAATTAATTATTACGATATCCTGAAAATATGAGATCAATCCGATGAAAAATAAGAAAACTAGCATAATTTGCATAAACCATGTCATTTACTGGTTTGTACAATTGGGATTTATTGTACCGTATAGACCAGTAAATAACATGGTTAACGTTTCAATTCGTTACAATAATTATAAACATAGAAAATACTCTATCAGTCAATAGCAAAGATTAGTTTGGTAATCCATTTAATTCTGGCACAAATCAATACTGGCTAAATAATCCACTAATCATATGCATGCATATTCATATACTGTCATGACTGTAGATGGTTCATCAGCATGATAAGAAGTAGAATGGGCATAAATAGTGTGCGCGTTCATGTTACTCTACTGTTACTGTGTGAATGACCATTGTTCACTACAAAATAGATTGCTTTGCTTAATAGGACACAATTTCCTTAATTAATGATGGATTTGTCTCATCTTTTCAGGATTTTATCTTCATCGGTTGTACTTTACAATGAATTAAAAATAGGTCATGCTTCATTGATTCAACAAGGATTTAAACAATCATCAAAAAGTGTCCTAATTTCTTTTATACACCCTGTATAAAGAAGGAACTCATCCGTTTAATTAAAAGCATTTACACTCACTTTAATGTATACCATCAGATTCCCTTGTATGTGACCATGACGACGACGACACTTCATGTTGTAAGGTTGACTAAGGAGCCCAAGTTGGGCCGCTTTCGTAAAACGAAGTAAATATTTATGTAATAGGCCCTACTCACAAAAGTCTGCCAATTTTTGGTGCGACTTCAACATCCATTAGCAAATGGATTACAGACAATGTTGGCAAATATTGGTTAATATTTAGCCTAATTTTATAATAAACAACATAAGTCCGAAACTTGAAGAAAAAAAATCATTATTGTTCATCAAATTGGGCGTATTTAATGGCAACTCAGTTCATCAGAATGCCACATAGGTATGAATAATGTATCAAACAAGGATAAAAGGGGTGAATCGACTTTTGATAACCTAACCATCATTAGCTGATTAGCAATGTGTGTAAGACTAATTTGAATAGTTACTGAGTGGAAAACTTGAGAAAATACCCGCGCGTTTTTACATTAGTTACACCTTTAACTGTTTAAAGCAAAGCTTTCAATTAACGTAAAGTAAGAGTACGCTGATGGTATTAGACATAAATCGTTACGACACTGTTTAATATATTCACTACTGATATAGTTGGCTTACAAAGATAACATGAGCATGTTTTGTTAAGTAGTGAATATGATGCCTACAGGGCATCCATTTACAAATTATACCATATCGTCAGCCTGCTTCGATAATTGCCTAACTCATTTTTTCTAGTTCTTAGAAAACAACAAAAGTATGAAACCTGTTACCTGTGTACCTGGTACTCATTTTAGCATTATTGATGGATGGCTATTCATTATATGGAATGTGTCTTGTATTGTTGATGCCTCAATTGGCGTGCATGGATGCACTAATCCAAGTCTTATTGAAACAGATGAACATGATGAACACAGCCATACAATAATTTGATTAATTCCATGGATTTGTCAATGCAAATTCAATAATGCAAAATGAGTAACATGTTGGAATGGTCTGGTGGCCCTTTTGCAACAAAGCTCTTCAGTTATCAACACTTTTGATTGGTCAATGACTTAGGTATTAAAACAGCATGTGCATAATGTAATGAAGTCATGATTTATGCAAAAAACTCAATTTTGCTGAAAAGTGAGTTAGGCAATTATCGAAGCAGGCTGACGATATTCACATCAGTTTGTAATACAAGCAATACAAGCAATGCAATGCAAAATAAAACTTATATAGTAGTTTAGCAAAGATTGGATCTATAATTCTAATAATGTATCGATTGATGTATTCAATATCTATAGGTTATATCGAACATGTCGAAAACAATTCCGTTTAGATTGAAGGCCTATCTGTCGAAAAATAATTTATAATAGTATCCATATATCAGTCCGTATCATGTATATTTTACCTAGTTTTGAGGACGACAGTAAGCTACACATTTTCTTATGGTAGGCATATAGCATTTATGTTCATTTGCTATCTACCGTAGATAGAATTCCTTTTTGCATATAAAAAATAACCCCACATATGACATCGTTGTTCCATTCAAAATACTACGATACTACTTGTGTTAATGCCATGCAATGAAATCGATACCTGTTTCTTATTCTTGAGGTTCAAATATTAATCATAAACAGCATTCCGTATACTGTTACATTTCATGAAAGCCCTTAGGTCATGTAATACTGGTATGTTGTGTTCAATTTGCTATCTACTGTACATTAATCTACAGGACATTGTATTTTGTATCTACTGAATACAAAGATTGATTACACACATGCTATACATGCATCATCATTTTATCTACTGAAGATAGCAACCTATAATGACCTTGGGTTATTACCCTGCACAAACATGACAGATATCCCATTTTCAATGTAAATGATAGCCTACATAGAAATTCATTGATTATAGGATTTGAATGTAGGGATTCTGGTTCTACTTGATCAATGCTCATGATTATTATTATCTTGACTGGCTGTATTTGAATCTGCTTTTTCACGCCCCATCGACATTTTGTTCAGGTATGGTATGTTAGGCTTAGGGTTAGGAATAGTCTATTTAATGTTATTCTGCTACACCAGAATGCTGCGAGTAGTACTCAATGTCAACTGGAAACAACATATACCAAACACCCAACTGTATGGTGACCTCCCCAAAATAAGCCAGAAGATCCGGAAGAGCAGAACAAGGTTTGCTGGCCACTGTTACAGAAGTGAGGAGCCAGTATCCAAACTGGTGCACTGGATCCCCAAACATGGCAAAAGAAAGCCGGGACGACCTGCCCTGACATTTATCGATCTACTCAAGCAAGATACTGGACTGGAGACGAGTAACATAAAGACAGCAATGAACGACAGAAGAGTGTGGAGAAACATCGTAGATCGGGGACACGACCCGAATTAAGCAAGCAAGCAAGTAAGCAATGTTAGGTAAAGAGTATCAAAATGTTTAGAGATAGTGGAATGATAAAATGGTCAACGTTGATACAACCATCTTACTATTAGCATGCATGGTTAATACATTGAGACATGCTTGTCTAATGTTACACCTTGACGTTCACTAGATGGCGTTGTTTGTTATTTTGAGTATAATTTATCATCAAACTAAAACTATGAGAATGTAACCAAAGGGGCTCAGAAGGATTGCCCCCCCCCCCCGATGCCCCCCCCCCCATGAAATTACAAACTATGTATATTTGACAAAAAGTCGGTTATGCCGCCCCCCCCCCCACCCCCCACCCCACCACAGTCCTGTCCAACCTCATCCCCCCCCCCCCCCCCACACACACCACACACACCAATTGACGACCCTAGTTTATACGCTACTGAATGTAACCTTGTTTTCTTAAATAGTATTAGTATAGCATTCGCTACGTGCACGGAGAAAAAAAGATCAGCCGCTTATTAATAAAGCTTAGTTTCTAATCATTTATACTCGATTTCCGCTAACTAATTCGATCTGACAGTTTGCAATGTTGTACACACAAGCGCTATCCAATATGATTCAGGATTATTGGTATTATTTGTAGGAAATGATTATGTCAAATTTTACGCTAAAATGATCCTTCTCTATAGCGACTTTGTTGATAGGGTAGTCGGCGTAAGAATGGATTATTTTCTCTAGGTGTAATAATAACATGACGGATCACCGCTCATAATGGATTTGTGTGATTCATGTTATTATTACGCATGACTGCTCATGTGCAGTGTAGGAAATCATGGCAACGCTGTCTTTTAATTTGCTGTCTGCAAGATTTGTGTCAATCAATTTGAGTCATGTCAAATTCAATTCTTTTTAAACATTTGATTATTTTGGCAAATGTCTCGCAATTGACGGGAAACAATAATATTAATAGTGTTTATTGTTTATTATCACTGTAAACTACGAATGACAATGACAACGCAACCGCAAAGTCTACTCAGGCAAACAAAAGGCCAAATTGTCATGGGTTATATATTATTTTATATAGTTTAACGTTGATGTTGAACTTGAATCTTCGATTGTTTCATCGTTTGTGCATGCATTTTTAAATGCCTCACAAAAGCAAGGGTCTGGCTTTTTTTATTATTATTTCGAATTCCTTTAACGATTATAATGCACCGCTGTTGATCTCTTTTTGCGCTAACACCGTCTCCATTCTAATCCACAATCCCACAAGGACTATTCTAAAATCCAAAAAACACTTGTCTATTCCCGTTAATGACGCTTTGCTTTCTACTGAAGATAGCATCTTAATACAGCGGTATATAGTGTGCTATCTCTCTCTTCATATTGTTCATCCTCGCTTTCTTAAACACTATCTCGGTACTTTATCTCGTTCTACACTCTCTCCAGAGATGGATAATCTACCCTGTATACACTAACACTATTCCAAGGGCATCTAAGGCCATATAACAGAAAAAAATAGCGATCCATTACCGTATTTCGATCCCAATCTCTTTTTTACTCTTTTGAAAAGAAAATGACCCCTTCTTGGGGTGTTTTTTTCAAAATTTAAACTCCCTTTAAGTGACATTGGATTTGCTTTAAATTATATAACGATATATCACGGATATGGCAAAACTCTTATTGGGTAATATGGTAATGGAACGAATAACCTTGATAAAGTCAATGTTGAGAATGAATTAAAGCTAAGCTTGGGTCTCTTTTTTATTTCTTCATTTATTTATTTTGTTTTGCTTATTGTTGTTGTTTTTTCATTCATTTTTCTTTAATTTTAAGTATTCAAAACAACAAAAAGATTTTTCAAGAAGTGATATATCCCTACGTTGCCGTTTCGGATTATTTTTAAAAAGGAACAAATAAATTGACAAATACAATATACATCAGCCTCTTTTTTCCACAAATTTAAAAAAAACTATGTAAGAGACATACAATAATGCCCTTTTCATACGAGAAACATGATATTGGTGTTAGATGGCCAAGAAAAAGACTCGACTCACTCTAATAATACGCTTTCAATGTCAAATCCGACAGCTTAGAGCCATGTTTGAAACGCGAGTGTAATAAAGTACGCTGAACTGAACGACAAAGACAGCCTCTTCATTTCGTTACTTTCTTCGAGCTCTTACCTTTTACTTGAAATCAATTTACTGATGAAATTGATAGCTCAGTCCGGCCTTTAACTTAATAATATAGATTTATTATAGGATTGAAGCTTTTGTTCAAAACTTGTAAACACGGCCTGTCACACTACATCTAATACATTAAGTGCAACGGAGATATTATATTAACAGAAATTCTCATATCGAACCACTTTCATAGAAATGTCAGAAAAATAGACAGTAATGCAGTTCCTCTCCATATTAGGTTCTTGAATGTGTGAATTTTATCAAATCTACGCCTAGAGATGCATTTGGTTAGATTCAATATTGAAATATACAAACAAACACCGCAACAAAAACAAAAAGGGATAAAGGAAAAGAAACAAATAAACAAACAATCTGTCATAATTTGGCCCATGCTCCCTCCCCTGAGTTTCATTCCTTCATCCCCCATGAGAGAAGGTTATAGTGTAAAAGACCCTATCACCCAAAGCACTCTATTTTAGGAAAACATGAGAGACAAAACCAACAGACATTTTCTCTGGGAAAATTGTACATATTATTTTCAGTTAACGACACCCTTGCAAATGTTTAACAAAAAAGGTTATCTTTTTCATTTTTAGGGGCTCAATTTGAGATTTAACATTTCTCTCATCATTCTAACCCAAATATCCGTATTTCCCCCACCTCGAGCAACAAGTTTTGAACGAAAGCTTCAACACCCAATCACCACACACCTATACACGACGTGCTATCTACTGATGATAGCAAACCAGAAGGAAGTAGTCTATAGAGTCTTCGTTTCGTAGGCACACATTAAGTCTAAAAGAAGAAAAGTCATTCCAGGAAGGATCTTGTGTGCCTCTAGATAAGCCCTTTTTGCACAATGAATGGATCGTATAACATGTATAAAGGAGGCAATACATGTTAGTGTTATACTAGCATAATTGGGTGACTCCAATTTTTCTTTTGAACTTTGTTGTTAGGGAGTAAACAGAAATATTACAGGACTATTCCTCATATAGACAAGTTCTTAAGTAATACCATGTTTAACTTTGTTTTGTGCTTATACCGGCTTTAGTCTCCACACAATGTAATTTCACTGAATCAATGCCAACCGTAACCTTGGATGACAAACACAATGTGAATCATCATCGAACTGTATAATAGAAGATTTACTCGCTGTTGTAAATTGCATATCATCGCGAGATTCAAAAGCCTGTAAGATTCATGGCAGGTATAGATGGGGTGACAGGTGACGTCACACCGGGCAAAACGTGGCTAGTTGCTATTGTTCTTTGCCCGGCAGTTTGCGCGCGCATCATGTTTTGTTTAGGACCCGTGCTTTTAAAACTCGCGCCAAAGCATTATATTAAGGGCAATACGGCATAGCGGACAGTGTTGTGGTCATATGCTGTTCCCTCAAGCGTGTATCGACAGTCCAGTCCCTTCGCCCGTTGCGTTTGTTGATAAACATTGGATGTAAACAACGGTCACCTCATCTATAGTAACTTCCATGATAAAATGCACTTTAGCATAAGCCATTGTGTAACGGAGCAATGGTCTCCCTGGAGCCATAGTCCGGCTCCATAGGCCTACATCACGGAATGAAGCCGGGAATGAAGCGTGAAACTATTATTATATTGCGTGAAGAAATGAGTGCTCTAATACTTTACAGTACAGCATTATACACCGGGCGGACTATGACTCCAGGGGTCTAAGGCTCCTTTCACACCGGTGTTGCAATGTGCGAGGTGAGTATAATCATGATAATGGGCTATTTCAGTTGAAATCCATCACCCCCTATGGAATAAATTACCTTATAGAAGGTAATGATTAACCATTGTCTAACATTAATTGCTATCTACTGAAGATAGCATACCAACCTGTACGCTATGGTTTACATTTGGATCCTTACACATTTCGGTGTTGGTTTACCCCGACCCCTCTCCACCTCCAACTAGGATTTAACGTTGAACATGTTGAAAGACAAAATATTGGAGGAAGAAAGGGCTCTTAGACGGTAATTAATCATTGTAGTGTAATATTAGGATACTATTGTTTGCTATCTACTGAAGATAACGTTGTGTAATGTATATTCAGAACTCGATGTATTTATCCGAACTGCTTGTGTGAACACAACTGAGTGTATCAAAATAGTGATATTGTTTAAATAAATATACTAAATCACACCAGCATGCAATTTAACACAACACGCCACCCGTCAGCGATTATGTCGTTCATCCATTTCACGCTATGTTTGTCTCTGTCACTCTGTCACTTGCCCTGAAAATGCTCAACCGTGTGAGAAAATTGTCTAACCACGTAACGGTTTCTGTGTCTGCATACTCTTCCATCATGCCTTACAGCAAAGCTCGATACCTTTCGCTATTTTACTCCTGAAATTGAACGCTTTGGTATGGTATATATGTGCGAAGGAAAAGTCGATAAAGTTCATTATTTTACTTAAGATAAATTTCAAAATATCTTAAGGTGATGTAGGTATCTATAGGAGCTCCAAAGGTTTATATTCAGTTTTAAATGGTTTGACCCTATTCTCTCCTGAACTACTCTTTATTTTAGATGTGCATTTGATTGTTGTTCATGTACATGTCGTAACTGCAATTCTAAAGAAAAAGTCCCGCTCTTGAGATTTTCACAAATTTATGTTATGATCATACCGTATTCACATAACAGAATGAAAGAACGTGTGTTACGAGTAAAAATACATATTGACCATAACAAAGTATTACATAGTTGAGAGAAAGTCAGAAAATGAGGCTAAGGACAGGCTTCATGATGTTGACTGTTTCCAATTAACCATCCAGATATCTGATCTGTATCTTTGGAAATTAGAATGTATATATGCATAACAAACGTCTCGTTATTACTTGCATATAGACTTTTGATATTTTCTTCGAATAAATTGCTATATGACCAATATACTATATCCCTCCGTATAGCCACACGATATTTAGCCTAACGATATGTGAATACCGGTATATTGAGGAATACTAAGATTTAAAGAAGGCCTCGGATTTCTTGTCAGAGCACCATTGAGATATTCCGAACTAAGAATTATTTAAATACATTGGATTACAAAAGTGGTCCTTTTTTCGTATTCATGAAAAACCCTCTCTCTGCCATTCAGTCAATAAGTGTGAGTTTTGCTTCGGGGCCAAGAAACATGTATAATAGCAATATGTTGAGCTGATAACGTGGTGACGAATTTATACAACACAACGCGCTTTGTGGCGACGAATAGCGACACCTGAATGATAGATGCGTTAACACTGCTTATCCTACGGGCATTGAATGTCGCTAAATAATGGTGTCGAAAGGGATAAAGTGTGCGGTATGTGTTATATTGGTACATATTAACTTACGTGTAAATACACTTTGCGATATTATTTTCGAATGAAGTTAAATTGTTCCATGACCTATTCCAAGATTTAATATCTATATTATGGGGATAGCATTTCAAGTTTTACTTGGTAATAATTATCTTCAGTAGCTAGCATTGGTTTGACTTACAATAGATGTTTATTTAAATGCTATCTACTATATTGCATAAAAGTCAAACTGTAAATGAAATGCTATCTAATATCATAAAAGATAGCTATTATAAGTGAAAATTGTAATGAAATGATATCTACTGAAGACAGTCATTGCAAGTCAAACTTTAAGTGAAGTGCTATCTACTGAAGATAGCTATTACAAGCCAAACTCTCGATGAAATCAGATATACTGAAGATATAGCTAGCTGTTACAAGTCAAACTATAAAATGAGAATGCTATAAAATAAAGATAGCTATACGATCCCATTAAAAATGAAATACTATCTACCGAAGATAGCTACGAGTCGTTAAACTTTGAATGAAATGCTAATATATGCATCAGCTACACAAAGCTATTACAAATCTTTACAGAATTACGAGTTTTAAACGCTTCAAATGAAATGTATTTTGCTATTCATGTCAACTGTTTAATGAAACGCTATCAACTATAGCAAATGTATAAATCAAACTTTAAGTGAACTGCTATAAACTGAAGATAGCTATATTACAAGTTAAATTATAAGTGAAATACTATCTACTGAAGATTGCTACTACAAGTCAAACTTTAAATGAAATGCCATCTATTGAAAAAAAATATTTGAAGTTAAAGCTAAAAAGAAATGCTATTTACCGAAGATAGTTATTACAAGTCAACCTTTAAATGAAATTCTATATGATAGGCCTCCTACTGAGGATAGCTATTTACAAGTCAAGGTTTAATTGAAAATATTATCTACTCTAATAAGCTATTGTAAGTCAAACCTTTAATTAAATAATCTACTGAAGATAACTAGTGTAAGTCAAACTTTAAAAGAAATGCTATTCACTGTGAATATTATAATATTAGATATTACATCGAAACGCTATCTACTGTCAAACGATGAAAAGTTTGCAGCTTAAAAATCAATCTTTAAATGAAATGCTATCTACTCTCTAAATTTGAAAGATTAAAATTTAAATCTAAAAGATTAACTTTTTAATCTATTTCGGATTGTCCTGAAGGACAAATCTATTAGGATTAAAAAGTAATCTTTTCTTCGATTACTTTTTTTTAATCTTTAAAAAGATTACATCAATTATAATCAAATTGGATTAAAAACTAATCAGTTATGGATTAACTTTAAATCTCTTTTGGATTACCTCACACTTTGACAGCACTATATAAAAAAAAATCCGTTATAATCAAATTGGATTAAAAACTAATCAGTTATGGATTAACTTTAAATCTCTTTTAGATTTTGTATTAGATTGGTTATTCTAATTTGTAAGTGGGGAAACACGAGGTCAAGAAAACCTGTATAACGGCTTTAAACATCGTGTTTATTACTTCATAAAAACAAATAATGTGCTTCTAATATACAGTATGAACAATCACTGCCTGGCATCAAGCAGTGACGTCTTGAATTCTTTTGGTTAGATATGTACCTATACTATCCTACGAATCGACTTTCCATGGTGTTATTCATGTTAGTTGTGAGATGATTTTTGCCTAATTTAGACGCCGGCATTGTGAGACATGTTTTCCAAATAGTCTTTAATCAAATCTGATTGTAGATAAGTGTCTGCCATCTCCATGATCTGTGTCGCTTCGCTATGCTCCGTCGCGTCGCTTACCGAAAGAAAGATTTCGATTAAAAAAAATCAGTCTACACATTTTAAGTATTTTCATTGGTTGAAACTTTGTATACTTTCAAATGGATATTTCGATTACTTAAATGCACGCGAATTTGTCGATTTGTAAACCATTTCGGATTGACAACGACAATAAATAATCAAAATAGATTTAAAAAAATTGTAATCGCTCCATAGATTATTATTTTTAATCTCTCGAATTTAGAGAGTATACTTAACGATACTATAGCCGGACTTTGATTAAAATACTGTATACGATTACTGTTACTTGAATATTCTACCGAAGATAGCAAATTCAAGGCTTATTCGATTCACTCAAGATAATTTTTCAGAAACTAAAAAGTGCACATCATCTTTACTGTATATCAATAGAGGCCTTGATTGTGACCTAGATTTGTATATTTATTTAATCCATATCCATTAAAAAGCTTCAGCAATATTCTAGAACCAGATGTTTTATGTGCATTAGCCTATAGTAAGATACATTGATCGAGTCTTTATAGTTAAATGATAAAGAGATCTGATCTGTATTTGATTGATGAAACATCATTATCTCTTCTATTCAAGAACCTCGTAACAATATATAGTATTAGTATTATTTTTTGCGTAAAACAACTCCGCCTGCGGCGTCGTTTTTCTACTTAAAATAATACTATCGTCCGCATTTATGTCAGACAATATAACACGGGTACGGTCTAAAAACAACACCTTTATTCTTATTCTTAAACAATCATACTTAAGAAATAAGTACATTTTATTGTCCACATTTGACAACTTTTACCCCTGCTAGGATTGAATAACCCACAAACATTCCATCCAATCCCATGCGACGAGTACACCATGCGTAAGCGTCGCGGTGCCGGCATAAACGCAGGAAAGGCGCCAAAGACGCACTGCAGAAGTGCGCGTTATGGAGCAAACCACGCATTGTGAAGGTCGGACGCACTGTTAAAACGTAGGCCCCACCTCCCCGTGATAAGTTGTCTCATCTAAGTCGCCGATTTCTCTGAGAACCAATGAGATTGCTTACACTTTCTTAGCTGTTTAAGAATAGGCCTAAGGTATAATACTAGTCATGATAATTATTATGAATTTAATAGTGGAAATAGGGCGAAATTCTTTTAAACAATAGATTTCGCCCTAACGAACAACAAAAACCGGAATAAATCACATTGTTTTCTTCGCCTTATCGTATGAATTAACAAAGTTCTAGTATAGTTAACTTGTATTAGTGTTATATGCCAGGCCGTAAGTTTTACTACATTCTTGAAAAATAATATTTAAAAACAAATCATTAATAATCTAAGCAGGACTAATGTAGTTGTTTGCATTTCTGAGTGACAGCCACTACCCCCCCCCCCCCCCCCCCCCCCCCCCCCCCCCCCCCCCCCATGATTTGAGTGAAATTCACTGTATTCCATTTTAATACGGAATAAAGCAAAATTCACTGAATACAATTTTTGAACAAGTCAACTGAAATCGCCCCGGTCCCTCCTTCATTGGATTCAAAATGGCTGCCCCCTACAATTCGGGGTCAAAGTTAAAATAGCTTCAGTAAAAGCAATAGGCATATACCAACCTTGGTGCAAGTTCATCAGGATTAATTTGTTTTATTATTATTCTTCAACTAACCTTGGATTTGTGATATGAAAAACAATTTCTTATAATATACCAACCTGTTAATCTGATCTGAGCACAAGAATATGTTTTATGCGCATAATGTGTATAAGAAAACAAGATATTTGTACAAGTCGTGTCAATTAACACCCTCTCATATCCAGGCCTGCTCATATCTTAGTGAGATAAATCTATTCCATCTTTGTAATCCAGACGAACTTGAGATCATTGATATAAGACTATAGCATAGCATGTCATTGAAGCAGCGCTAATAACCCGCTATCATCACGTCCATCTTGAAATTGTATCAATAATAAGTGTATTAATAACGAATAACTTAACTAAATGGGTCGTTTTCGCTCGGCGGCTAAAAGAAATATTCATGAAATTGAACCAAATACGGTGTTCGGATATTTAACGTAATGTTAACCATATTTTGCAGTTGGCGTGAAATTTACTGTGCATAAAAATATCTATGCTTTCTTTATAGACAAACAAAATCTTTGAAAATTAAGTCTTTATATTATATGCAAATTAAAAAGAATATAATCTTTTAGGAGGGATTTTCTGTTTTTTTATGAAACGACCCAATTTAGGCCTAATGTGACTTCTCGTAAAATGTGTTGTTAGCAATATCCCAAACACTGTTATGTAGACATTTTTGAAAAACTGTATCAAATAATTGTAAAACGTTTGAAATAGGGATTTTTTTTAATTGATTTTACCGAACATAACTTGGTATTATACATGTAAATGTCTTGGAAGTTATCATTTGTCTTGAATTTAACTTATTGTTAACTTAAAGGTATATTATGTGATCTTTCCAGGGAACGCCCTCAACATCGAAAAAAAAAATAGAAAGCAGATTTTCTTGCAGATTTACATTTCTGATCATAAATCATGCATACATTCCAAGTTACAGGGCGATGCGATTCTTAATTACTTCAAAATCATGGTTTTAGAGTGAAAATAAACTGTCGGGATTCCGACAGTTTATATTTTTCACTCTAAATTCACTCTAAAACCATGATTTTGAGGTAATTAGGAATCGTATCGCTCTGTAACTTGGAATGTATGTATGATTTATGATCGGAAATGTAAATCTGCAAGAAAATCTACTTTCTAAAAAAAATCATGAATAGAGGGCGCTCTCTGGAAAAGATCACATAATATGCCTTTAATGTGTAGTGGTTGAATAACCTAAACTGATTACATTAGTGGGATATTCCATTATAACCCATACACCCTGTATGGAAGATACTCTTAATCTACCCCCACAAGGGAGTGTCAATTTATTTTTCGCAGACTTAACTCGGATTCCTTTATACGTCTTTTGACGGTAAAGATGATATATCTAAATGCGCAATGAGATTAATCGTACAATCTTGTTTAGAAAATAATACCCTGATAAATTATGATCTGTAGGGATTATGTATACATTGAGGCCGCTTGAATTAAAACATAGATTATTATTCATCAGTATGGTGTTCATAATACAATCATCTTCTTGGTCTGTCAGTCTGTTTAGTGTACGCATGACTTTACATTTAACCCAATTGTTGTAATGTTATCGAATGAAAGACTATGGTTTATCATGTTTATACGGCTGCCTACACTCTTATAACAACGGGGTCAACTTATACACACAATCTATATAAAAAGATCAACTTTTGAAAAAGAGTGGTTATGGTTGTGTGCATATTTATATACGCTTCGTTTAGTCAATTTGACTATTGGAACGTAGGCCTATACGACGAACATTATGGTTGTCTATGAGGCAAATGGTCGCGGGGCAAACCATGAGCGTAAGTCAATAATGTAATAAAGCGGTCAAGAAGATTCGCCCCTACTACTCCCCCCCCCCCCCCCCCCCCCCCCCGCCACATTCCCCACATAAATTAAACAGCTAGTTTATTAATATAGTTATTATAAGTCGATCACTTTTCCTCGATCACAGACCAGTCCCCTCGTCTTCACACTGACCACTTGTAGAATACTTGCGCGGGTATACCAAAATCAAATGATGATATTGAAGTAAGAGATTAATTACTGTTATGAAGGTTGTTCTAAGTTCCATACATGTACATTCTCCTGTAGGATGCAGATTCGTTTAAATGGAGGATAATCGCAAATTAGTTAAGTTGGTGCCCAAATGCCACACACAAACATAGCATTCCGAAATAGATGTTATTTAAATTCCGAAATCGTCGTCGTCCATATTTATCATTCGTCTCAACGTGTTGTCATAATCCAACACTTTAACACCTAGACCCATTAACTCTCCACACGTCTAGAGCTATTTTACTCCATAGAGGAGCGTCGACGTTTACCATTCACTCTATAGTAGAGAGGCGTCAATTTTAACGCGCCTTGAGAACATTTTGATGAAGAAAATGCAACTGAATGAAATGTAATCGATTAGGTTAAACACCTATTAGCAGAGAGGTATTTCTCTTTTCATTCAGGGTGAGATCATTTTGGAGAAAGAGCGGGAAATGGGGTCGTCCTCTGACAATTAGCAGACGACAGTATGTCTCTGTATAACACCATAGGTGCCACCTCTTTCTTATCTCCCGAGTTGTTAGGGGGATTTGTCATAATTATTGATGGACGACTTTTAGCTTTAAAGGGGCATTAAGAGATGTGGTGGAGGCAGCGCCCTCAATTTAAAAAAAAATGATAAAAGCTGGGATTGTATATTTTTACAATTGTATTACATGTATGAACTTACACATGTATGAGGATTTAGAAAAAACAGCTCTCTTTGTACAACAAAACGTTACTTCAAAAAATGCTGATCGGGCCCGATCAGCATTTTACATGGTTAAGTGTGGTATTCCAACACAAGTTTTGCTGGTGTTTTTTTAGTTTTAGTAAAAACAACAATAATGGCAATTGTTAATGTTCATCTTGAATTCTGAAGTATATTAATTAAGATTCAATAAATTCAACATGATAGTGTGTCCCTTTAAGGCCGCAAGAAAAATCTGTGGAACCGACCGGCCCATGATTTGCACATTTGAGATTAGATCTCTCATGTAGGGTCGTCGGGCTCCAAAATACAAATACCCGACAGTATACTACACTGATATTTGTTCATCAAATTCAAAATAAATTTCATAAATTTCCCAAAACAAAAAATAAAATCATGAAATTCGAAAAAATGGGTAGGTCGGGCCCGTAGAACAGGATGGGTTTTTTTCGTGGCATTTTTAAAGTTTGTCAAAAATGTGTTATGCAAATTTATTCAAATTAGGGTGTATCCGAAATGGTCAGTCGCATATCGGAAAGAGGAAAAAGAAAAGGTCACCACTGCTCACCGCATTTGGCAAGAGCCATTGCAAAAGTACCAAGTTAAAGATTGGGTACAAGATCATTGTTTCTCATTGACATACTCAGGATCATAAATAAATTACTTAAAACTAGTAGATTTAAATATTCACCACCGCACTGTGTAAAAGCTATTTATGTATATTCATGAATGCTGTCAATACCGGAAGTACATATGGTCTTCGGGCGAGACACTAGGAATTATTTGCCTTAGCTTAAACATGCTATACTTGCTGTCTACTGAAGATACTCACACGCAAATAATTGGATGGTCAGTCATGTCAGTGCAGACTGACACTTTGAAAGAAATAAGGACTCCAGAATTGGGTTGTCAACCATTTCAAAGATTGTAATAAAGGAATTAACATACCCACATTAGGCTACGGTGAAGAAATCACATATTCAACATCCGATTTAATATTTTAGCCTTTGCAAAAAAATCCCTTAGTGCTTATGACTATGTGTGCATTACTTACATGGTACCATAAAGCAATAAACATAAAAAAGGGGTCGAACAATTCGTTCTTTGAAAATTAATAAACAAATGTGGGCATCACAACTAAAAGTTTCACATAAAATTGAATAAGAAAAACCCCAACCGACCCTATAGCTAGATCGGAATCAGTATATAGAACAGTTAGGTTGTTTTTTGATAATGGGAAATATAGTTTTGATTCGACAAAGTCAATAACTTAACTCAGTTTCAGTTCAAATGCCATGATTTTATTAACAACTAATAACTCCTTTTAATAACTTACCAACTTGTCCTTATTAATAAAATATTACTGATTATGTTAAATATCTTAACACTTTGCACGCGGATATTTGTTTTAACATATACAAAACAACAGAATTTCATTAACTTTGTCCAATTTTCAAAGTCTTATCTCAAGGATATACATGTATAACTGAACCAAACGCTAGGCATATTTTACTTATTTTAATGCATTTCTCATGGTGATTCCAAAATGGTGATGAAATTCAATAATTTGGATATTTTTATAACATTTTGAGACATTTTTCCTGCGTGGAAGGTGTTAAATATGTCTTTCCTTTATTTTCAGACGGACAGGTTCAAATCGATTGCAATATAGTACAATTTAAGGTAAGGGGTACGCGAACGTGAACATAATAAAAAAGGCAACTAAAACCGTCATCAACCAGCAAATCAAATTGATCAAATTGATCATTCTATATACGCTCTCATATACGCAGATAAGATGATGAAATCGTGGCTTGCAAGCTATTTATTCTCAAAGAATTCAATGATTTTTCTTATCCATATGCAAATTCGGCGTGCACAAAATATTTGTAGAAGCACTTCTGCAAATACACTAAGGAATCACGGTAAGATTCCAGGGGAATTTGTGTTCCGATTTATATGTTCGATGACAATATTGGTTCAGCATTAAGGCCGCGAAAAAATCTGTTTTTCGGGCAAGCGAGAATTTGCACAATTTTTTTTTTAAAAATCAAAAATTTCAACAACAAAATTCACAGAATTTGTTTTAATGATTTTTTTATTTAAAAGTTTGACTTGCAATAACTGTCTTCAGTAGATTATCATTTCATTACAATTTTCGCTTATAATAGCTATCTTTTATGATTTTTTATTTTAAAAAAAATGGGTCGGTCGGCCCGTAGAACAGGTGTTTTTTATCGCGTGGCCTACGAAAACATGTTATAGTCATTCAGATAAGTCCTCAGTCAATTGTACTTTCTGGATTGACAGGGTGTACATAAAGAAAAGTGTGTGTCTATGCTTGAATTGTCAGCAATACATTCTTGCACAAGCATTGTTGTATTAATGTGTACAAAAACAGCATTCCCCTCCTCATAGGCATAAATCCGGGGGGTGTGTATATTTTGGACTATAGGGGGTGTTATGCAACCCCCCCCCCCCCCCCCCCCCCCATGTTTATGCATGACCAAAATTCAGAACAAATTTAGCTAATATTTCTCCCAAATATTGTTTTGGGCCCCACGTTTTCCCCACTAAAATGTTGATGCCACTGTCTATGGTACCGCCACTGGTCAATCATCCCCCAATGCCAACAACAAATTGACGTCAAGAGAATAAAGGTATTGTTTTTAGACCGTACCCGTGTTATATTGTCTGACATAAATGCGGACGATAGTATTATTTTAAGTAGAACAACGACGCCGCAGGCGGAGTTGTTCTACACAAAAAATAATACTACCGAACGCATTTATGTCAGACAATAAACACGGGTACGGTCTAAAAACAATACCTTCATTCTCATTCTTAAACAATCATACTTAAGACATTTATCAAAGAAATAAGTGCAATTCATTGTCCACATTTGACAACTTTTACCCCTTTATAGGATCGAATAACCCACAAACATTCAATCCAATCCCATGCGATGAGTACACCATGCGTAATCGTCGCGGCGCCAGCATAAACGCAGGAAAGGCGCCAAAGACGCACTGCAGAAGTGCGCGTTATAGAGCAAACCACGCATTGTGAAGGTCGGACGCACTGTTAAAACGTAAGCCCCACCTCCCCGTGTTAAGTTGTCTCATCTAAATGTCGCCGATTTCTCTGAGAAGCAATGAGATTGCTTAAACTTTCTTAGCTGTTTATGGGGGAACTCAACTTGGGAATTGACGGGGATGAAACTATGAGATAAATTGTTTCAATTTAATTGAGACACATAATAAGTGGGTGTTTTCTCGTATGTGTGTGTTTTCGGTTTTTGTTTGTTTGGGTTTTTTGTTTTTGTTTTTGGGAGGGTTTTTACGACATAACATCTAGATATTTAACATATATAGAATATGAAATGAAAAGGATGTATTAGATAGAGAGCAGTAGATAAATTAAACAGGACATCATTTTATGTTTCCCGAAAATTGATAGGTCAAATTGACATTTGTCGTACTTTGACTCAGTTTATGCGATTCCGTGAAGAGTGGCTTTTAAAACAAAGTCATATTATGACGGCGACAGCGTCCTAAAACGTGACAAATGGCCAATGATAAGAAAAGTTGAATTGCACAACCTCATTTTTGAATAAAAAGAGGGATATGGTACTCCTGTATATACAGCGACCTACAATTTAATACGTGACCAAAACACATTGAACATTTACAGAGCTCTTTACTTCGCAGAAGTGGATTTTTAGACTAGACTGAACGAAATGCCCACTCAGACCGATTGCGTTGGGCTGATTTGGAATATGGGGCAATATCCGGGGGCGATTATTTTTTTCGTACATGATCCTAGAGAAATCAGTAGATTTGTTCAAAAATCATTTTATTCAGTGAATTTTGCTTCATTCCGCGAGAGGGTGGGGTGGGGGGGGGGGGGCTGTCAACTCTTACACTGTAAGCATATGTGTCGTCACACAAAAACACGTAATACAAGGAAAAAGGAGAAGTGTGTTTTAGATCGGACACGTTACGCGCAGTGGCGTGTCCAGGGGAGGGGGGCCCAGCAGGCCATGCTGTCCAGGGGAGGAGGGCCCAGCAGGCCATGCCCCCCCCCCCCCCCCCCCCCATTGTAAAAAGAGTTTTTTAAAAGGAGGAAGAAGAGAAGGAGGAAAAGGATAAGAAGGAGGAAGGGGAAGAGAAGGAGGTAGGGGAGGAGGAAGGGAAGGGACAAATGGGGGGTGGGGCGGTACGGGGTCACGTCCGTCCCCATAATTTTAATATGAGGGACGTTACAAACGTTATACTAGACCTTTTTAGTGATAAAATGCCAATTTTTGCGCGCTTTGCACGTATTACTAGTAGTTTCAATGTTTCATTATTCAAGCTTATCAAGAGGGCTTCAGGAACGTTTTTTCTGGACCATTTTAGTTCAAAAACTGTTTTTTAGCTCGATTCGCGCTCACTTTTTCAACAGGTTTCAACATTGTATAATGGGTCTCAAAACACACCAAATATTCTAAATATTATGTGGGGGACGTTTAAAACGTCAAACTGGACCAATTTAAGTGTTAGAAATGTCAATTTTTGCGTACTTCGCGCATTAGTTTCAATGTTTCATTATTCAAGCTTGACAAGATGGCTTCAGGACAGTTTTCAATGACCATTTTAGTTCAAATAGTCGAAATTTTGCACGCTCCACGCGAATATTTTCTGCAGGTTTTAATATTATATTAGCCCTCAGACCCACCAAATATTTTAAATATGTGGGGGACGTTAAAAACATAATACTGGACCAAAGTTTTAATGCAAAAACCACACCAAAAAATCTAAATATTATGTGGGAGACGTTATTATACTGGACCATTAGTGTTAGAAATTTCCTTTTATGATGGCTTCAGGACAGTTTTTCAGGACCATTTTAGTTCGAAAACTTATGCGCCATTGGTTACGGTAACGCATCTACAATCGACCATTTACAAGCAAAATTTATTAACACACCAACATGTTTATATCAGCAATAAGAAACATGTTGGGGTGTTAATAATTAATAATTATACAACAAATACCTCTATAAACATGTTGTAGTGTTTATGCAAACGTTTATCGTATGCAATGCCTCCTATAATACCTTTACATGTAAAACATAAAAATAAACGTGTTGAAGTATTTATTAAGTGTTATCAGGAATATAAACGCTTCTTTTTACAGTGTATATAGCGGCCGTAATCATCGCCATTGTACCTCCCATAGTCTATTTTTTTTATCAATGTGAAAAAAAGTTGAATCGCCTTAACAACTTGAAAAAGAGCATGCATTCTTTATTCGACAGTACAATTGTGCATTTCCATAATTACGAGATGTTGTACACGGGATACATCTTGGAAACATACTAAACACATTGCATACATTTTGTCAAGTAGTAGACATGTTTATACGAGATATGTTGCTTAATTGACATTTTAATACTAAATTCAGAGAATAGCTATTTCACTTTTCCCCCAAGTTTAATACTTTTATCAATAAGCTATCTTCAGTAGACAGCAAACAATTGATATGCAAATTGAATGTTGAAGACAAGGACCAATTACTGATAGCCGCGTGGAAAGTGTTTAGGATGTTATTGCTATCTTCCGTAGATAACCCTTTACCCTTAGCGGTCATTTTATTCATGTGTCCTATCTTCAGAAAAGACAGCAAAAATGTTATAATAATTATAGCGATTTTACAAACACTTCATATGTCACCAGCGCTCCTACGTTCATTATAATAGTGTTGTTTTGTATAAAAATCAGCCATTAAATACATATTAGAGAGGCGTGTTCTCATGTACACGTTTGAATGAAGATTCATGGCGATACACCTACCGGACATGCCGGAACTAATAGCATGTTTTGTTCAGTAAGACATAATTGGTTAGTGTAGTTAAGGACGAGTCATTTCAATTAAAACAGATAATAAAGCTTAACTTCTGACACCAATTAGAGCCATTAAATGGATAGACATCAGCAGTCATTAGGATTGTGACGGTATGGGTGAGGAGACTTTTAACAATGATTTCAGGGTCATCATGGTCATGTTTTATGACATGGTCGTGATTACATGTAGCCATTTTCACGTTCAGCAATTTTCAATGAGTTGGAGTGTAATTTGTGAGTCAACTTTGACTTAAACCTATCGGTTGGTCCGAAAACATTAAACTCACTATAATCACAATTAAATATTTGTAGCCTTACACAAAACTTTGATGAGGTACAACATATGTTAACAAGTTATCATATTGATATCTTGGGGCTTACCGACACTTTTCTTAGTGACGATATAAGTGATAATAATGTAAATGTAGATAATTTCTATTTATATAGGCGAGATAGAAACAATGAGGCTAACGAGAATGTCAGAAGGGGTGGTGTAGCTTTATATATTAATCAAAATTGTACACATAAAGTCAGAAAAGATTTTTCTTCTAACATGCTTGAACTTTTAACTGTTGAAATTATGCCATACAAATGTAAACCATTTATTGTTATTATATGGTATAGACCACCAGGTACACATCAATCTTTTTGCCAATCTTGAACATGTATTACATTCAATTGAATTAGAGGGTAAAGACTATTTATTAATGGGTGACTTAAACTGTGATTTGCTGTCACCAGTACCACATTGTTATACAGTTAGACTCAATAATATATGTAACGATTTTCACCTTGAACAGGTAATTGATGAACCAACTAGAATTACTGAAACAAGTGCTACTTTAATTGATGTAATGTGTTGTACAAACACAACACCAATTTCAAATTCTGGTGTTATTCATGTTGGTATATTAAGTGATCACTCCTTGACATATGCAATTTGGAGCAGTAAAAAAAGCAGGAAGTCTAAACATAAAAGTGTTATAAATCCAAATAACATTATGTCACAAGGACATGGTAATTGTAAACAAAACCATAAATATGCTATATCTCGTTCTTACACAATGTTTGACGAAAAGGCATTTCTAAGTGATTTAAGGTTAATTAGATGGGATAAAGTTATGTTGAATGGCGATGTTAATGTTATTGCTCTTTCATTTGAAACACTTATTCTGGAAGTCATTGACAAACACGTTCCTTTAAAAAGACACAGGGTACGTAAGAAATCAGCACCATGGTTAACTAAAGATATTATCGAACTTATGCGTCACAGAGATAAACTTAAATTAATAGCCATCCGCTCAGGTAATGACATTATGAAGTGGAAAGATTTTCGTGATGCCAAGAATAAATGTAATATTTTAGTCCGTACCAGTAAAAAACAATTTATAAATAAGGGTTTAACTGAGAGTAAAAATAATATTAAGAAAACTTGGGAGCAACTGCGTTTTGTAATACCGTCTAAAAGTAAAAACACCAGCATTACTTGTTTGAATACAGAAAATGGTTCTGTAAATAAACCTATAGATATTGCAAATACAATGAATACCTATTTTGCTGAAATAGGGCCTAGACTTGCAACAAAAATTACTATAGATGATCATAGTAGTAATTTCTCTCACAACACAAATACCAACTGCAATACTAATAAATCATTCAACTTTGAGTTTGTTACACATGATTTTGTTTTCAAGTATCTCTCGAAGTTATCAGATAATAAAGCTACAGGTTGTGATAATATCCCGTCAAGATTATTAAAACTAGCAGCACCAATTATTTCACCAATCATCACACATATAATTAATCATTCTTTTACTACATGTACCTTCCCAAATAATTGGAAGAAAGCTAGAGTTACTCCTATTTTTAAGGCGGGAGATCCAGCTGATCCTGGTAATTACAGGCCTATTTCTATTCTACCTGTTATTTCAAAGGTTATTGAAAGGGCTGTGTTTGATAAACTATATGATTATCTCAATGTTAATAATTTGATTCATGTAAATCAATCTGGCTTCCGGCCATCATATTCCACTGCTTCAGCTTTAATTAATTTAACTGAAGACGGGTACAATAAAATTGATAAAGGTAATATAATTGGTTTATGTACGTTAGATTTAAAAAAGGCATTTGATAACTGTAAACCATGATATTTTCTTAGAAAAACTTAAGTTATATGGAGTTAGTAAATATGTTATAAATTGGTTTTGTAGTTATTTAAGCAATCGCACTCAATTTACATGTATTGATGGAATTTCCTCAAGCCCTAAGCCAATTCAGTGTGGAGTGCCCCAGGGTTCAATCGACGGACCTCTTGCTTTTCTTGTATATATTAATGATTTACCTAAATGTGTATCTCACTCTAAAGTTAGCATGTATGCAGATGATACAGTTCTTTATTATGCATCTAACTCAGTTGATGATATTATAAAATGTATAAATGAAGACCTAGTGTCTGTAAGAAATTGGCTTCAAGTCAATAAACTCAGTTTAAACGTAACAAAATCAGAGTTCATGTTGATCTCATCAAGGCAACGTTTAGCATATGTAGAAAATCATAATTTGACAGTACAAATTAATGGAAACAATTTAACTAAAGTTGATAAAAATGTAAGCATCATGGTGTAATTATTGATAAAAATTTAACTTGGAATGAAAATGTTGAATATACCTGAAAAAAGCATTAAAGGGCCTACACATGTTAAAGCGAGCGAAGCCTTTTCTTTCATACGATATTCTCAAAACTGTATACAGTGCCATAGTACTTCCTCATCTACAGTATTGTAATATTGTATGGGGAAATTGTGGCTTAACTTCAGCATCTCGTCTTCAAATTATTCAAAACAGGTCTGCTCGTATTATTTGTGGAGTAGCTTGGGATACACCTAGTCTTGAAGTTCTTAACAAACTTAAATGGTTACCACTTGATAGTAGACAAACATACAACTGTAATATTTTGTCTTATAAAATACTCAATGATATTGCACCATCAAATTATTTGAATGATTTACTTTTGTATAATGACGTAATTAATTACAATTTACGCAGAAGTAAGTATAATGCTATTATTCCTAAACCTAAAACAAATTATAAAAAACGCAGTTTTTCTTATAGGGGTGCCATTGAAAAATATTCAAGTCTCCCCCAATATTAGTATATTTATCAACCGTCTTAAACGAATGTGTCAGTTGTAATTTTTCGATGTCTTAAAATTCAATTTTTGTAATCTTGTTTTATTACACTGTATACTATAAGATTCAAGAAATATGTTATATTATGTAATTTTAGAGTTATCACGGCCTCAGTGAAAAACAGCTGTAAAGTTGACCTATGTATCGTGATTAAATAAAGATTATGTATGTATGTATGTATGTATGTATGACAGGTTTTCGTTATACACCCAACCAAATATGTAAGTTCCCCCCTAGCTAGGCCAAGACCAAGGTCAAGGCCAACAAATTTGGTATATAAATGTGCCTAATAATTGGGTGCATCTTTCTAGCTGAAAATAATTTAAATCCAACAAATATTTTTGGAAACATTCTAGTATATGCTAGGGATACATATTTGGTTGGGTGTATTTACCATAATATTAAAGTTTGATTTGCAGTGAATTGATCAAAACCCCGAGAAAAATGTGTTGTAAGCCTATACAACAGTTTCAAGTTTTTAACAGTTTATGTTATGTTACTTTGAGAGTAGGCCTATATCTTGGGGCAACTGTTGAATCCAATATTCATCGGATTGGAAGCGATGTTAGACTTTAATCACCTTCACAACGGGATAAAACATAACAACATCATGCACTGTTTAAGATGATAGCATGCTTTGTGTATACTTTACAATTTAATTTACGTTAAGCTGTTTAAAATGTTATCAATTTGTCGTCGCTCTCAACTGATAGATATCAACTTAATTGTTACTTTGCTATCAGCAGTAGACAGCATTGAATCTGTATAATTGCATTCAGCAGTTGATATCATTGACCCCGCTTTATAGGCTTTTACTTTTACATACTGTTACAAAATTGGTCGGTAAACATGGCAAAATCACAATGTTAAAAATTGTAATGCAAGCATAGCCGTTTTTATTTGCCCCGGTCGGGTTTTTTACATGAAAATCGCCGTGAATAAGACCACGTCCGTGAAATTTGTAAACACAAACTAAAAGCACAGATCCTTGAGAATCTGCGCTAAAATGGATAGCCACTTAAAATTAATTATTAATTTCTCGTAACGGCACTGGCCTTCGAAAAGTGAAGAGGGGTGGTGGTTGTTCTCCTTTCGATAGAGGCTTGAACTGCTATCATCAATATCAGAGAGAAAATTATTATTGCTATCTTCAGTAGATAGCATTTACGTAAAACCTAAACTTGAGTTAACATAATTAAATTTGTCAAATAATGTGAAAGGACTTTCACCACACCTTTCACTAATATTTCCATATGACAAAACAATATCCTCTAAGCAAATGGCATAATGTTTGCCTCGAACCACGTTTCACCTTTTCCTTCCACACAATAATATCGAACGTATATATCGCTTTATGCATTCAAAGCTTGTACCCCTTTTATACACCTTACGGACAAAACTTAGCGCTTCATCAACGCCTCGATACGTATACGAATAAAGCCAACACGTACACTATGGGTTGCCCCCGAAGAACACCTTTTTCCGTTTTCTCATCAATACTTGTTCTGTTATTCCGTTTCGTTCTACAAATGCATGTTTTCCCCTCCATCCCCGTTGTATACCTCCCGGGTACATTAACACCCTTTCCCCGTTTGTTTTATTTGTACTGTGCTTGTTATACTTTCAAATAATATACCGTGTGTAGTGATTTTTTTCTTCTTCTCCCATTTACTTTACTTTGTGCCATCGTCGTACAAACCGCCGTCGTTTTCTATTTTACTTGCGAAGTGCCCGATTTCTCCACGGTCGGTGTTGCAACTGGAAATTAGCCCAAAGTTTCTAATCAGAGAGTTTATTAAAACGTCCACAGTTTGAAATTATCATCCTTTCATTATGATTTTGTATTTGGGATCTTTTGAACCTTGGTATATCCATCATTTTTCATAGTATAGGCCTACATAAGATTTAATTACTCTAAAGTAAAAGCAATCATACACGAAAATAGCTCAATCTGGCGACTAAATAAGTAATCTGGCAAGACTGCTTATTATCCGCGGTCAACGTTTGTACGATCGGTATTGGCATTTGTATAGTGTTTCTATTCGTAAGTGCCAGTGGCATCTCTCGCAAACTATAACTAGACTTAACCGTATAAAATCAATACACACCATCCGATATGTGATTTTTCTTGAAAAACGAACAAAAAAATTGAAACAAAATTCCGTTATCAAGAGCGAAATCTGCCTCGTCTGGCTGGACCTTAATTGGAAATTTAGGATTTGTTGCACGTACACTGTCCTTACGTTGTATGTACAATGTATTACAAAGTCCGTTTTACGATTATATTATGATAGATCTTATATAACGGTATGGTCGAATCCTGAGCGGCAATAATGTCCGGTAAATTTCCGTAAGCCCTACATAATTTGACCAAGTCTATCTCAAGAAAAATGGAACAAGTTCTGACTCGGTCTATCGCAAGTAAAACAGAACACTAATACAGACAATGACAGACACATGGCATGCAATACATACGAAAATGTTACAATCCGTCACAGAGAGATTATCAGGCGACCAATTTTGTTATCTTCAGAATTAAGGAAGCATTTTTACCCTATATAGCACTACAAGTTTCTTGTTTTTCTTCAAAGGTCAGCAATTTGTACACTTCACAAATTACATGAAATTAGGCCTACCTAAAAAAATGTTAAAATGAAAAACTGACTTTGTTTTGGTTTTGGGCACATAACTGAGTTAATATTCGTTCAATCTTCACGTGTAATATCTCAAATTGAAGAAAAGAGATTTCCTTACAACTTTAATTTTTAATATTTTTGCGTAAGAGCTTTAATTTTGGAGTTGAGACCATAATTAATTATTAGTTACTTATTTTGAGGACTGTAGATGATAAACATAGAAACCCTCTCATGTAAGATATCTTCAAAAAAAAATCAGAACAAATGAAAAATAAAGACATTTTCTCAGCATTTCCGAAGGTATATTACTATTAGTGCTTTTCACTTTTTTTGTATTTTGGTTAAAAATCACCACCAATTGAATCAGGGAGGTCATGACTATGCATCACTACGCAACAAGCCATGGGTGGTCTTCAAGGTTATTTTGAATAAACATGAAACAAATAAGTAAGAAGCCATCTGTGGCCTTTTAGATGAATTTGGGTAGTTTCAATGTGATCTCATCGAAACTCAAAACACTATTATCAATGAATTTCACATGAAAATACTGCAAATTATAGCTCTATAATTTTAGGTGGTACATGTAGTTAGTACGTATATAAGCATTACGTATATGTGAAAAACCCAACTTCTGAAAAATTGAGGGCTCCTTCCATGAAGGATCTCTTAGTGCCCCTTTAATATAAAAGTGACCTTCGATTCAAGTCATATGCCCTATTACGCATTTGGCAATTATATCACCATGATCACTGCGATTGTTATTTTCATGATTATACAAGATCGGAGTTAATTATTCATACTGTTTAATGACATGACTGTATACATGCAGTTTGTAGTTAGTTGTCATGGTCAAATGGGTAAACAATGGGCGATTCCATTTGAAATCCATACACCCCAATAGGCGCAATAAAATAGAGTGTAGAATTTTACGGAGAACTCTCTTTTTCAAACATATTCCCAGGTGCACACATTATTCGGCTATTCCAGTTCACATCCATACACCCTCAATGTGGAAGACATGAATATAATCTTCTATAGATGGGGTGACAGCAATGTTTATCAACAAACGCAACGGTCGAAGGGACTGGACTGTCGATACATGCTTGAGTGAACAGCACTTGACCACAACACTGTCCGCTATGCCTTATTGCCCTTTATAATCAATGATAATGCTTTGGCGCGAGTTTTAAAAGCACGGGTCCTAAACAAAACAGGATACGCACGCAAACCGCCGGGCAAAGAACAATGGTAACTGCTGGCCAAATGCCCGGTGTGACGTCACCTGTCACCCCATCTATAAAATTATTAAAAATAATCAAACTGTGGCAAGTTTGGTAAACTGACCGCGTTTTTCGCCATTCCAATGGGATTTACACACAGTAAAATTGGTTTGGCTAAAATGGTCATTATTATCACATTAATTGTCAAAATGTTCCTGTAAAATTATTCTTTCACTCTGGGATAAGTAATTAGTAGTCTGATACTGAGTTGTCAAATGAAAAGGCAAATCTGAATACAAGCATCACCTGTTACAGACCAAGAAATCAAGAAGTCTTCAAGAAGTGGAGGCACGTGTCAGAGCCGAAGTGACAGGCCACACCGCAACAGGGGAATGGTTAGACGAGCTGTTCGTATTATGTTGGACAGCTAGGGAACACACATGTTTTCAGCAAAATGGTGGCCATGTCGAAGGAAGGCTTCATTCTCAAAACTTAATATCAGCAAACAACTAAATGATTTCTATTTTGAATTGCAAGGAAGCTAACATTTTATTGTATGCCTTAAAAAAAAAAACTTTAGCAGAAGACCGTAACTCATACCGTGTGAACCTAAAGGCAAATGTAACTGACTTAGTGCAACTATCAAGAAACAAAGTGTCTTCAGAACATTTCATTTGTGCAATATTTTTAGTTTGTGAAGTATTATTTATTTTTACAATGTTTTACCACCTTTGGCTCATTTAATATACCAGGAACCTGTAATAAGTTACAGGCACATCAATGCCTTTCTTGTAGACTCTCACTCCATATCATCATGCTGCTGCAATATTCATGTCTTTACTGTGTAAATCCCATTGGAATGGCGAAAAACGCGGTCAGTTTACGAAACTTGCCACAGTTTGCTTATTTTTAATTCGATTACTTTCATACTTTGGGAGGATAAACTGGATTAACAGCGCTTTATGCAAACAGCAACAATTCCATGGTTCAATGCACGCATCAAGATCAAATGGCCGCTTCAAATTGTACACAATGTTTTTTGATTCACCCTGTATGGAACAAAGAAGCTTTTCTTATCAGCAAAACGGTATAATTGCCTTTTCGTGACATGAAAGGCGTGTTTCAGTCTCAACTGTTTACCGGTGTGAGTCTCGCACAACTGACAAGAGTCCTAGCTCCCATAGACTCACTCGGAATAGACCGCAACCATAGAAGAAGCTAAGAAGCTATTGGTGCGTGCAGTAAAAAACACACGTACAGGTTAGATAGGCTCAGGCCATCCCAGTTATGCATACATGTCTCGCGAATTCATGTAACACCGGTTTCCATATAGACATCAGACTGTGAAGAAAGCCTTAGAAACAAAGGTTTTCAATAAGATTCAAATAAATGTTGACACTGACGTTTGATCGAATCTGAGTGACTAAAGTAAGTCGTCAGTGGTTTTAAAGACTTAACCTTCTCCACCCCATTTCCCCATCAACATGATCAATGTGACATTGCAAGAGATACTTGCTGATACGAGTTTTTATGATGTAATGAGGGTCTCTACAAGAAGATTAACCGTCGACATTTAATAGAATAGACACAATGCACATTATTGTATGTTTAAAAACATGTTCATGTGTCACTATGAGCAGATGAGTGGTTTTATTTCTTCAAAAAGTTATAGGCCTATTCGTTCTGGAAACGCCATGTACATGTATGTACCTGTGCTCACCAAGCTCACAGTGTTTCTAGGTTAAACACACCTCCTAGGCGCTCATCCGCACAATATCTGCAATGTTTTCTGCGCCAATTCAATTCCGATTTGAGGGAATCGTTAAGACATACTTAATTTCATCTCACTTTGATCTTACTTTTTGTAGTCATAAGGTCTTCACCTTTTATTTATTACTTTAAATACGTACACACAAACGTCAACCTTAACTGAGAAAACAAAACAATAAATGTTCCATAAAACCTACGTCAATTGATAGTTTCAAATAATAACGAGGAAAGATACTCATTAATCGCTCTTTATAGGCTTGTAATGTCAAACTCTTTTTCAATATATATCGATATAATATCGATGGTCTAGTGCAACAACATCTACAACGGCTGCTATTTGTTGGATTGTATATATTTTCACAGGGAGTATCTTAACACTTTCCACGCCGCTATTGGTTTTACCATTACAAAATAGATTTTTCAGAATCCTTTCCCAACTTTCATGGTCTACCTCAAGGATTACTGAACCAATACCAGGCATGTTTGTACTTATTTCAATGCATTTTTCATGGTGATTCTAATTATGGTAATGAAATTAAATAATTTTGACATTTTTTAAACATTTTGTGAACATTTGGAATGTCGTCTGCAGCCGCCTGCCGCATGGAAAGCGTTAAAGCATCTTACAAATTATACCAGTAACACATGTGGCAGACTAGCAACTACGTACTCCTCCTTTTCATATAACTAAGATGTAAGTAAACTATATTCTGCATAGCTGCCTTGCGTTATTTTTAGTTTATATCAATGGGTCTGCTATAATAGGCTACCACGCATATGATAACATCTGGCAGCTATTGCAGATGGATCCTTGTTTCACTAAACCCTCGATATATAGATGAAGATGATACATGATATACTGGGCTGTAATAACAATTGCAATGTGTTCTCTTATACCAACATGAGCATAATCTAATAAAACTGTTTCTATGGATGCGTGCATATATAAAAACAAAAACATTGCTGCTTCTCATATGTAAATTTTACACTTTCCATGCGGCAGGCGTCTGCAGACGACATTCCAAAATTTCACAAAATGTTTCAAAAATGTCAACATTATTGAATTTCATTGCTATATTTGGAATCACCATGAGAAATGCATTCGAATAAATATAAACATGCGTAGTATTGGTTCAGTAATTCTTGAGATAAGTCTTTGAAAGTTGGGATGGGTTTCTGAAAATTCTGTTTTATATGTGGTTAAACTAATAGCTGCGTGGAAAGAGTTAAGAATGAAGATGAATGATATATATAAGGATTATTCATAATAAATTATTATGAATACAGTAGTTAAACAAATGCTATCTTCTGAAGATAGCTGTAGCTAAGGCATTGGGAAACTCACTGTCTTTTGCGTGTAAATTATGTTAACGTTATAGAACATATTAATAGCTTTGTGGTTATAATTCTATGTCACATAAAAACAGGGTTAATTCTGTAAATTGTGTCTTCTGAAGATAGCATATCGATAAATATGAGTAAAATAATCTTATCACTGCCTTATAGGTCTCAGTCATTGTAACTTATAGTAAACCATCTGTTAGTGTTCAAACTGCTATCTTATGAAGATAGCGAATTGGTAAGACTGTGGAAAATGTCGAATTTCACCTTTTTTTAAAATATAACGCCAGCAAATTAGTCAAGAATCTGTATATCAAATTGCTGTTTTATGACATTTGGCGATTTTATTTTAAACAGCAAAGTAATTTTTAATCTTAAAAATTATACAATTGTGATGAAATTGTCTGTAACATGTCATTGTACATGTGCTAATTACTTTTCTCTATGATTGCTTGCATTCATCTTCACTAACTGTGTAATCTATTTATAGATTTCCTGTCACGGAGTCTCCGCCCAAATCGTTTCAAAATCTCAAATATATCGCAAAATGTAATGGTTGTGCGTGAGGATTCATTTTAATGACAGCTGTATTACGGTGATTTGTATAGAAGATTGCTCCATTATAGCTTACTCACCCCATTTTGATTATTTTCTTCTTAAATTGTATCAATAGCGTTACGTATACATGACGGAGGGAAGATGAAATTGTGCTGGGTAGCATTTGCATTGGGCTGGAACTCTCGCCCCCAGCTTACCCCTCCTCCCCAACAAGAGAATCCATGATTTTTGCTCCCTCAAATAACTGGCATATCTCCCCTCCCCTCCCCGTCCCTCCTATTTCAAACTGTCTGGCTTTGACACTGATCTTCATAACTATATTTGAAAGGTTTATTTCCCCTATATGGAGTAAGATTGATGAATTCCGCAACTATACATTTATCTAAAAGAGCTTTGATACCGAAACACGTGACTCTCTGATGGATGTTAATGCACTTTCCTCACTTGTTTTAAATCGACCATGTCAATAATATTCGTTCTCAGCGTCATGCATCATACTGCAAACAAAACATTCATTTAATAAATATTCACTAAACATCCGCCATTATGAAATAAAACGTTTGGGAGGGGAGAGTGTGAAGGTCATAGAATTCAGGAACGTGCAATAACTAACAAGTATTGGATGAAAGGAGTCAAGAGGCTACGTGAAGGGAAGGGGCCAATTCACTCAGAATTCTTTTACAAAAAAATCGCCTTTTTAATTTTTTAAATGCAAAACCTTTTCCAAATTATATGTAAAAGAAAACGGATCTTGCTTTGGGTAACATTAATTAAAATTGTATAATGACATGGGGCCTCTGGGTGTCATATTCCAAAGTATGCGTACCTCGAATTGGGAGTACCCTCACTCGACCCCCCCCCCCCCCCCCCCCCCCCCGGTCTGGGGAAGGGGGAAAGTACACTTGAACTCAATAACGTGTAATTCTGGTTGAATTGACGGAACTGTTTATCTATACTGATATTGATTGAAGTTCATGGTCAAGTTATACGTTGATTTGCAAATGCTATCAGTCATTAATAAGTTATTATTTTACCGCCGTTTGTATCTAGGCTTATATATTAAGCTATGCTATTTGTATCAAGCATGCAGTCTGGTTCTGATACAAGCATGAACAAGGTTGTTACTGCATGCAGGCAAATATAAAAGATTTTTTCCCGTAAAATGTTGATGTAACAAAAAGTAGTACTTTTAACCCACTTCCGCGCCAAAAAAGAAAACAGTTACGTAGGTTATTATTCATGTTATTAGAGGCAATATAGGCTGTATTAGATATGAGTCCGTTATTTTCGGCCTTGTAGCGACACAATATTCACAGTGTACTTTCATCTTTTTAGAGAAGCTCATATCAAGAGAAAGGTTGTTCCACTTCCACAATCGACTGTTTTATTCATTGCTGCTATTTATTGTAAAACAATTAATACGATATGCTTTTTGTTGAATGTTTGTATGCAAATGTATCTTATTACCTGCCTTCAGTAATTAATGTTGTAAATGAAACATTGCATTGCGTTTCATTGCATACATTACTTTGCATTGCATTTTGTTGTATTGTGGTGTATCTTGCGTTATATTTCATTTGGTTGTATTGTATTGTATTGTATTGTATTGTATTGTATTGTATTGTAGTGTAGTGTAGTGTAGTGTAGTGTAGTGTAGTGTAGTGTAGTGTAGTGTAGTGTAGTGTAAATTGTATTGTATTTTACCCTCATTGTATTGTATTGTACTGTAATGTATTGTATTGTATTGTATTGGATTGGTTTTTATTATATTGTATTGTAGGCCTATATTGTATTGTATTGTATTATATTGTATGTATTGGTTTTTTATTGTATTGTATTGTACAGTATTGTATTGTAATATATTGTAATGTATTGTATTGTATTGTATTGTATTGTATTGTATTGTATTGTATTGTATTGTATTGTATTGTATTGTATTGTATTGGTTTTGTTATTGTATTGTATAGTAGGCCTATATTATATTGTATTGTATTGTATTGTTCGTATTGTATTGTATTGTATATTATTATATTGTATTGTATCGTATCGTTTCGTATCGTATCGTATCGTATCGTATCGTATTTCTACTAGGTCGCATTTAGGTTGTACTTGGGTTACCATGGTTACGTTACATTGCAGTGCACTGAAAAGCATTTTATTGTTGCATCGTTTTGCGTTGGACTGCATTGTAGCATTATAATTGTGTGGTATATATTTGTATGGATAGATGCCGATGTCTGATGACCCTTCAATGCACGAATGCCAAATGCACCATTAATGCAATAATATCAACCTAATTCGATATAGCTAGCTGTAGACAATTTATAGTTAATCATTAAATCACCATGCAGGCGCTCGGAACATTTCCCCATGTACGTATTATGACACGACTCGGTGAACATTTCATACGAGGCCTGTATGCTTATTTAAGCATTTTTGTCAGAAAATGCAAACGACTGGAATAAAGTAATTATAACCTCGTGACTAAGTATGGCTTAAAGCGAGAGCGAGAGAGAAAGATTGCGATCCGCACATTTCTGATTTAATTAAATGACAATCACGGACATGAATAAAACACATCGTCAATTTCCTTTATGTTTATCAATAGGAAGCGGGAGAAGAATTTGCATAATGAGTTCAAAATTTCCACAGAATTTGTGGTATTTTTTTATAATTATAAATCGGTGTTGGCGAATTTAAAATTAGCATGAAATGCGCATTTAAAAAAGTACAAACATCCCGAACCGTTATTCAGCATTGATTTGAGGCATCACCCAAAATGTCGTCTGGGGAAAAAATGTCAAAATTGACGGCGCGCGATGGCGACAAATGAGAAGTAACATTCATCTCACGCCTCGTTTCAAGTAGCTTTGAGCTTCACCGTCAAATTGAATTTCCCGTAACACGGGGGACTTGTCATTTCAGCGGAACGGCTCTTGGGCAAAAAACATAATAAGAGTAACAATGACGTAACGCGATTGTTAATTTATCTTAATAGTCGCCGCGCATCGTCGCCGCGTGCTCCCCTCTTTATTAACCCAAACCGCGGCGTAACCGACACTTGAAGGAAATGTGACTTTCTTTTTTTATTAGGAAAAGGGTACCCTGTGTGAGCGTAAACATGGACGATATGTGTAGCACATCTTCATCTGTTATGCAATGTAATTGAATCACGGATTTCAGAGACATTTTATTAGTTTCTGCCCTTGACTTGCTTTAGAATGTGACTAAAACAGCCAACGGCTATACCTGTGTATACAAAAGCCGCCGTGGTAGGGACGCGAACTGCAAATTGCATGGCTTATTATGCGACGTGCACCGATCGTTCGAGAATTTCAATCAAGTTGTGTCGATTTGTACCGTTTTAAAAACCAGCGTGTTTTGTATACTAGAGCCGTCATATACATTTTTGTAATCAACCATGAAAGGGCAGTGATTTTAGTATTCACCGCAAGAGTCATACCCGCAAACTTGTTTCACATTATTACATTTACATTAACGTGATTAGTGCGTGTGTGGGTAAAGAGACACACTTAACCCCCTGGGCACTACCTGTCTTTCGTACAATGATTCCCATTGGTCAATTACATGATATAATCATTTTGATGACCAATTAGAGTTTTGCTTATAAATATTTTATGCTGATATTTTTGAAAATTGTAATTATTCTAACGATATCTCTGATTGGCACAATATTTGACACATTCTAAATTTCACCCAATCGGCCGGTAGTTCTCAGGGGGTTAAACATCTATAAATGTGAAGACGTTGCTCTTCTAAAGGTAGCAATATCATCGATTGCTTCTTTTAACATGATTAAAGCAGCCGTATTTACAAGACTACTAAAAGACTGAAACTTGTCTGGTTTGCGGGATTTTAACTTTCCTGTTACATGTCTACATTTTCAATTACTTAACTTTAATTGCTGATCTTGGTGAGAGTGAAATGCAATTAAATTTAATATGAAGGCCTATAGTAGGATAAAATCACTAAAATGGCAAGACAGAAATCCCCCTAAAATCTAGCCAAGCGTCCCATAGAACACGCGTATAAATAATCCGATCCCCCCTGCCATGTCTACATTGTCCCGCCGCCACCCTATTATGATGCTTCCACCGCCACTGTGAGCAATGCAGTACAATACAACACCTGTTGGTATGTTGGTAACACGTTTTTACAAAAATGTAAAATGTTGTACATGTAGAACATTTTGAGCACCTGTGGAGTAGAATGGAGTTGCCCAAGCGAAATAGAAGTATAACAATACCTGTTTATCCTATGTTTGCATGACATAGCGAATTATTTGAGATTTCTGGTTGCCCCTGCGGGGGCACTAGCATGACTAGTCTGTAGTTAACAACACACCATCTGTAGGAATGTTGGTAATTTCTTTAATCAAAGTAACTTTAACAATGCGCAGAATTGGTTGTGGTATACATTTAGCACACGGAGCAAGTATGCAAGGCATGTTGATAGTTGGAATGTTGACGCCTTAACAAAAGCTGCTAGAACAAATAAACATTACCAGATGTCACTGGAATGTTTACAAATTGCGATATAATGAATGTAACTTTAATATTCAGGAACTGGTTCTTAAAAATGTTGGGTTTCTTTTGTTACCCGTTAAGCTCACGAAGTATGCAGTTATTCAATTCAAGTTGAGTAGTTTGAAAACATCACTGATATAAAATGATGACATTTTGACAATTGTTTTAGCTTGGCAGGTGGTTTGTTGGCGTATGAAAGCTATAACGCCAGCTGTTAGAATGTTGGCAGCTTGCCAATAGTTGAACCTGGTTATAAAATGTAGGAATACTTTTGACGCGTACACTTATTGAGCAAGTCATATGGAATCAAAGATGAACATGTTGGAAAGTAAACAACACCACCTATCGGAATTATTGGTATTAGATTGGAATGTTGACACCTTAACAATGATAGTTTAAGCTTGTATGCTTTAAGCATTGATAAGCTGCTAGACATTACCACCTGTCACTGGAATGTTTGCAAATTGCGATACAATGAATGTAACTTTAATATTCAGAACCTGTTTCTTAAAGAGTGTTGGGCTTCACTTGGTACCCGTTATAAGCACACGAAGTATGCAGTTATTCAAGTCAGGTTGCGTAGTTTGAAAACATCACTGATACAGAATGATGACATTTTGTCAAATGTTCGAACTTGGCAGATGGTTTGGTGGCGTATGAAAGCTATAACGCCAGCTGTTAGAATGTTGGAAGCTGGCCAATAGTTGAAACTGGTTATAAAATGTTGGAATACTTTTGATGCGTACACTTATTGAGCAAGTCATATGGAATCAAAGTTGAACATGTTGGAAAGTAAACAACGTCACTTATCATGCTTATTGGAATTGGATTTGAATGTTGACACCTTAACAATAGTTTGAGCTTTTATCCTATAAGCATTGATAAGCTGCTAGACATTACCACCTGTCACTGGAATGTTTGCAAATTGCGATACAATAAATGTAACTTTAATATTCAGGACCTGTTTCTTAAAGATGTTTGGCTTCACGTTTGGTACCCGTTAAGCACACGAAGTATGCAGTTAGTCAAGTCAGGTTGAGTAGTTTGAAAACATCACTGACATAGAACGATGACATTTTGTCAATTGTTTGAGCTTGGCAGGTGGTTTGTTGGCGTATGAAAGGTATAACGCCAGCTGTTAGAATGTTGGCAGCTTGCCAATAGTTGAACCTGGTTATAAAATGTAGGAATACTTTTGACGCGTACACTTATTGAGCAAGTCATATGGAATCAAAGATGAACATGTTGGAAAGTAAACAACACCACCTATTGGAATTAGATTGGAATTGGATTTGAATGTTGACGCCTTAACAATAGTTTGAGCTTGTATGCTTTTAAGCTGCTAGACATTCCCACCTGTCACTGGAATGTTTGCAAATTGCGATATAGTGAATGTAACTTTAACCATTCAGGACCTGTTTCTTACAAATGTTTGGATTCATTTGGTACCCGTTAAGCACACGAAGTATGCAGTCATTCATGTCAGGTTAAGCAGTTTGACAACATCACATATATAGAATGATGACATTTTTTCAATTTTTTGAGCTTGGCAGGTGGTTTGTTGGCGTATGAAAGGTATAACGCCAGCTGTTGGAACGTTAGCAGCTGGTCAATAGTTGAACCTGGTTATAAAATGTTGGAATACTTTCTACACTTATTGAGCAAGTCATATGGAATCTAAGTTGAACATGTTGGAAAGTAAACAACATGACCTATTGTAATTAGATTGGAATAGGATTGGAATGTTGACGCCTTAACAGAAGATGCTAGACTGAATAAACATTACCACCGTCCTGTCACTGGAATGTTAGCCAGCTGTTGGAATGTTGGCAGCTGGTCAATAGTTGAACCTGGTTATAAAATGTTGGAATACTTTCGACACTTATTGAGCAAGTCATATGGAAGCCAAGTTGAACATGTTGGAAAGTAAACAACATGACCTATTGGAATGAGATTGGAATTAGATTGGAATGTTGACGCCTTAACAAATAAACATTACCAGATTTCTCTGGAATGTTTGCAAATTGCGATACAATGAATGTAACTTTAATATTCAGGACCTGTATTCTTTTTAAATGTTGGGCTTCATTTGGTACCCGTTAAGCACACGAAGTATGCAGTAATTCAAGTCAATTTGAGTAGTTTGAAAACATCACTGATATAGAACGATGACATTTTGTCAAATGTTTGAGCTTGGCAGATGGTTTAGGGGCGTATGAAAGGTATAACGCCAGCTGTTGGAATGTTGCCAGCTGGTCAATATTTGAACCTGGCAACACTCTTGGAATACTGTTGATGCGTACATTTATTGAGCAAGTCATATGGAATTTTGACAATTGTCTGAGCTTGGCAGGTGGTTTATTGGCGTATGAAAGGTATAGCGCCAGATGTTAGAATGTTGGCAGCTAGCCAATAGTTCAACCTGGTTATAAAATGTTGGAATACTTTCGACACTAATATTGAGCAAGTCATATGGAATCAAAGTTGAACATGTTGAAATAAACAACATAATATATTGGAATTAGATTGGAATTAGTTTGGAATGTTGGTACCTTAACAAAAAGCTACTATAGACTAAATAAACATTACCACCTGTCACTGGAATGTTTGCAGCGGTACAATGAATGTAACTTTAATATTCAGGACCTGTTTTTTTATGTTAGGCTTCATTTGGTACCCGTTAAGCACACGAAGTATGCAGTTATTCAAGTCAGGTTGAGTGGTTTGAACACCCTCACTGATAAGAATAGCATATTGTCCATTGTTTAAGCTTGCCAGGTGTGTTGTTGGGGTATAAAAGCTATAAGGACAGCTGTAAGCGATTGTTTTCCTACACACGGCACACTTCTGAAAGTTAATGGCACCTGGTAAAATCATCTATATAGTTGCATATTGGAAAGTTGGCACCTGGCCAATAGGGTCCCGGCCAATATAGTGTAAGGTTATCAGATTGTTGGAAACAACACCATCTGTTGAAGCGCTGTGGTCACTATAGTTCCCGTCAAAATTGCCGGCTGGTTTGACATATTTGAGGCGGGCTGAGCGTCTGATGGAACCCATCGAAGTTTCAGTTAGCACTTATATTAGAATGTTGGCACCTGGCCAACAATTTAATGTTGTCAGATTGTTGGTAACAACACCATCTGTTGGAATGTTGTGGTCTCTAGTTAAAGATAGATGTTCCGATTTTCAACTTGAAGTTTTCTATTCTACATGAAAGGTCATCCTTAAAAACGTCGTGTCCCAAAATTTGAGATGCATAGCTATTATGGTTCTTTTTTGAGACGCACAAGATGCTGTGAACTGTACCCATTGAGTAGTACACAAACTATATCGGTGGTAACCACCATTCGCGGTAATTCAACGCTATTTCGTCGATTTCTCTGTCATTATACCGAATTAGGCCGTCAAATTTCAGTATGATGATGAGAAAAATACGAGCTTTCATATGATATGAAAATCTCTGTATGTTTGAAATAATTCTGTGTTACGAAAATGTGATCCGGTCATCTACCTTTAAACGGTGTTCATATTATGTTAACTGAGTGCTTGAAGATGATGTAATCATGAATCTAAGTACTGATGTCTAAATGGAACATTAAGACTTTTCTATTATACTTTTATTGGAAACAGAGGCAGGATTGGCGGATTTGAGATTGGACGAGCCTAGGTATGTACATGTATATTGATTGGTAAATCACACAAATGATCATATCGTATTAAATAACACATCGAAAAGGTACCGTTACAGTGCAAACTTGATTGGCTACTTTAAAAAATGACACTGTAAGAATGACCGTAAATTGCCCAGGTATTTTGATAAATCCATGTAAATAACCAATCTACGACACTGCTGTAAGAAATACCTTAAAAGTGCCCACGTATTTTGATTTGCCACTGAAAAGATTGTACCCTTATAACCAATCGCCAACATTGTAAGAAGTACCTTGAAAGTGCCCAAGTTTTTTTGATTGGCTACTCAAACGATTATGTCAGGTAAATAAACAATAACCGAAACTGTAAGACGTACTCTTAAAAGTGCCCAAGTGAAACTGTAAGAAGTACCTTAAAAGTGCCAAAGTATTTTAATTGGCTAAAAGTAAAACTCTTATGTCATGTAATTCACCAATCGCAGCCTCTGTAAGAAAGTACCCAAGTAACCTTTTGATGTCGCAACTTTTCTAGAATTTAAAGTTTGCAAATAAGATCCACACTGTTCAATATGAATGATGACGTTATTAGTCCCGTCAGGCGAAACATCGCATGTGAACCGGTGAACAAAAGCCAACAATTACATCTTTCCCGTTATAAACGCAAACATGGATATAGCCATACGCTCTATAACGCATTATGTATTCACAATATTTATGACTTTGCCATTATACGCCACAGACATCGTAATTTCCTGTGTGCCGTGAATGCTCTACTGTATGCACTAAAGGCAATGTTTTCGATTTGAAAAAGTAAAGAAAATTAGAGCAATGCGATATATGGGACACTATTATAGATTGGCTTTTATACTCAGCATATAGCGTCCCCGAGCAATTTTTCTTTTCGAAAGAATAAATAAACACGTGTTGTATCGCAAGGTAGCGCAATATCGTCACCTTTCCTTCAAATCACGACTTACTTTTATATTTAAATTATTCTTTATACTACGAATACAACATTTTTGTTATGTATGTGATTGGCTTACGGCAAGGCAAATAAATGCCTTCGCCCGATTGACTTCTATCTTCTGCTATATAGAAAAGAAAATTCACACGTTATCTACTTACATTAATAAACCACCAATAAGCGCTGTCATGCAAATGAAACGAAGAATAACAGTGAAGTATTATGATTGGCTTCTTAAATTATTTTGCCAGACAAATAACCAATCGCCGATACTGCAGGGAGTACATTGAAAGTGCCCACGTATTTTGATTGGCTACTCAAACGATTATGCCAATGCCGGGTAAGTAACTAATAACCAATACTGTTAGATGTACCTTAAAAGTGCCAAAGTGAAACTGTAAGAAGTACTAAAGTACCTTAAAAGTGCCCAAGTGAAACTGTATAAGAAGTACCTATAGAGTGTCCAAGTATTTTAATATTTGCTATCCTTAAACTCTTGTCATGTAATTCATCAATCGCAGCCTCTGTAAGAAAGTAGCCTACCTAAAGTAACTATTTGGATGTCGCAACTTTTTCAGAATTCAAACTATGTAAAATGAGATCCACGCTTTTCAATCTGAATGATTACGTTAGTCCCGCCAGGCAAAACATCGCATGTGAACTTGTTAACAATAACCAATAATTACATCTTTCACGATGTGCCGCAAACATGGATATAGCCATAACGTATTATGTATTCACAATATTTATGACTTCCCATTATACGCCACAGACATCGTAATTTCCTGTGTTCCATGGATGTCCTACTGTATGCACTAAAGGCAATGTTTTCGATCTAAAGAAGTAAAGAAAATTAGAGCAATGCGATATATAGGACACTAGATTGGTCTTCTATGCTGAGCCTATAGCGTCCCCGAGCGATTTTTCTTTCGAAGGAATAAATAAACACGCGTTATATCCGGAGGTAGCGCAATATCGCCACCTTTACGCCAAATCAGGACTTACTTTTAAATTTACATAGTTCTTCATAATACGTATATACAGCATTTGTATATGTATGTGATTGGCTTACGGCAAGGTAAACGCCATCGCCCAATTGACTTCTATCTTTACGCTATAGAAAGTAAATTCACACGTCCAGTTTTTATTGCCGTTGATAAGCCACCAATAAGCGCTATCGATATGCAAATAGCGGCCAGTTCATACCCTTGAACACTAAACACAGCGGCCGATATTGACGGATATCGGTACCCAAGTTAAAACATGTTGAAGCGTTCTTATGTAGGTGTGGTTTTGGATGTCAACAGGCAATTTGATTGGCCCTTGGAGGCTGATTTTCAGCCGATACGCACTATATTATTATGACACCGATAATATATAGTTTGGGGCGGGGCTTAAGTCATACCTTAAAGTGCGTATGGTCATCGCGTTAAAGATGTTCAAACGTGCTCTACACAAAGTTGCTGGCGTATGCGTTTTGCGTACTAAAGCAACGTTGTCACGTGTGCGTATGCTAAAGAACACAATTATTCGATGCAGGAAGTTGGTAAACAGCTCGCAGGATTCGCCAATTTTGTAAAGAGGGAAATTTGCTGTTGTTTATATATATCTGTCTGTCTGTCTAGGCTTTTTCAGCCTCTGTAGGCTGAAGCCCTCTTTCAGCATCTTCCATCTGTGTCTGTCTTGTGCTTCTCTTGTCCATGTCGTTCCTCTGTATTCGGTTAATTCGTCTCTCCATCTTTGTTTCTGCCTGCCTCTTCTCCTTTTGCCTGTACGGGGTTGCCACTCGGTTGTTCTTATTGTCCACCGATTATCTTTCTGTCTCGCGATATGTCCTGCCCATCTCCATTTCATTTCCTTGATTTTTTCAATGATGTCTTTTACTTTAGTTTTATTACGAATGGTTGTGTTCTTTTGTTTGTCTCGTATTGTTTATATATATAGACTCGGACAAACTGTTGAAGCAATAGACCATTTCAAATCCGAAAATATACGATCGGTTCCGAATGTTTCCGATTAGCCGAGTGTTTTGATGCTCGGGTACATGACTTGTGAGCTCACAAGTCATGTCCACTGTGTACAGAAAATCAAACTGTGCTTTCACCCGTCTACCGGTGTGCTCGATTGCGCTGGTGTTGGTGATAGATTGTCTCCCTCACAAAGTCGTATGTTGCGGTGTTTCAGTAACAAAAACGGTGAGATAAAAGAGATTCGGGGTAATATTTTCACATTTTACCGTCTGCTCGATACATTTGGAATTTGCAGGTCAACGCCATTGTTGAAAAAAGTCTCGTTCCACGTTTTACTTCGCATGTGTGTACGCGTGTATGTAAACATAGTAAATCACTAGGCGGACAACCATTGCTATGAATGCGATCAACTGTTGCGAATAACGCACTACGCACCTACTCCACGTGACCTGTTTTTCCGAAGATTTCCGATCTCAATTTGAAATCTATAATTTATTAACTTTTTTCCGTTGACGTCGACGACGCCTAACGACGGAAATATTCTTATTAGTGATTCCGCTATCGAGACCTCTTATATATCGACGTCAAGGAGTCCGCGTGTGAACGCACCTTCATATGAATGAGATTGCCTTAGGGCGATACAATATGCTGTCGCGTCACATTACGTTTGTCAGAGCAGCACAGCACAAGGAAAACAATCAAACGCTATTGGATTCGTGGTTCTGGCAAAAGAAGTTTTAGGGTATAAAGAATTACATTTTATGAAACACTAAACGACACTCACGATTTGAAATTTTTCAGAGGTACGAACTATATTACCTTATCAAGCGTTAACCGTCATTTATCCAATTTGTTGTTGTCATTTGCGAGCCTGCGGTGTTGGCAAAGCCATAAAGTGTTGAAAAAATGTAAAGAACAACACTTTAACATGATAACAGCTAACCAAAGTTACCATCTAATATTTTTCCAGAGGTGCGTAAACACCTACTATGCCAGACTTATGTGGCTATCTCTGCTATCTCTACTATAGTATACAGTAGTATATTTGACTTCCACGAAACAGTGACGACACTGTGTCATTCACAGATTGGATATACATAAACGCATCACAGAGACACACGCGTAAAGACGGTCACACCAGGGAGGTGTCAAGTTGACACCTCCCTGGTCACACATACGCCTGCGTAAATATTGCGACTGTGAAGTTACGTCATTGTTCAGAGGAAAAGACTAGAAGTGGCTTAAGGTCCGTCCATACTCCTATCGTTGCGCATCGCCCGACGTCGGCGGATAAAAGTTGACATTGCTTCAACTCTCGCACCGATGTCCGTCGACGTCGGCCGATGCGCAACGACGGGAGTATGAACGCACCTTAATCCGGTCACTGGTAACATGCTAGAATATATGAGAGTGTTCCCTAGGTTGTTCAGCTATAATTTGAAAAGTGATTCTCTGTATCCAATGTTTCAAGTTTTTGTGTTCGCTATATATTCATTATAATAGAGATAATCCGTGTTTCAGATTAGCGCCATCTTGTCGGGAATAACATCTGTGTTCAAGATTTTCTGAAAACAGACACACCTGTTTTATGATAATAGGCTCACTTGGAAACGACTTCATGCACCAATTCAATTTAATGTCTAAATTCCAATTTGTAGTCCATTGCGCTTGGCCGGCTACATGGATAACCTCTAAATAATCTAGTAGGCCTATTATAGAATCAGAACATTTCATACCATATAGAGGTCACGGATATTAACTTTTCATGTTATTGATTATGATGAACACTAAATGCTATCTACTGAAGATAGTACAACGTGTTACGCTATACGATAAAGTCAAATTACATTCATCATATCTAGCATATACTCGTTTCCTATTATTATATGCATTCGATTAGTTTATATTCATTTATGAGGATATACCATATATCGCAGTAATTGAGCAACTTACTTTGGGGTATCCGCTTTTAATATAGGGTCTACTAAATACAGGGTGTCCCTAAATGAATTATACCGGGAAAGGCGTCATTATTTAGCTATAAATATCGTTCTTATTGGTTACAGTAGGTATGGCATCTATATCTACATATGTTCAGCTTCCTTAGCATTTTGTATGTTTGCAACTGCTATGACAATAACGAAATGACAACGCAATATATGTGTGTGTAAAATATGACGCTTCTGACAGGAATTATGGACGCATTTGTAAAGATTTGATCAAATTTACCTCTTCTGAAACTTATAAGGTCATTATCCATGTTCGGCACAAAGCTCAATTTGAATGGTTTTTTTATAGGCAGGTAATTTGCAGTGTCCTCATGTAATTTCCACTATATACATGTTATCCATGTTGCCATGCCCAAATGACTATACAAAGTGGAGTACACCCGGCCTATTCTATATTCAATTAAATCGGTGCATTGCGTCCAATTCCTTGTATGAACCTGATACCTAATTGTCCTTCATGTCATATTTTCTGGAAATCTTAAACGCAGTTATTATTCCCGATAAGAAGGCAGCCGTTATACATTTTCATTGATAACCTCTATAAAGTTAACGAATATCGATGTTTTCACTGATTTTCAATACTGTTATGCGATATTAGAACGGATCAAGATATATTGATAAGGTATTAGATTTAAATTGTAATGTTGTTTTAATAGTTTTACATTTTTTTGTAAACACGGTATCATAATCATTCTGGGACACCCTGTAGTTGCAACTCAACATCGCCATACCGTGCATACTTGCTGTGGTTAACACAGTCAAATAATAAATATTTATAAATTCAAAAACGGATATTTACCGAAACCCACCATATCAGTATGATGAAATATATTATCCCTCAATATGAACACTATTGTACCAAGAAGCTTTACAAAATAATGGTACTGTCCTTCTATCATATAAAACTCCTCATAACTTAAAGCATTGTATGGATTTATAAATCCCATCGATGACGATGAAAACTACGGCGATAGATGGGGGATTTAAAAGCCGTGCGTCAAAAAATAAAGCAATGCATGCAAGGATAGTGCTAACACTAGACCTCAACACTAGATCGACCTCATACAAACCAGATAGGATTTGGGCCAATATTCTAAGTAGACCGCACAAGTGGCAACTTTCTGAAACAGCTCTTTTCAGAGCCATTCGCCAAATATTGTCGGTGGGGAAGGCGCGGTCCATCTGATCGGGTCTTTTTAGGTAGGGGATTAATTTTTCATTTCGAAAGGAGACATCTATCAACAAGCATCATCAGGTTATGGCAACCCATATGATGATATGCCTATACTCGATCACCAAAGATCCCTTATGTTTATATGTATATTGCTTGTAATGATTCGGTCCTGAAGAAGTCAGAGATAATCTGACGAGTATTAAGCTATTCCATTTCAAATCCATACCCCCTCTATAGAAGACATGACCTTAATCTTCCACACAGTGAGTGAGAATTTCCAATGAGGTTACCTGCAGCGGTGACTCCATTTAAATTATACACTCCCTGTGTGAAAGATTAAGGTACATTGTCTTCCATAGGGGTGTATGGATTTCAACTGGAATAGCCCATTGTTAACAAAGCAAAGATACTGGATATGAGTTACTAGTGGTCTTATACATACATCCCATCGTTAAAACTATATTTTCATCATTCATTTTGGTTGATATTATGCCATTGTATGGAATTTTGACCATTTTTGGCCATCATTTTAGCGGCTATTTTGGTTTTAAAGTATGTTAACAAGGCAAAAATACTAGATATGCGTCTAGCACATACCTCCCATTGTTAAAACTATACTCTGATCATACATGTTGGTTCATATATGCCAATTTATTGACTTTTACCATTTTGGCGGCCATCTTGGATTTAGGTATGTTAAAGTACTGGATATGAGTGCCTAGTGGTCTAATACAAACATTCCACTATTAAAACTATACTTTCATCATACATTTTGATTGATATAATGTCCAGTTTTGACCAGTTCTGGTGGCCATTTTGGAATAACCCCTTAACATGCCAAAATTATTTTTGGTAACATCCAGAATATGTTTTAGGACCATGAACATGATGAAAGGAAGTCAACAAAGTTGGTTTGGGGGAGTCGGGGGTGCACGGTAACCCCCTGTATATCCCCGACTATAGAGATTGGATACTTTCCTAAAATATTCCAATTATGTTACAGTAAATGTGTCGTAATATGTGGAGATAGATTTCGCTTTAATCAATCGGAACATATAATTTATTTCATGACCTGGTCACTTTAGGAACAAATAAAGTTATGAAACGGTAAACCTCATCACTTCCAATATTTCCTATACAACGGACTTGGAAGTATTGATTATTATTTAGACGTATATGATAGACGAAGTCTCGACCTAGTACTATTCTCTAATATAACTGCCCTACATCCTCAAGGATGGCTTAACCGACTCGATAAGGTTTTTAAGCGAGAGTCCTGGCATCATATGGTGTTCCGGAATGCCTTCGATCTATCTTTTATACATACCTTAAGCTTTAGACTATACTTAAACACTTAACCAAAAGGTCAACGCCGTTTTAATTTTAGAGTATTGGATTTAATGGTAAATTTTTACTCACCTATATGTAGGCTATAGTATATAACCGCGTTCAATTATAAACTCATTACTTGGCGATGTTCAATACATCATTAAGACTCCATAGATTTTAATCACGCGGGGTATCTGTCTAAGCGTTATAAATTAAATTAGCCGACTGTGTAATTAACACTTTAATTTATCACACGGTTGGAAATTGAATTTTGTTCAATATCATGTTCAGCTTCGACCGTAATTAAAAGATTTTCTTTTTATAAAATGTAAATAGGAGTCGGGGCCTTTTAATTGATTTTAATTATAATATAAACTCATAGTATTCTTCAACAATATGGAACTAATAGTTTAGCTTTGATTTTAATATGAGAAGTAGGCTGCAACTTGTTTCATACCTCTCAAAGCATCTTTAGCTCTAGATCTAGATATAGATTGGATGACGTACAGCCATGTTTATCAACAAAAGCAACGGTCGGAGGGACTGGACTGTCAATATGCTTGAGGGAACAGCATATGACCACAACACTGTCCACTATGACTTATTGCCCTTAATAATGCGTTGGCGCCAGGTTAAAAGCACGAGTTCTAAACAAAACAGGATGCGCGCGCACACCGCCGTGCAAAAAACAATGGCAACTGCCGACAAAATGCCCGGCATGAAGTCACATGTCACCCCATTTATAGATCCTCTATTTACCCCTATCTCTGACTACCCCAATCCAGTGTCCATCCGAGCAAAAAGACAGCTTCATCCAAGGTAGCAGCTTGCCAGTGACCAGCAAACTCTTCACGGCTGTTTGACTTTCCGCTTTATAATTAATATTATGGGATAAAAAAAGATTACATAGTGGCCCATTTATGATTTGACCTGCTTTAGGTAGCGCTAATGAATACGAGTATACGATGAAAATTTCAAGAAAATTGTTCGAGCCCTTTTTAAACTATCGGCACTTTCTACTTGACACACATTTGTAACTATATGTATGTAACTCTGTGGGAAATGTGGCCGATGAGGGCGCTATTATAGTAAATAATAATATTCAAAGCTCTATTTCTCAGAACTGGCACCAACAAATGTTCTGAAATTTCTTCAAAAGATGGCCAGTATATTCAGGTACTTGAATCAATTAAAACCAGAACCGGGCCAGCAAGTTACGGTGTTCTCAGAATAAAACGGACAAAGTATGTGGGATCAAACAACCATGAGGCCCAATGTACACTGATCTAGCAACCAAAAGTCTTAGGACACCTTGCCTGCCTGAAATTGAGAGACCACTGGGAACCAATTATCTTTTTGGTATTCTAGGTTTACAAATTGATGAAAAGTTATTATAACTTTGTTTAAAATCTGAGATATTTTTGAGACATTATTTATTTACAGGGAAAACATGTATAGGCCTACCAATATTCAGTGATTAAAATTTTTCTCTTTGATATATTTAGTTAATTTTGGAGTAACATTAGCTTTACAATACTACTTAGTACTGATGAAATGAAAATAACTTTGTAGTAAACCCAGTTCATGTGGGTGCAATGAGAAAGTATAGGGAAATTGGATGGTTTCCATTTATGGTGTTAAAATCAAACTTTTTAAATTCCCTCCCAAATATTCTATTTTTAATGATGAATAAAGAGAACAATTTTCAATATCTGGGAAAGATTAAAGACTAGAGACAATTTTGGAACTAGTTTCACTTGATAGAATCCATTGACAAACTTGTTGGGGTAATATGGGACACATCAGCATATGGATAGTGGGGTAATATGGGACAACATTATAAGCAGAAATTATATATTAAAGCCTTTCATATTCAATGACAATTTTAATATTAGAAGCTTACATAACGTGTCTCCACTTTTGATCAAAATTAGTGACTCTAGTGAATGCATGCACACCTTAGTTGGATGAAAAGCTGCTATAAATTAATGGGGTGACATGTGACTTCATGGCGTCTGGCGAGTAAAACACATGTCACTTGGGGCTCCCGGAAATTCGGCAAAAGACGAGTGAAAGAATGCACTGTTTGGCTTCCGTTTTGTACATGAATGTGATCACAACTTCTGTTTAACGTTTGGTCACTCTACTGACCGTCTCGGGACCATATTTATTGAGATTTTGAGGACAAATCTTTGGCGGTATTTTTGAAACTGCATAGCATAGGTGTGCTCATCAACACGTACAGCATTGTACAGTCGCCTACTCAGTGGACAGTGGTAGCGTATAACAACGTTGTTGTATTGCAGTGGAGTGTGCATGTACATTGTTCAATCGGTGAGTTTGCGTGTCACATCATGCCACCGCCGGTCACTCGGAGAATGACAACATCTGCAGATGACTCTTTCGAGACATTTGTGAGATCGACCCTGATGGAGATTAAAGAAGGTCAAGGCAAGCTCACCGAGAAACTTGAACATTTGGAAGAATCTATCAACTTCGAGGCTCAACGAGTTACCGAAGTTGTCAATAAGGCCGAGAAGACACAGAAAAGAGTAGAGAAGGTGGAGCAAGCTGTTGCAAATCATGAAACAATCCTGACTAGAATGACTGAGGCCGATAACAAGTTGGAGCGAATGAGTAGGCGGAATAACATCAGAATTGTTGGATTGAAAGAAAAGACAGAGGAAAAACCAATGGAGCTGGTCAGTAAACTATTACAAGAGAAGTTTGGGATGGAAGTCGAAATAGAAAGAGCCCACCGAAACGGATACAAACGAGATGCACCGTCGACATCCAGGCATATGCTAGTCAAATTATTACGCTTCCAAGACAAGCGCCAGATTCTTATCTGTCAACGCAAAAAGCTGGAAGGGTGTGATATCTATGTCACCGATGATCACACCAAAGCCGATCTGGAGGAGAAGAAGAAACACAGTGGAGAGGTGAAGTTTCTCTACGAGAGAGGCACAAAGCTGCACTTCTCTGCTGGAAAATGGCGGACCAGAGAAGGGAAACTGGCCCCTTTTTATGACAAAAAATGAGGTGACTTTTGCGTTAGCTGTCTACACATCATGGGTTTTTATTTCTAACACGCTGAGGATATCGTGGATTTTATGACTTTTGCTTTCTCCGGAGGACAGTAATGTTGGATTTCATTTCGAATTGGATCTTATGACTTTTGCGTTTTACCGGAGGATACCATCAACATTGGATTATATTTCAAACTGGATTTTATGACTCTTGCGTTCTCCAGAGGACCAATATTGGACTTCATTTCGAGAACCGTCAATCTCATGACTTTTGCGTTTTAACGGAGGATATTATAAACATTGGATTACTTTTCGAACTGGATTTTATGACTTTTGCGTTCTCTGGAGGACCAACATTGGATTTTATTTTCGAATGCAATGGACCTTATGACTTTTGCGTCTTACCGGAGGATATCATCAACATTGGATTATTTTTCGAACTGAATTTTATGACTTTTGCGTTTTCCGGAGGACCCATATTGGACTTCATTTCGAGAACCGTCGATCTCATGACTTTTGCGTTTTAACGGAGGATATTATAAACATTGGATTACTTTTCAAACTGGATTTTATGACTTTTGCGTTCTCCGGAGGACCAACATTGGATTTTATCTTCAAATGCAATGGATCTTTTGACTTTTGCGTTTCTACGGAGGATAATCAACGTTGGATTTTATCTCTAACTTGAGAAAGGTATATTTTGTTTGTAGTATAATCTGTTTTTAATGACATTTGAAACATCCATGTTTGTGCTAAAGCCAAATAGCCCGGAGCCTCTCACCGACATAGTGTTACTATTTTATTTATATACAAAATATGTATATATGTCTTTGGCAACTTTATTTACTATTTATATGCCATTGTACTATTTTAAGATATTCCAAATTTGAATCAATTCTGTGTACTTCTAATGTATTATATCTGATTACCAAAACCACATTTCATGTTTTAGAATTTCATGATAACAGCCAAGTTAAACAGTATTTTAGTCAAATTCCGCCACCACATGCACCAATTCATATTTATATTTCAGTGCGCAATATAGACAATTTGTTTTTGATGAGTTTTGAAATGCATCTAAGCACCGTGTTTCTCAATTGTATTGATTTTAGTTTTGCTAGGTACTACTGTATGATATACATGTTCAGATCGATTGACCCCTTTTTTTTAACCTGGTCTTTTTGCTGCATGCCACTGCCACCATTTCAATTAATCGTATTGATCAAGACCACATGTCAAATCACTGGTGCTTGAAGTTACCGGGCAGTAATCCTCTGTCCTATTTCATTTGTACGACCTCTGTGTTTACAATGTTTTCAGAGCAGGTTTGCGCTTTCAATTTGTCTGCGAGGTCACACATCATCTGTGTCCATTGGCATTTTAATTTATTCTATGAACATGTGCATCAGACAGCCTTCAATCGATTTGTGTATGTTTGTATCTTTGAAATTCCAGGACTATAACTTCACAAATTCAATGCATTATATTTTCTATGCTCGGGTGATTTGTATTATTAATGACTGATTCAGTTCACATGTATTCAATGAACGCTCGTGGATTGGGGGATCATGGGAAACGTGTTCAGGTTTTTTCATGGTTACATAACAGACCAGCCGATATCTTTTTCTTACAGGAAACACACTCTACTGCCTTTTGTGAGAAAAAATGGAAGGATGATTGGGGAAATAATAATATTTTTTTCTCCCATGGCACATCAAATTCCACTGGGGTTGCTATTCTTTTATCTAACAATATGGATTTTAAGATAATGAAAGAACACCACGATGATGATGGGCGTGTTATTATTTTGGATGTTACCATTAATGATGATATTATGACCATTATTAACATTTATGGGCCCAATGTTGACGATCCAATCTTCTTTGATTCCATTAACATGATAATGAGGGATTTTACCTGTGAAACTATCGTTATTGGTGGCGATTTTAACTGCCTCCAAGATGTTACCATTGACAAAAAAGGTGGTCGCACTCAAACGCATGAGAACTCTCAAAGAAGCATTTACAGAACTATGGAGGAGTATGACCTAATTGACATTTGGAGAAAAAAGAACCCTAATGTTAAGCGGTACACGTGGCGTTCAAACACTAATCCTCCTATTATGTGTCGCCTTGATTATTTTTTAATTTCGTATAGTCTATATACTCAGATTGAACAATGTAATATTTCGCCTGGTTTTAAAACCGACCATTCTTCAATTGACGTTAAGATTGAATCCTCAAACGATTGTAGAGGAAGAGGTTTTTGGAAATTCAATGTATCCCTCCTGAATGACATTGAATATGTCAATAAGATCAAGAAATGTATCCATGAGGTCAATACTAATTGCAAGTACATGAATCCTGATATGCTATGGGATTTTTTGAAGTGTGAAATTAGAACAATCAGTATTGAATATTCCATTAATATCTCTAAAACAAGGAAAAAGGAGGAGAGCCGGTTGGTTAAAAATATTAATGATCTTGAATCGAGGTATTCCATTAACCCAACTAATGACTTGTCTGATGAAATAAAACAGCGTAATGCTGATTTAGAAACATTGTATAAGGTCAAAACAAAGGGATGTATTGTAAGATCTAGGGCTAACCACATTGAATTTGGTGAGAGGAACTCAAAATACTTCATCAATCTTGAGAAAAGAAATCAGAAGCGCAAGGTTATTAAAAAACTTATGTTGGAGAATGGTGACGTTCTCACGGATAGTGATGATATACTTAACGCAGAGAAGCACTTTTATGAACAGCTTTATACTTCATGTGAACCTGATGATTGTAACTTGAACGACTTGCTGGTGGACATTAATGCCACTAAACTTGACAATGAAGCCCAAATGAGTTGTGAAGGTAGACTTTCTATTAAAGAATGTAGTAGTGCTTTGCGAACGATGCCTAATAACAAAACCCCAGGTTCTGATGGTTTGCCAACTGAATTTTACAAATTTTTCTTTAATGATATCATTAAAAATTTAATCGATAGTTTCGATTTTTCTTTCCGTAATGGTAGGCTGTCTGCAGATCAAAGAAGAGGTATAATCAATCTCATTCCAAAACCTGAAAAGGATCCTTCCTTTTTGAAAAACTGGCGGCCCATCTCACTTTTGAATACGGACTACAAGCTCCTCACGAAATGTATTGCCAATCGTTTAAAGATAGTGTTACCAGATATTATTCACAGTGATCAAACTGGCTTTCTTCCCGGAAGATACATTGGGGAAAATGTTCGTCTTGCGTTAGACATGATTGACGATTTAAACAAAAATGATCTACCTGGTCTCATGTTCTTGATTGATTTTCGTAAAGCTTTTGACAAAATTGAGTGGTCCTTTATTTTGAAGACACTTACTTTTTTTAATTTTGGACCAGATTTAATCAAATGGGTAAAGGTTATATACACTGATATCTCATCTTGTGTTATAAATAATGGTAACTCTTCAAGCTTTTTCAATTTAGGGTGCGGTGTCCGTCAAGGATGCCCTCTCAGTCCTTTGTTGTACATTATTTGTAGTGAAGTGTTAAGTTTACTTATTAAAAATGATAAGGATATTAATGGTATTATGGTTAATGATAACATTATCACCATCAGCGCTTATGCTGATGATACTGTTTTATATTTGAATGATGTCAACTCTTTGAGAAAATCAATTCAAATTCTCAATAGGTTTCAAAAGTATTCTGGTCTTGCAATTAACTTAGATAAATCGGAACTGCTTGCCCTAGGCTCGTTCAGAGACAACCCTCCAGATATAACTGACACTGGGCTGATATTTTGCAACAGTCACGTTAAATTACTTGGTATTATTTTTGATGCAAACTTGGATAATCTTTTTGAGTTGAATTTTGTTCCAAAAATTGAGAAGCTCAAGACCATTCTTGGAATTTGGTCAATGAGAGATATGACGCCAATTGGAAGAATTTCAATTATCAAGTCACTGGGTCTTTCTCAAATGATTTATTTGCTCTCAGTACTACCTAACCCGAACGATGTTTTTCTGAAAAACCTTGATACTATAGTATACAAATTTATCTGGTCGAATAAACCAGATAAAGTCAGCCGAAAAACAGTGATTGCTGGATATTATGATGGTGATTTAAATATGATGCATATTCCATCCATGATCAAAGGGCTCAAGATTGCTTGGGTCAAAAGGTTATTAGATGATAAGAACAAAGGTAATTGGAAATGCTTCTATAAAAAAGAACTTGCTGCATTTGGGGGTAATCTAATATGGTACTGTAACCTTAATCCTAGTGACAATAGTCTAAAGAACATTAAGAACAAGTTCATATACGAGGTAATAACTGCTTGGTTTCACGTTGTCTATACTAATCATGACCAGAATTATCATCATGAAATTTTGTGGAATAACTCTAGAGTGAGAATCGCTAATAGAGTGTTATTTTGGAAGAACTGGTATGATAAAGGATTAAAGTGTTTTAAAGATATGCTGTCGTTCAATGGTGATATTTTGAATTTGACCCAATTTAAGCATAAATTCAATATGAACATAAATTTTCTTGACTATTTCTCTCTTGTGGATGCTATTCCCCAAAAATGGAAAAGGGCTGTCAAGACTGTTAAATTGGAAGATAATACCAATTCTCAAGAGAAATTTGTCCTAAAGATTACGAATGTTAAACAAGTCTGTAAATTAGTGCATAAGGAATGTACCCAGAGGATTATAAAAACACCTGTCAGTGAATTAAAATGGGCTGATCATTTCAATGAATGGGATTTGAATTGGCGAGATGTGTATTTAATTCCGCTGATCGCTACATTGTCTACCAGGATTCGTTATTTTCAGTACAAGATTCTTCACAGATATTTGGCGGTAAATAAACTACTGAAGAAAATGGGTATTGTTAATTCTGAGCTATGCACCTTCTGTAATCTAGAAATAGAAGACATTCAACATTTCTTTTGGAATTGCTCTAGATTAACAACCTTTCGGAACGAGTTTCAAAATTGTATCTTACGAAATTCCTTTGACCTTAATGCGAGAGATATAATTTTGGGTTTTGTGGACATTGATAAAATAAAATATAATTTCATCTTACTGTTTGCGAAATATTACATATACAATTGCAAATGGGACAATAGCAAACCTAATTATATGGTTTTTGTTAGAATAATGAAGACTTATAAAGATACCGAGAACTTTATTTTGCGGTTAAAAATAATACTGTAGATAAATGGAGAGATAGGTGGAATGGTGTGTATTTGTAATGTTCATGTATTTATTCTTCTGTTTTCAATGCATTAGGGAACGTGGCGAAATAAGAATAAGAACAGTGTATTCTATGTGGTACATATTTGTGTTTATTAATATATATGACTTATATAATGTGGTTATAATTTTGAAAGATTCTGAATTGAAGTATATGAATATGATTTAATAAACGACAGAACATAATGGTTCTGTGAAAGAGAAAAAAAAGAAAAGCTGCTATAAATAATTCTGAAATTGATCATTCAAAAATTATACTTGAAAACACTTATACTTAGTAACAATGATGTTTACTCACCGTAAATTGCAGCACACAGATTTCAAAACTGAGTTGTTGAAGTGTATGGAGAGCCCGTAGGTGGATACCCGCCCTCATAAAGTAGAAACTATGGTTGAAACCATTTTCAACATTAGGGGTGAGCCAAATGTATTTTTACTATTAGAAATCAGCGTTTTCAACTAAGTGTACCACTTTACCCCGTGTCCCATATTACCCCATGTTACACTACCATGAGTACAGTATGATAATGCAATGTCTTGGATAATGCAGCTTCATGGAAAATGTAAGCAATTTCTTAAAATCTTAGGCTGGTCAACATGATCGAGAGCGTGTGTGGTCTAGCGGATAGATCGCAGGTCTCACGATACAAATGTTGTGAGTTCGAGCCCCGCTACGGCCAACATGTCTGTATCCTTAGGCAAGGTACCTAGTCTCAATTGCCTCGTGGTTCAGAAGTCACGTAGAAATGGTGGTCTATATTGTATAGCAATGATGTAAATGTGCCATGCTATCTACTGCTGATAGCAATAATGATAAACTGTTATATCACAGAAAACATTCATACAATTTCTCTCAATAAATTGACTATACAAAGTGCGCAGCGCAGCGTAGGGATATCGTTAATGGTTTGACATGTTTTGAGAATTATACTAATCGAAACAGTCCTGGATACGCCCTTGCACACCGGTCATCACTTTTTTGCAGGTTTCAACATTAGAATGGGTCTCGAACCACACCAATATTCTAAATATTATGTGGAGGACGTTTAAAACGTCATACTGTACCTTTTTAGCATTAAAAGTCACAATGTTTTAATATTTAACCTTAATGAGATGACTTCAGGACATTTTCTGGACCATTTTAGTTCATGAACTGATTTTTTTTCGGCTTCGCGCACATTTTTTATACAGGTTTCAACATTATAATGTATCTCGAACAACCCTAATTCTTCTTGCTTCAGAAAGCTGAATCTTTGCCTTAGAAAGCCTTAAACCCAGGAGGTTCCAGGGGCCCTAACACTTGATGTGGATAATGTTTAAGTTTAAATTTGAATATGCACATTTTGTGATTGGATTTTACTCCGGTTACCCTAGTAATAGTAATACCTATGCAGAAATAATTGTTTTTAAGTTAGTACTAGTATAGGCATGGGAGAAAATGCCAAAATTACTGCTTAGGGAGCACGTCAAAACTCGACCGCGCGGCAACTGCTGGTTCCGCCCGGTTGGACCGCATATCATTGTTTAGAACAATAGAAACCGGCTACAACCGCACGGAACCCCACGGAACCGGCGGTTGCCGGGCGGTCGGGTTTTGATGTGCTCCCTTAGAATGCTGAATATTTGCCTTACAAATGCCGAAAACCCATGAGCTTCCAGACCCTAGACCACACCCGCTGGTAGCTCCACTTGGTTCACTCACTACGCTCACAACACCCCCCCCCCCCCCCCCCCCCTCCAATCGAAACAGTCCTGAATACGCCCTTGCACATCGGTCATCACTTGGGACTGAAACGCGCCTTTCATGTCATGAAAAGGCAATTGTACAGTTTTGCTGATGGTCAGAAGTCACAAACTGGTCCAAAAAAATGTTTCACTTCTAATAATGTTGAGGAATGCACCAAATCTGATTAAACGGGACAAAACTTAAGTTTTACATACTTAATGACCCACAAACTATATATCGTTGAAAAGCTTATGATTCAAGATTTTTAATTTTTGCAAAAAAGAATCAAATTATACAGGGTGTGTAAAATTTGTATAGGGTGGAACATAAAAAAGTTTATCGTTTTTGCTCCTCACAAAATATTTTGATAGTTTGTACAATTAGGGTTTAGCTGAAGATAGTCACCAAAATCAGACCAACCGCAGAAGGTGCTACCAAATTTGCTAAGAATCACTTGCCCAAAATGTTCACAGGAAAAGTACAGGGTGTCTAAAATTATGATGAAATAATGCATAAAATGAAGGTTTGTATATAATATTCTATGAAATTAAGTTAGCAAGGACTATTTAATTTAAAAGAAAATAGTTATCAAAATGAACTACACGAATATCGTTAAAGTTCCTTTTATTTTAAATACAGGGTGGTCCAAAATATGTCTAAATAGCAAAATTTTCATGAATCTATGAACAATTCTGTGAAGAAACACTTCTGGCTTTTTTAGTTAAATGTTTTACTACCCAGAGTAGAAAAGGACCGAAGAGTCACACAAATGAAATAGAGAGACTGCGATTTGGCCATTGTTTAATCAATAAAATGAATAAAACTGTGTGTTTTTTACATTAAAACACTCCCTGAATTGAACATCATATTCTAGTAGAGAATGTCTAGATAACAAGTCAATATTATTATTCATAGTAGCAGGCACATGTTATTAACACATATGAGAAGTTTGAAAACTTTCCTATGTATAATTTTAAAATGGCATCAATTTCAAAAGTTCTAGTTTTCCACTATTTTGTGTAGAAACCTATGGGCGCCTCATCCACCGGCTCCTCATCCACCGCTCCCACCCTTGACTCACTCGACGTTTAGATTGATAACTTCACTGTTGGTAAACATGTGGCTTTAATTCTTTTTTTATTCGGTAGCTGGATAAATTGTCTTTAATATGATACCAAAAATATTATGTTTTTTTGACAACTTCTATTTAAAATAGAGACACGTATCACGATTTTAAGGGTTTTTTGAAACGATCCCACCTCATTTGATATACCTATTAGTGACCTGTGACCTGATAAAAAAATCTTCTTTGTTCCATAGCACCCATTCACGGTCACGGATTTGCCATCTCTTGGCGTGGTTTCATTCCAAATACATTGCGTAGCAGCTTATTGGCTGTATCTTTGAAGGCCCTGTTCCTAGCGTAATATATAACACTATTCCCGATACTGTTAGAAAATGCCATAAGCTGAGCCAAATACAGGAATGTGACCGGCAGATAACGCGATGTGATAGCTTGATACATATAGGCAGATACTAGTGGTGAGTAACATAATATCAGAAACATCGTCATGATGAAGAATGTCATGAAGGCCTTTTTATCCACGCGTAATTTGTTATTTCCTGCTCCTATTTGATTTTGAGCCATTATTTGAGCTGCATGATGACGTGCAATTAGGTATAGCCTTATAAACATGACTACAGTTATCAAAATGGGTGTTATCTGGAAAATAACCATGATTGATATATCGAAGCCATCATAGGTACTACCAGTCGTACACAAATGCAACGTAGGAATATATGTAACCTCTCGCCAAGGCAAAGCACCCTGCATAATTGCAATCCCAAAGGCTGTTAACCACGTAACAACTGTCCAAAGTTGAGCTCTTGGAACTGTTATCAGTTCTTCATATTGGTATGGTCTGGTTACCGCAATGTATCGTTCAGTGTTAACATTTAGAACAGACAAACATGTCGGATATGTCAATCCGGAAGTACATATGGCGTTAACTGTACAAAACCAATCACCAAATGGCCAGTGTCCCAAAACAGATGACACGAACACAGGAATACAGATAAACGTTCCGATGCATAGATCCGACACAGTCATTGAAGTCATGAACACTCTGGTGACGGGATTCATTTCGCGAACGCGATACATAACAAACAGGCATAAGATATTACCGACAATGATTACCGGAATTATAACGGCTAATAGAATCGACTTGACCATTGTAAAACCGTTCAAGATACCTGTCAGATCAGTTGTTGTGTTCGAATCATTTGATGCCATTGCAGAACTGTTAAGATTATTAGTTATCCCCTGTTTGATAACGCAATACGGGAAGATACCTATGGTTGGGTGCCATATCACATGAGGCCGGAGGCCGAATGTGATATAGCACCCAGCCATAGGTATCGACCGTATTGCGTTATCAAACAGGGGATCGAATTTATCACTTAGGAAATCCCCAATATATCCTGTATATGTATGTGCTACCAGGACGATATATCCTGTATTGCGTTGTTGGCAGATTGCTACCAGGACGATATATCCTGTATTGCGTTGTTGGCAGAATAACAGCTCTGATTGGTTAAATAGAGATTTGGGTTGATCCATTATCATTTTTAGGGGTTGGTGGTAGTGGTGATGGGTGGATAGGGTAGCGGTATGTTTTGGATTATGGGTTGGTATGGGGGTTAACATGCCTTTTTGGTGGTTCCAGTGTAATGTTGGTGGTTCCCAGTGTTTTGGGCTCCAAGTTGTTTAAGTGTTCAAGAAATATATGTTGGGAGGGGGTATATGGTGAATAAGGAGGGGGTTGAAAAATTCTCTTTTTTGGTGGTTCCTAGTGTTATTTTGGTGGTTCCCAGTATTTGGGGTTCCAAATTGTTTAAGTGTTCAAGAAATATATGTTGGGTGGAGGTTTATGACGAATTAGGAGGGGGTAGATAAATTGTCTTTTTTGGTGGTTCCCAGTGTTATTTTGGTGGTTCCCAGTGTTTGGGGTTCCAAGTTGTTTAAGTACCCAATAACATAGTTTTGGGTTGTGCTAGGATGGTGTGTATTAGGGTTGAATAAATTATATTTGGTATTCAAAGTAGCTTCTGATTGGATTAATCAAGTTTTTGATTGATTCATTATCATTTGAGGGGTTAAAACCATAAGATTTGTTAGGGGTTGGCATTTGTGGATGGGTACACATGTGGTTATTGGGGTTGGGTTATGGAAGGGCGGTAGGAGATGGAGGATTGACAAATATTATATTTTGGTGGTTCCCAGTGTCATTTTGGTTGTTCACAGTGTCTCATACACTAGGAACCACCATGATGTCACTGGGAACCATCACAAAATGCTATTTTGTTAACAACCCCCTTTTTATTCACCACAACCCCCCCCCCCCCCATATATATTGATTAAGCACTAACTCGGAACCCAAAACACTGTGAACCACCAAAATGGGCCATTTTGACAATCTATCCCCTCCTCATTCACCACATCCCAGCCCAATCCAGCAAATATATTTATTGAGCACTTACACAACTTGGAACCCAAAACACTGGGAACCACCAAAATAACATGGGAACCACCTAAAAACATGTTGTCAACCCATCCCTTCCTTATTCACTGTACACCCTAGCACAACTCCTAACATATATTTATTGAGCACTTAACATCCCGGAACCCAAAACACTGGGAACCCCCAACATGACACTGGGAACCACCAAAACAAGGCCATTTTGTCAACTCACCCCCTTCCTTATTCACCACACCCCAGCTCAACCCCCTAAATATATTTATTGAGCACTAAAAACATATCAGAACCCAAAACACTGGGAACCACCAAAATGACAACTGGAACCACCAAAAAGATAGGTCAACCCCCACCCCCTTCCCCTGATAACCCAACACCTACGGCCATCCTATCCATCACCACCACTACCACCAACCCCTAAAAATGATAATGGATCAACCAGGGATAGATTTCTCATATATCCTCCCATGTATTAATATAGGGCCAGAAAATTCAGCCCAACCTATCCTTGTTTCGCCGATGACAGATCCCAGAATGATCTCAGCGTGGGATGTCTGTGGTTTGGCATCTGAACATGTGCGCCCTTGATAGTAATTGAGCCAATCATAACGCCTGTTGCATCACATGATCAGTGTCAACCAATCAAAGCACGCGCAAGGTCACTGAATTTGATGTTTACAAACAAAACACATGTGCTATTCTGTGGAAAATTACCAATTTGCATTTTCAATGAGATGCCATGACCTCATCTTTCATCGGAATAAAGTGGATCCACTTGAGGGTGGTACATCAGGACCTGTTCTTTCGATCTACCTTTGCAAATTGAGATTTCACCGTTGCTTTTTCTATAATTAAAGGATCCGATATAGTGTCAACCAGTGCTGTACTATGATGACATTTTAGGAATTTTCTACCAATCTCCGTCAGAAAACAACTTTGAAGCCATTGTTTTGAATGTTTTACAGTAAGTTATCCATCTGTGAATGATGAATTTGTAATATCAGGCAAATGCAAATAACAATCGATGATCTTTAATCATAGTATTTGGGTGGGAATCCTTATAGTATACATGTATGCTGCTAAGCATGCTTGTGCACTGGCTTGTGGCAGAAACAACTCAATCGGCACCACATGCTGAGCAAGGGGCGACCTTGTTGCGAAACAAGCATAGCTTCAAGCTTTACCGACAGATAACCAACAACGCAATACCAAATATATTGCGTTGTTGGAACAGCTGATTCCAACGCAATACGCTTATATATTGCGTGGTTGCTAAACGGCTATGTACCAATCAGATACCAGCATTTGTATCTATTTATAGCTACTAAGTGATAAAAATATAAATGCATGTCTATAGAAAATCCAGACTGGCCCTGACAGAGATTCAAAGTGAGGTATCCTTATTCTGTAGCTAACAACAGTTAATATGATCATGTAGAAGAAGTATTCTCCCACCAATCATGCCAATGTATATTAAGGACCTAATTTCAACCGTGCATAACAATATGATTAATACATGCCTCAATTGCTTGGAGTTGGAGATATAGTAAAACCTATTTTACCGATTGGTAGCTATTTGTCATACTTCGAGCAAATAATTTAACTTCATCGAACTAACCTTCCAATATCAACCCTGCTCAACCATATTTTGGTATTGGGCAATGATTTTGTTTGACCAACAGTCAATACTTTTGACCAACAAATTAGAAAAGTGATTGACCTGCAATTTTTGACCAACGAATTTGCAGTGTTTATACTAGCATCTATCCATTAGCGCAATTTAGCCTGTTTTGCTATTTTAAGACGAATACAAATGACGGTGGATACTAGTAGTACTAGATGAGGGTGTGTTTTAACATTATTCGTTTGTGTGGAAATCACAACATTTGACAATATTGAGGCTTCCTTTTCTCCTAACAATGATCTCTCAATGTACCTTTATCATGTTTACTATTATAGCCTACTCCTTTCCTATATCTATCTGCAATAAGTTAATGTACCACCGGGATTGTAACTTGTTTCGCAATCAACCAAAGTAGAGCATCAGAGTGTATCAGTTTGTGGGTAAAATCAATTTATTTTATTTTATTTACATATATATAATAAGAAGTCTCAAATTGCCATGATGAGGATAATAAGTCACAGCTATATATACACTTTCAATAGTGAGATAGGCTTATACACTAAATCTGCAATATACCGCTGAGACTACACTTTTTGCAACTCATCACACAGGTACTTTCTCAAAATACTCTTAATTAACACCATCTTCGGTAGATAGCAAGTTGTATTGAAAAGAAAAAACCCAAAGACCCATACAATTAACAAAGTGTTAAGGGCCACCTGCTTTATTGTCATCCCTATAATATGTATCCTCACAGGTCCGACATCCGCGTTAACAGCATGGCTTCATCAAAAACGGATGACATTTGGATTATTTTGATGATTTTTTTTCTCTCTTTCTCCCTCTCTTTCTCAATGCCGGAATCTTGTGGGAAATGCCATTACAAAGCATATACATCATGTTGATAAGCGCCCGAAGAAGAATCGATAGTTGTTAACGCTTTAACAGACGACAGGTATTTCCCGCGTAAAATGAAATATAAACATTTTTTTAATAAAAAGAACATACATTGGTAGATCGTTTCCATATTATACAATTTAGAAAGGAAGTTTTTAACGGTATGCCAAAACATACCTTGTCTGGTATCAACAAATTTTAATTTAGCACATAGCACACAAACCGAGTGAAATAGTTTATAGCAGATCATTACTATTACTATTACTATACCATGGTTGTCGTTCGATGGTCAAAGTGCAAATTAGTTTCAAATTATTTTTTAAGTTACATCTTATATTCAATTTTAAGTTAACGGAGAATGTGCATTTCCTGATATAAAAGATTGGTAAAAAAAATGGTAAACTCCCTACAGTTTGATTTTTTTTTAAATCAACTCCCGCAATGAGTTGGTTTATTTTTCGATCTATAACGTGCACAAGGGTGTTAAATAGCATGATCATGCATATATGGTGTTCCGTTGATAGATCGGATGTTGTATTAGGCCACGCGGGAAGTGATTTACGGGCCCGACAGACCCATGCTGTCATTTATTTTTTCTATTGCAAAATTTCGAAATGTTGTGAATATATATTTGAAAATTCTATACAGTTTTGAAAATTCATGAAAGCTTTTGAACATTTTGAAAATGTATGATTCTCCTTACTTTTTAACTAATTTTGAAGAAAAAATAGACCTGACTGACCCTTTCTGAGAGGTCCGGCCGCCCGTAGAACAGGGTTTTATTTATTTTTTCTATTGCAACATTTCTAAAGGTTTTGAATATATATTTTGAAAAATTCATGAAAATTCATGAAAACGTTTGAACATTTTAAAAATGTATGATTCCCCTTACTTTTTAACTAATTTTGAGAGGTCCGGCCGCCCGTAGAACAGGGTTTTATTTATTTTTTCTATTGCAAAATTTCTAAAGGTTTTGAATATATATTTTGAAAAATTCATGAAAATTCATGAAAACGTTTGAACATTTTAAAAATGTATGATTCCCCTTACTTTTTAACTAATTTTGAGAGGTCCGGCCGCCCGTAGAACAGGGTTTTATTTATTTGTTCTCGTCGCCTTAGCAAGTGTTTCTTACTAGTTCACGGAACAAGAATTACTGGATCTGTGATGTAGTGGTCATACTACACGTGAATATCGGTGAACCGTAGTGAATTAAACAATATGGACATGTAGTCGATATCGCACGGTGGTAAGTAAACGACAATCCAGGGTGGCCCATTTTTGTAAGAATTGGACAGAACATGGACAGAATGACTATAAAGTTTGATCAGTGATGAGCGGGATCACCCCTATGGAAGACATAACTCTAATCTTCTTCAGAGCATGCTCAGAGGGACTGTGAATTTCAAATGAGGTTACCTGCATAAATGAAACCTGTGTGGCCGGATTAAAGGGATATTATGTGATCTTTTTCATGGGACGCCCTCTATCTGTGATTTTTTCCTAGAAATGATTTTTTTTTTAATTACATTTTTAACCATGAAACTAAAATATCTTATGACTAAGCAAGTTTCCTAATTACTTCATAATCAGATTTTGAACTAAGTTGTCCCAGTTTATATTCTGAGTGGTTTTTCGTTCGTAATTAGAATTCCATGGTTTGACACCGTTTTCCCTCCGTTCACAGTGTTGTCAGTTACAACCGCAACTGTACATAAGTGAACCCACCCCTACGGAAATATTTATGATGAAAATTAAACAATGTTGAAAAATTCCTTAATTTGGAATCAGATTTTCCATTATGATTTAGTAATTGTGCTGTGATGGAGTTTTTAACGGACAATACAGTCAAATAGATTTATGAGTTCAGGAAAGTCTTTCCAAGTAGCGCCCACTATTTTTGATGTTTACTATGAAAGCAGATTTTCTTGCAGATTTGCATTTTTGATCATAAATCACAAAGATCTTCTAAATTACATATTGATCCGATTCCTAATTACTTCGAAATCATGGTTTGAAAAATAGATTGTACCGAGCGGTACAATCTATTTTTCAAATTTTACTCTAAATTCACTCTTTAAACCATGATTTTGAGGTTATTAGGAATCGTATCGCTCTGTAACTTGGAATATATTTATGATTTATGATCAGAAAAGTAAATCTGCTTCCAATTTTTTCGAGGATTGAGGGCGTCCCATGGAAAAGATCACATAATTTACCTTTAATAGACATGTCTTCCATGCATATAGAATGAGCCCATAGGGTGTCAGGTGTCACCAAAGCTGCTCCGTTCATGATCCAATAAGGGTGTTCCAATGTTAGCCTATACAGGGTGTTCCCAAAAGTTCTACAATACACAGTCAGCTCCGGAACGAGAGCCCGTATCACAAGAGGGCGATACAAATTGACGGGTGTGCGTCACCGTATACCCGTCAATCTGTGCAATCATTGCATTTTTGCTTTTCTACCCTAAATATTTGCATAAAAGTTAACATCTTAACAACTTGAGGGCAGTCGATGACATTCATCAAGTAATAATATTATTGGTCAATTTTGCAGGAAAAAAACCTAAAAACTAAAACCTGATAATGCCTCTGTGATAATAAAGAAGAATTGTACAATAGAAAACGAGTATATTTTATCATCGCAAAGTAACGCAAATCCGGTACTATGCCTTTAATCTAATTTAATCGAAACCATCAGTTTAAACGAAGCGGTTTCGAATTCTGGGAAACCCATCTTACCTGCCTTGTGATTGGCGATAATAAATATAATCGTTTTATTTTGTACGATTCTACTTTATTGTCACAACCTCCATTAAATAACATGATTTACGCCCCACTTCGGGATAAGCTTATGAACACAATTGTGTAAGACTGTTTTATTTAAACATAGCCCGCAGTAGTGTCATGATATTGTAAATAGTTTTGAGATGTTATAAGGGTAGGTGTTAACCCCAAAATATGAAATTTATCAAGCGCTGTGACTTTTGAACTATTAATGTGATGTATATCAAGGTATATCTTTTTGGAAAGGAAAGGAGTCAAAATACACTTGAACATTTTTTTCTTTCTCATAAAATGTTGGACAAAAAAATCACAAATGCGCTCCTGGAAAAGTGTCTTTAGATGATTATGGTGCAATGTTGGCATTTATTTTACCTAGAACTAATTTTGCTACGTTGTCCGAAAATGTTGAGCCAAAAAAAGTGATTTTATGGTCAAAATTCAAAATATCAGAATTGTTAGTGAAATTTGATACCACAAATGGATTCTCTGACTTTTGAAAATTTAAAACCATATGACCCTCCCCCCTTCCGATAATCTAAAATCATATGACCCCCCCCCCCCCCATTTTTTTGCTTGACCAAAACCATGTGACCCCCCCCCCCCCCCCCCCCCTCCGGTGAAAATAATGAACGGTCCCTTAGACAATATTTATGCTTTCTAGTTTATATGATATAGTTATCGTCCTCTTAATGCTATCTACTACTGATAGCATCAGTTATATTATTGTATGCTACCTATATATATAATATAGCAATGTTTACAGTCTTAACTGCTAGTAGCAATGATACAGTTTGATTCAATAGATTGCTGATATCGATGATACATGATATGTTATCCACCGCCTATAGCAATTATAGTAATTGATATGTAGGCCCACTATATTCACGATTACTATAGTCACGATTGTGAGTAATTGTACTGTAACTGTAATACATTTTGAGTAAATAATTTCATCTAAATTCCACAGATTATAAATGATGGTCAGTGAAAAATTTCACTGACCATCCAGGATTTTTCACTGACCATCATTTATAATGTGTTGAGTTGAAATTATTTACTCATATCGATTTACCCACATGATGAATTTATACATTTTATTCAATAGAACTTTGATTCATGTGGACTTCCGTCCACACTCTTCAGTTGAATATGCAATACACATGATGGTTTCACACCACTAAATAACGTCTGGCCCTACCCCCTTTGAGGCAAAAGTCCAAAACCGGCCCGTTTCTATGCCGAAACGGGAGACCTATTGTAAATTACAGTTTAAAATTAGGGTATTTACTACATGTTATGGCGAAATTAATATAGTGTGAATTTTGACAGACACATCAGCGTCCTTCAGGTCCAAAAAAATTGATGCAATGATGATTTTTTAATATTTTAACAGAGACATTTGTGTTCAGGTCATTTCCGGTATCTGACGCAATAATCTTAATCAACAATTGCGTGTGACCAGGAAAACTCAACTCGTACTTTTTGAAAAGGCTCTAGCTCAAAATTGTGCCGGTTACCCCCCATTTATGAGTTGTTGAGTTAGTAGTCATGGCTTTCATCTTCAAGTTGAAACCAAATTTCAAGTTACCAGTTTCTAATAACGTCGAGAAATATCCATTTTAAAATTGTGCATTTTACGTGTAACCCTATGGGAGATGTATTTGGTGTGTGCAACCTATTATACAGAGAGTCAAGGCGCTTTGACCTTCACCTCTGCATTGCTGTCTAAACTGACTTGCCGGCAATGATAACTAGACTTCTTGTTAAAATTGGTTCTAACACATATTATTACGGCCCGTACACTTCGTTCCCTTAGTATACACATCTGTTTCATCATGTAAGATCCGTCGGCGTTTGGTTAAATAAGCTACAATCTGACTAATTAAAGTCATTATCTAGTTTTTTTAACTTTTTTTTTTTTTTTTTAAAGAAAAAAACCGTATATTCCCTGCCCAAAAAAGTTAATTTGAAAAAATATTATGTTTGATTAATTATTTTCTTTTCGAGATATCGACGATTATGTAAATTTTGTTCCATAGAGCTCTGTATAAAAGCACATGGCCAAAATATGAGGGTCTAATTTTCGCTAATAGGAACAAAATTCTGAAGAAAACTTTTTTTCTTAAATATCAAAAATATAATTTTAAACGAATTGCGCTTTAGTGAGAAGAAAAAAAGATTTGAATACAAGTTTTGCATACTTCCGTAAACTCCCCTCTCAGAACGGCGCGGGATCTAACATGATCTAAATTGTATTTAAAAAGACATATTTGAAGCAAGAGTTGAATGTAAGCGGTGGGGGGCATAGGGCATATGGGGGGGGGGTGGGCATGGGGGGGGGGGGTAAATTGATTAAGCTGTGTCTGCTGAATAGGTCAACCTCGCAGAATGTCCTTGTAATTTTAATACTTCCATGCCAAATGTTTTACAACAAGTGATTAGCATGCCAAATGTTTTACAACAAGTGATTAGCATAGTGCCGTATATGCCTTTTTGACGAGGATCATGGTAACCAAATCTACTTTTCTATTGACATAGCCAATATGGCGCACAATGTCTTTCACTGTTTTTTACCACTTTGAAGTCGTATATTTGAACAAAAATCATAACTACGCATTATGTAAAGTGCAAAAGATTAAGAAAATGAGGCAATAATGAAAAAGTGTCCCCTATAGGTTTCACACCACTAAATAACGTCTGGCCCTACCCCCTTTGAGGCAAAAGTCCAAAACCGGCCCGTTTCTATGCCGAAACGGGAGACCTATTGTAAATTACAGTTTAAAATTAGGGTATTTACTACATGTTATGGCGAAATTAATATAGTGTGAATTTTGACAGACACATCAGCGTTCTTCAGGTCCAAAAAAATTGATGCAATGATGATTTTTTAATATTTTAACAGAGACATTTGTGCTCAGGTCATTTCCGGTATCTGACGCAATAATCTTAATCAACAATTGCGTGTGACCAGGAAAACTCAACTCGTACTTTTTGAAAAGGCTCTAGCTCAAAATTGTGCCGGTTACCCCCCATATATGAGTTGTTGAGTTAGTAGTCATGGCTTTTATCTTCAAGTTGAAACCAAATTTCAAGTTACCAGTTTCTTATAACGTCGAGAAATATCCATTTTAAAATTGTGCATTTTACGTGTAACCCTATGGGAGATGTATTTGGTGGTGTGCAAACTGATGAATTACAACTTGTAGAATAGCGCGATGTACTATATTGTATAGCAATGATGTAAATGTGCCATGCTATCTACTGCTGATAGCAATAATGATAAACTGTTATATCACAGAAAACATTCATACAATTTCTCTCAATAATTTGACTATACAAAGTGCGCAGCGCAGCGTAGGGATATCGTTAATGGTTTGACATGTTTTGAGAATTATACTAATCGAAACAGTCCTGGATACGCCCTTACACACCGGTCATCACTTTTTTGCAGGTTTCAACATTAGAATGGGTCTCGAACCACACCAATATTCTAAATATTATGTGGAGGACGTTTAAAACGTCATACTGTACCTTTTTAGTATTAAAAGTCACAATGTTTTAATATTTAACTTTAATGAGATGACTTCAGGACATTTTCTGGACCATTTTAGTTCATGAACTGATTTTTTTTCGGCTTCGCGCACATTTTTTATACAGGTTTCAACATTATAATGTATCTCGTACAACCCTAATTCTTCTTGCTTCAGAAAGCTGAATCTTTGCCTTAGAAAGCCTTAAACCCAGAAGGTTCCAGGGGCCCTAACACTTGATGTGGATAATGTTTAAGTTTAAATTTGAATATGCACATTTTGTGATTGGATTTTACTCCGGTTACCCTAGTAATAGTAATACCTATGCAGAAATAATTGTTTTTAAGTTAGTACTAGTAGGCATGGGAGAAAATGCCAAAATTACTGCTTAGGGAGCACGTCAAAACTCGACCGCCCGGCAACCGCTGGTTCCGCCCGGTTGGACCGCATATCATTGTTTAGAACAATAGAAACCGGCTACAACCGCACGAAACCCCACGGAACCGGCGGTTGCCGTGCGGTCGGGTTTTGATGTGCTCCCTTAGAATGCTGAATATTTGCCTTAAAAATGCCGAAAACCCATGAGCTTATTCTATATTTGAATATCTAATTGTGTGTTTTTTAAGGTCCTTACGGCCGGCCTTCACACAATCTTACACAACTATCAACCAGACATTTGTACTTGTCAACGTCTTCATTATTAGAGTTTTCTAGTTTGAAAATTGTAATTCTTTGTTTATGTCGGATGTTTTACATAGAGCTTGAGTTTTAGCCGAAGTTTGTTACATAGAGCAAGTTTATACCGTTCTTCTGTCCAGAAGCAGGTTCCGCCTAGTGCCCTCCGCTTTTTTAGTAGACCCTAGACCACACCCGCTGGTAGCTCCACTTGGTTCACTCACTACGCTCACAACACCCCCCCCCCCCCCCCCCCCCCCCTCCAATCGAAACAGTCCTGGATACGCCCTTGCACATCGGTCATCACTTGGGACTGAAACGCGCCTTTCATGTCATGAAAAGGCAATTGTACAGTTTTGCTGATAAGAAAATCTTCTTTGTTCCATAGCACCCATTCACGGTCACGGATTTGCCATCTCTTGGCGTGGTTTCATTCCAAATACATTGCGTAGCAGCTTATTGGCTGTATCTTTGAAGGCCCTGTTCCTAGCGTAATATATAACACTATTCCCGATACTGTTAGAAAATGCCATAAGCTGAGCCAAATACAGGAATGTGACCGGCAGATAACGCGATGTGATAGCTTGATACATATAGGCAGATACTAGTGGTGAGTAACATAATATCAGAAACATCGTCATGATGAAGAATGTCATGAAGGCCTGTTTATCCACGCGTAATTTGTTATTTCCTGCTCCTATTTGATTTTGAGCCATTATTTGAGCTGCATGATGACGTGCAATTAGGTATAGCCTTACGAACATGACTACAGTTATCAAAATGGGTGTTATCTGGAAAATAGCCATGATTGATATATCGAAGCCATCATAGGTACTACCAGTCGTACACAAATGCAACGTAGGAATATATGTAACCTCTCGCCAAGGCAAAGCACCCTGCATAATTGCTATCCCAAAGGCTGTTAACCACGTAACAATTGTCCAAAGTTGAGCTCTTGGAACTGTTATCAGTTCTTCATATTGGTATGGTCTGGTTACCGCAATGTAACGTTCGGTGTTAACATTAAGAACAGACATGCATGTCGTATATGTCAATCCGGAAGTACATATGGCGTTAACTGTACAAAACCAATCACCAAATGGCCAGTGTCCCAAAACAGATGACACGAACACAGGAATACAGATAAACGTTCCGATGCCTAGATCCGACACAGTCATTGAAGTCATGAACACTCTGGTGACGGGATTCATTTCGCGAACGCGATACATAACAAACAGGCATAAGATATTACCGACAATGATTACCGGAATTATAACGGCTAATAGAATCGACTTGACCATTGTAAAACCGTTCAAGATACCTGTCAGATCAGTTGTTGTGTTCGAATCATTTGATGCCATTGCAGAACTGTTAAGATTATTAGTTATCCCCTGTTTGATAACGCAATACGGGAAGATGGTTGGGTGCCATATCACATGAGGCCGGAGGCCGAATGTGATATGGCACCCAGCCATAGGTATCGACCGTATTTCGTTATCAAACAGGGGATAACGAATTTACCACTTAGGAAATCCCCAATATATCCTGTACATGTATGTGCTACCAGAACGATATATCCTGTATTGCGTTGTTGGCAGATTGCTACCAGGACGATATATCCTGTATTGCGTTGTTGGCAGAATAACAGCTCTGATTGGTTAAATAGAGATTTGGGTTGATCCATTATCATTTTTAGGGGTTGGTGGTAGTGGTGATGGGTGGATAGGGTAGCGGTATATTTTGGATTATTGGTTGGTATGGGGGTTAACATGCCTTTTTGGTGGTTCCAGTGTAATGTTGGTGGTTCCCAGTGTTTTGGGCTCCAAGTTGTTTAAGTGTTCAAGAAATATATGTTGGGAGGGGGTATATGGTGAATAAGGAGGGGGTTGAGAAATTCTCTTTTTGGTGGTTCCTAGTGTTATTTTGGTGGTTCCCAGTATTTGGGGTTCCAAGTTGTTTAAGTGTTCAAGAAATATATGTTGGGTGGAGGTTTATGATGAATTAGGAGGGGGTAGATAAATTGTCTTTTTTGGTGGTTCCCAGTGTTATTTTGGTGGTTCCCAGTGTTTGGGGTTCCAAGTTGTTTAAGTACCCAATAACATAGTTTTGGGTTGTGCTAGGATGTGGTGTATTAGGAGGTTGGGTTGAATAAATTATATTTGGTATTCAAAGTAGCTTCTGATTGGATTAATCAAGTTTTTGATTGATTCATTATCATTTGAGGGGTTAAAACCATAAGATTTGTTAGGGGTTGGCATATTTTGGTGGTTCCCAGTATCATTTTGGTTGTTCACAGTGTCTCATACACTAGGAACCACCAAGATGTCACTGGGAACCATCACAAAATGCTATTTTGTTAACAACCCCCTTTTTATTCACCACAACCCCCCCCCCCCCCCCCATATATATTGATTAAGAACTAACTCGGAACCCAAAACACTGTGAACCACCAAAATAGGCCATTTTGACAATCTATCTCCTCCTCATTCACCACATCCCAGCCCAATCCAGCAAATATATTTATTGAGCACTTACACAACTTGGAACCCAAAACACTGGGAACCACCAAAATAACATGGGAACCACCTAAAAACATGTTGTCAACCCATCCCTTCCTTATTCACTGTACACCCTAGCACAACTCCTAACATATATTTATTGAGCACTTAAACATCCCGGAACCCAAAACACTGGGAACCCCCAACATGACACTGGGCACCACCAAAACAAGGCCATTTTGTCAACTCACCCCCTTCCTTATTCACCACACCCCAGCCCAACCCCCTAAATATATTTATTGAGCACTAAAAACATATCAGAACCCAAAACACTGGGAACCACCAAAATGACAACCACCAAAAAGACAGGTCAACCCCCACCCCCTTCCCCTGATAACTCAACACCTACGGCCATCCTATCCATCACCACCACTACCACCAACCCCTAAAAATGATAATGGATCAACCCAAATCTCTATTTAACCAATCAGAGCTGTTATTCAACCAACAACGCAATACCAAATATATTGCGTTGTTGGAACAGCTGATTCCAACGCAATACGCTTATATATTGCGTGGTTGCTAAATGGCTATGTACCAATCAGATACCAGCATTTGTATCTATTTATAGCTACTAAGTGATAAAAATATAAATGTATGTCTATAGAAAATCCAGACTGGCCCTGACAGAGATTCAAAGTGAGGTATCCTTATTCTATAGCTAACAACAGTTAATATGATCATGTAGAAGAAGTATTCTCTCACCAATTTTCATCAACATTTCTTAATTTCTGATTGATTAGATGTATATTAAGGACCTAATTTCAACCGTGCATAACAATATGATTAATACATGCCTCAATTGCTTGGAGTTGGATATATAATAAAAACCTATTTTACCGACTGGTAGCTATTTGTCATACTTCGAGCAATTAATTTAAGTTCATCGAACTAACCTTCCAATATCAACCCTGCTCAACCATATTTTGGTATTGGGTAATGATTTTGTTTGACCAACCGTCAATACTTTTGACCAACAAATTAGAAAAATGATTGCCCTGCAATTTTTGACCAACGAATTTGCAGTGTTTATACTAGCATCTATCGATTCGCGCAATTTAGCCTGTTTTGCTATTTTAGATGAATACAAATAACGATGGATATTAGTAGTACTAGACGAGGGTGTATTATAACATTATGCATTTGTGTGGAAATCTCAACACTTGACAATATTGAGGCTCCCTTCTCTCCTTACGGGATCTCTCAAGGCACCTTCACCATGTTTACTATATATATATATATATACTATATAGTATACAGGGTGTCCCAAAAAATGTTAACACTCCGGGCACATAAGATATCTTAAAAGTACAGGAACACACGGGTCTAATCTTGATGTCTTATGAAAGCTGAGTAAACAAGCTTTCATTTGCATTTTATTGCGTTCCAATTGGTTATTTAGAACCAGAGATATGCTTCAGCAAACATGAGGAAGCAAAATCGGCTTGGTCCAATCCTCTCAGTATGAAAGTAAAGCTTTTAAGATGCACGAAGCAAGAAGCAACATGATTAAGTCACACACTCAAATCAGTTAATCTCTTATTTGTCCTTTTCAACGCATTCTTTTGATTCTTTTCAAGCTTAAAAGACATAAATAAATATATTCCACATAAATTATATAGGTATTTTGATTTATGGTCAATTTCAGTGCAATACTAGCTTTATTTCAGTGCAATATTAGTTAATTTATTTAATTGGATGGACCATTTCAACAAAGACATGAAATGTTTCAATTTCAATTTTAAAGACTGCTTTACTGACAGCTACCCATTGCACATGGAAAAAGAGTGGAATATATTTTATTTATTTATGTCTTTTAAGCTTGAAAAGAATCGAAAGAATGCGTTGAAAAGAACAAAGAAGAGATTAACTGATGTGTGTGTGTGACTTAATCATGTTGCTTCTTGCTTCGTGCATTTTAAAAGCTTTACTTTCATACTGAGAGGATTGGACCAAGCCCATTTTGCTTCCTCATGTTTGCTGAAGCGTATCTCCGGTTCTAAGTTACCAATTGGAACGCAATAAAATGCAAATGAAAGCTTATTTACTCAGCTTTCATAATACATCAAGATTAGACCCGTGTGTTCCTGTCCTTTTAAGATATCGTATGTGCCCGGAGTGTTAACATTTTTTGGGACACCCTGTATAGCCTACGCCTTTCCTATATCTATCTGCAATAAGTTAATGTACCACCGGGATTGTAACTTGTTTCGCAATCAACCAAAGTAGAGCATCAGAGTGTATCAGTTTATGGGTAAAAATCAATTTATTTTATTTTATTTACGTATAATAAGAGGTCTCAAATTGCCATGATGAGGTCACAGCTATATACACACTTTCAATAGTGAGATAGGCTTATACACTAAATCTGCAATATACCGCTAAGACTACACATTTTGCAACTCATCATACAGGTACTTTCTCAAAATACTCTTAATTAATACCATCTTCGGTAGATAGCGAGTTGTATTGAAAAGAAAAACCCAAAGACCCATACAATTAATAAAGTGTTAAGGGCCATCTGCTTTATTCTCACCCCTATAATATGTATCCTCACAGGTCCGACATCCGCGTCAACATGGCTTCATCAAAAAGGGAAGACATTTGGATTATTTTGATTTTTATGGAGAGTGAGTGACGACACCCAAAGGATAGCCGATTGTTTTCTCTCTTTCTCAATGCCGGAATCTTGTGGGAAATGCCATTACAAAGCATATACAGCATGTTGATAAGCGCCCGAAGAAGAATCGATATTTTTTAACTCTTTAACAACAGACGACAGGTATTTCCCGCGTAAAATAAAATATAAACATTTTTTAAATAAAAATAACATACATTGATAGATCGTTTCCATATTATACAATTCAGCAAGGAAGTTTTTAACGGTATGCCAAAACATACCTTGTCTGGTATCAACAAATTTTAATTTAGCACATAGCACACAAACCGAGTGAAATAGTTGTAAGTATATTTACAGCAGATCATTACTATACCATGGTTGTCGTTCGATGCTCAAAGTGCAAATTAGTTTCAAATTAGTTTTTAAGTTGCATCTCATATTCAATTTTAAGTTAACGGAGAAGGTGCATTTCCTGATATAAAAGACTGGTAAAAGAAATGGTAAACTCCCTACAGTTTGATTTTTTTTTAAATCAACTCCCGCAAAGAGTTGGTTTATTTTTCGATCTACATGTATAACGTGCAAAAGCAGTGGCGTAACAACCGGGGGGCGGGGGGCACAGTGCCCCCCCCCCCCCCCTGAAGGTGCTCAGCAGGAAATTCAAACTTACCCACCAGGAAAAATAGGGGGAAGGGAAAAGAGGAAAAGAAGGGGGAAGGGAAAGAAAGGAGAGAGAGAAAGGAAAAAGGGAGGAAAAAGAAAAAGGAAAAGGAGAAAAAAAAAGAGGAAAGAAAGAAAAGAAGAAAGGGAAAGAAAGAAAGAAAGAAAATATTTGACTGTTGTGCTTTTTGTACCGCGAAATTTTGTGACCGTGCGAAATTTTGTGACCGTGCGAAATTTTGTGACTGTGAGCTACTGTGCGAAATTTTTTGACCCTACCCCACCCCCCCCCCCCCCCCCCCCACCCCACTTACGTGAAATTCACGAGGTGACTGACTGTGAAAAAATTTGGGGCAACCTTTTACGAAAAATTCCGGGACGGAAATGATTCTAACCAGGATTTTTTTTTTGGCTGTGCCCCCCCTGACAACCAACCTCTGTTACGCCCCTGTGCAAAAGGGTGTTAAATGGCATGATGATGCATATGGTGTTCCGTTGATATATCGGATATTGTATTAGGCCACGCGGGAAGTGCTTTACGGGCCCGACCGACTCATGTTGTAATTTATTTTTTCTATTGCAAAATTTCGAAATGTTTTGAATATATATTTGAAAATTCTATACAGTTTTGAAAATTCATGACTGTATAGAAAACGTTTGAACATTTTGAAAATGTATGATTCTCCTTACTTTTTATCTAATTTTGAAGAAAAAAATACACGTGACTGAGAGGTCCGGCCGCCCGTAGAACAGGGTTTTATTTATTTATTCTCGTCGCCTTAGCAAGTGTTTCTATACTTGTTCACGGAACAAGAATTACTGGATCTGTGATGTAGTGGTCATACTACTCGTGAATATCGGCGAACCGTAGTGATTTAAACAAAATGGACATGTAGTCGATATCGCACGGTGGTAAGTAAACGACAATCCAGGGTGGCCCATGTTTGTAAGAATTGGATAGAACACAGTTTGATCTATGATGATCGGGCTCGCCCCTATGGAAGACATGGCTTTAATTTTCCCCAATGGGAGTGTGAATTTCAAATGAGGTTATCTGCATGGGTGAAACCTGTGTGGCCGGATTAAAGGGATAGTATGTGATCTTTTTCATGGGACGCCCTCTATCTGTGATATTTCATAGAAATTATTTTTTCGTGTGGAATTACATTTATAACCATGAAACTTAAATATCTTATAAGTAAGCAATATGTTTCCTAATTACTTCATAATCAGATTTTGATATAAGTTGTCCTAGTACCAGGACAGTATATTTTCTGAGTGGTTTTTCGTTCGTAATTAGAATTCCATGGTTTGACACCGTTTTCCCTCCGTTTACAGTGTTGTCAGTTACAACCGCAACTGTACATAAGTGAACCCACCCCTACGGAAATATTTATGATGAAAACTAAACAATGTTGAAAAATTCCTTAATTTGGAATCAGATTTTCCATTACGATTTAGTAATTGTGCTGTGATGGGTTTTTTATCGGACAATACAGTCAAATAGATTCATGAGTTCAGGAAAGTCTTTCCTGATAGTCAATTATAAGAAAGAAAAAAATATGGGGGAAAATTTGGAAAAGATCACATAATACTGAATAAAGGGATATTATGTGATCTTTTCCAAGTAGCGCCCTCTATTTCTGATGTTTACTTTGAAAGCAGATTTCTTGCAGATTTGCGTTTTTGATCATAAATCACAAAGATCTTCTAAATTACATATTGATACGATTCTAATTACTTCGAATTCATGGTTTGACAAATAGATTATACCGAGCGGTACAATCTATCTTTCAAATTTTACTCTAAATTCACTCATGATTTTGAGGTTATTAGGAATCGTATCGCTCTGTAACTTTAACTGTAAACATTCATACAATTTCTATCAAATTTAACTCGTAAAAAGTGCGCAGCGCACTGTCAGGATATCGTTAATAGCTTGACATATTTTGTAAACATACTTTTAAAGCAAATCGAATGACTAACTCGCATTCTTACGTTATCTTAAGACCAACATGGCTGGTGCCATTAAGAATATATATAGATATATGCAGTAGTGAAAATACCCACATGACTGTCAACCCGGGGTTGACGATCAAGTGTCGCAGCTCTATTAATAATATTAAGTGTACTAATCATAACAATAGTATTGCTTTATTCCGTAATAATAAGATGGATTAAAATCACGTCCTCTCCAGTTCACCCCTCGCTAGTCTAGTGGTTGAGTTATGTACCTTTCAATGCAGAGGACCATGGTTCGATTCCTACTAGGACCACTTTTTCAACTGATTTATTTCCTTTGTAAATGTTAGAGTTAGAAATATTCTACGCCTACAAAATGTGTAGTTCCTACCTAGTCAACCCAGATGGAAAGTCATGTGGGTATTTCCATCGCTGCATACATATCAATTCAACTAGCCTACAATATTTACTTACGCCGCTAAACATGTTATAAACCACGCGCAATATCCTCAAAACAATTTCAAAATGTCAAACAAATCAAGATAAAATTAAATATGTCTTAACGATTCCATCAATTCGGAATTGAATCGGTACCGAGAACATTGCAGAGATTGTGCGGATGAGCGCCTAGGAGGTGTGTTTAACCTAATAAAACTGTGAGTACACAGGTACAATACAGTTCTGAAAAGGCTGAGGTAAAACCTTTCTACTGCTAAACCGATCAGCGAATTATTTGTTGAAAATCATTCAAAATATTTGGGGTGGGGGAAATCGACAATTTCTTTTTACATTAGACAATATTTATGCTGTCTAGTTCAGATAAGCTAAGGTTAGCGTCCTCTTGATGCTATCTACTGCTGATAGCATCAGTTATATTATTGTATGCTACCTATATATATATATAATATAGCAATGTTTACAGTCTTAAAGGTATATGTTCCGATTGCTGGCCCGATTTTCAACTTGATGTTTTCTATTTTACATAAAAAGGTCATCCTTCAAATGGTCACATTCCAAAGTATTAGTTGCATAACTCAAATGATTCTAATTTTAGAAGCACAAGGTCAAACGAATGTTGCCCATTGAGTAGTACACAAACTGGCTGGTGGTTAACCACCTTTGGTAGTTATTCACCACATTTTAGCCTATAATTTCTAAATGGAACATTTCTGGCCCCTAAGAATTTACAGACATAATGAGAAAAATATGGAGATTCTTCTGATATCAAAATATCATGATGTGAAAAAAAATCATAGCGCTTAAAAAGTGATCGGAACATACACCTTTAACTGCTAGTAGCAATGATACAGTTTGATTAAATAGATTGCTGATATCGATGATACATGATATGTTATCCACCGCCTATAGCAATTATAGTAATCGATATGTAGGCCCACTATATTCACGATTACTATATTCACGATTGTGGGTAATTGTACTGTAACTGTAATACATTTTGAGTAAATAATTTCATCTAAATTCCACACATTATAAATGATGGTCAGTGAAAAATTTCACTGACCATCCAGGATTTTTCACTGACCATCATTTATAATGTGGTGAGTTTAGATGAAATTATTTACTCATATCGATTTACCCACATGATGATTTTACAGTCCTCAAAATAAGTAACTGACCAGGTAATGAATATAAAAAACTCCAAAACTTTAGCTCCTATATACATGTACGTAAAAATATTAAATTATAAAGTTGTAAGGAAATCTCTTCTCTTCAATTTGAGACATTGTTCATGAAGATCGGTTAATAATTGAGAACATTATATGATAAGGATAGAACAAAGTGCTGTTTACATTTTCACACTTTGGTTTTGAACACGCAGGACCGTGTGACAGGTATGGGCTAGGGTTTGGGGGTGTATGGGCTGCATTGATCAATTGAAGAATCCCCAATCCTCATCTTACTATCAACCCGTGAATTATCGCTACCAGTTAATCAATAATCTGCCTATTGCTAGTCCCACGCTGCGTGTCGACGAACAAAATTTTAAAATGAAAAACTGATGTTGTTTTGGTTTTGGGCACATAATTGAGTTGATATTAATTCAATCTTCACGTGTAATATCTCAAATTAAAGAAAAAGAATATTTCCTTCTAATTTTATAATTTAATTTTTGTACGTAAGAGCTATAATTTTGGAGTTGAGAGCATATTAATTACCTGGTCTGTACTTGTTTATATAATACATTTTATTCAATACAAAATTGTTTCATGTGGACTTCCGTCCAAACTCTTCAGTTGAATATGCAATACACATGATGAATTACAACTTGTAGAAAAGCGCGATGTACTATATTGTATAGCAATGATACAATATGCTATGCTATCTACTGCTGATAGCAATAATGATAAACTGTTATATCACAGAAAACATTCATACAATTTCTCTCAATAAATTGACTCTACAAAGTGCGCAGCGCAGCGTCAGGATATCGTTAATGGTTTGACATGTTTTGAGAATTATACTAGTCTAGAGCAATCGAATGACTAACTCCCACTCTACCATTAAGAATATACAGTATATATCATCTAGCCTATAATATTTACCTACGCCGCCAAACATGATACAAACCACTCGCTATATAGGTCACAATATCCTCAAAACTATTTCAAAATGTCAAACAAATCAAGATAAAATTAAATATGTCTTAACGATTCCGTCAATTCGGAATTGAATCGGCGTAGAGAACATTGCGGAGATTGTGCGGATGAGCGCCTAGAAGGTGTGTTTAACCTAGTAAAACTTGTAGCACAGGTACATGTACATGGCGTCCCGGAACGAATATACCGTGTTTGAAGAAAAAACCCACTCATCTGATTATAGTGACACATGAACATGGTTTTAAACATACGATAATGTGCATTGTGTCTATTCTAATGTCAACGTTGTATCTTCTTGTAGAGATCATTACATCGTAAACACTCGTGTTCAAAATTCTGCTACATATTACTATTAGCAAGTATAATAATCTCTTGCAATGTCCCAATGATGGGAAAACGGGAGAAGGTAAAGTCTTCAAAACCACTGACGACTTATACTTCAGTCAAATTCGATTACACTTCAGTGTCAACATTTATTTGAATCTTTATTGAAAACCCTTTAATGAATTTATTTCTACGTAAAGGCTTCCTTGACAGTCTGATGTCTATATGGAAACCGGTGTCACATGAATTCGCGAGTCATGTATGCACAACTCGAATGTTCTGGGCCTTTCTAAACTGTACGTGTTTGCATGCACTAAAGATCTTCTTAGCTTCTTCTACATGGTTGCGGCTTAATATTCCGTGTGAATGTGTGAGTCTATGGGAGCTTGGACGCTTGTCAGTTGTGGGAGACTCACACCGGTAAACAGTTGGGACTGAAACACGCCTTTCATGTCACGAAAAGGCAATTATACCGTTTTTCTGATAAGAAAAGCTTCTTTGTTCCATATAGCACCCGTTCACGGATTTGCCCTCTCTTGGCGGGGTTTCATTCCAAATACATTGCGCAGGAGCTTATTAGCTGTATCTTTGAAGGCTCTGTTCCTAGCGTAATAAATAACACTATTCCAGATACTGTTAGAAAATGCCAAAAGCTCAGCCAAATTCACGAACGCGACCGGCAGATGACGCGATGTGATAGCGAAATACATAAGGGCATATGCTAACGGTGAGTAACATAATATCAGAAACATCGTCATGATGAAGAATGTCATGAAGGCCTTTTTGTCCGCGCGTAGGTTGTTGTTTCTCGCTCCTATTTGATTTTGAGCCATTATTTGAGCAGCATGATGACGTGCAATTAGGTATAGCCTTACGAACATGACTACGGTTACCAAAAGGGGTGTTATCTGGAAAATAACCAGGATTGATACATCCAAGCCATCATATGTACTAGCCGCACACAAATGCCACATACGATAATATGTAATTTCTCGCCAAGGCAAAACGCCTTGGATGATTGCCATTCCAAATACTGTTAACCACGTTACAATTGTCCAAAGTTGAGCTCTTGGAACTGTTACCAGTTCTTCATATTGGTATGGTCTGGTTACGGCAATGTATCGCTCGGTGTTAACATTAAGAACAGACATATATGCCGAATATTGCAATCCGAAATTACATATGGCATGTACTGTACAAAACCTATCCCCAAATGGCCAGTGTCCCAAAACAGATGCCAAGAACATAGGAATACAGAGAAACGTCCCGATGCAAAGATCCGACACAGTCATTGAAGTCATGAACACTCTGGTGACGGGATTCATTTCGCGAACGCGATACATAACAAACAGGCATAAGATATTACCGACAATGATTACCGGAATTATAACGGCTAATAGAATCGACTTGACCATTGTAAAACCGTTCAAGATACCTGTCAGATCAGTGGTTGTGTTCGTATCATTTGATGCCATTGCAGAACTGTTAAGATATCACTATACATGCACGTCGATAGAAAATCCAGACTGGCCCTGATAGAGATTCAACGTGAGGTATCCTGATTCTATAGCTACTAACAGTTAATATGATCATGTTGAAGAAGTATTCTCTCAACAATTTTTCATCAACATTTCTTAATTTCTGATTGACTAGATGTAATATAAAGGACCTAATTTCAACCGTGCATAACAATATGATTAATACATGCCTCAATTGCTTGGAGTTGGAGATGTATTAAAACCTATTTTACCCATTGGTAGCTATTTGTCATACTTCGAGCAATTATTTTAATTTCATCGAACTAACCTTCCAATGTCAACCCTGCTCAACCATATTTTGGTATTGGGCAATGATTTTGTTTGACCAACAGTCACTACTTTTGACCAACAAATTAGAAAAGTGATTGCCCTGCAATTTTTGACCAACGAAATTTGCAGTGTTCATACTAGCATCTATCCATTCGCGCAATTTAGCCTGTTTTGCTATTTTAGACGAATACAAATGACGATGGATACTAGTAGTACTCAGGGTGTGTTTTAACATTATGCATTTGTGTGGAAATATCAACACTTGAAAATATATAGGCTCCCTCTCTCCTAACGAGGATCTCTCAATGCACCTTTACCATGTTTACTATTATAGCCTACGCCTTTCCTATATATATCTGTAATAAGTTAATGTACCACCGGGATCGTAACTTGTTTCGCAATCAACCAAAGTAGAGCATCTGAGTGTATCAGTTTATGGGTAAAAATCAATTTGTTTTATTTTAGTTTCGTTTAATAAGAGGTCTCAAATTGCCATGGTGAAGTTAATAAGTCACAGCTAAGTACACACTTTCAATAGTGCGATAGGCGTATACACTATATCTGCAATATACCGCTGAGACTACACATTTTGCAACTCATCACACAGGTACTTTCTCAAAATACTCTTAATTAAAACCATCTTCTGTAGATAGCGAGTTGTATTGAAAAAAAAACACCAAAGACCCATACACTTAACAAAGTGTTAAGCATGTTAAGGGCCACCTGCTTTATTGTCACCCCTATAATATATTTCCTCACAGGTCCGGCATCCGCGTCAACATGGCTTCATCAAAAAAGGAAGACATTTGGATTGTTTTGATTTTTATGGAGAGTGAGTGACGACGCCCAAAGGATAGCCGATTTTTTTCTCTCTCTCTCCCTCTCTTTCTCAATGCCGGAATCTTGTGGGAAATGCCATTACAAAGCATATACAGCATGTTGATAAGCGCCCGAAGAAGAATCGATATTTTAACGCTTTAACAGACGACAGGTATTTCCCGCGTAAAATAAAATATAAAACATCTTTTTAATAAAAAAGAACATGCATTGGTAGATCGTTTCCATATTATACAAGTGTTCAGCAAGGCTGTTTTTTCTTGTCTGGTATCAACAAATTGTAATTTAGCACATGGCAGACAAACCGAGTGAAATAGTTTATTTACAGCAGATGGTTGTCGTTCGATGCTCAAAGTGCAAATTAGTTTCAAATTATTTTTTAAGTTACATCTTATATTCAATTTTAAGTTAACGTGCATTTCCTGATATAAATGACTGGTAAAAAAGTGGTAAACTCCCTACAGTTTTTGTTTTTTTAATCAACTCCCGCAATGAGCTGGTTTATTTTTCGATCTATAAACGCGCACAAGGGTGTTAAATATGTAAATAGCATGATCATGCATATGGTGTTCCGTTGATAGATCGGATATTGGGAAGTGCTTTACGGGCCCGACCGACTCATGATGTAATTCTTTTTTTCTATTGCAAAATTTCGAAATGTTTTGAATATATATTCGAAAATTCTATACAGTTTTGAAATTTCATGAAAGCTTTTGAACATTTTGAAAATGTATGATTCTCCTTACTTTTTAAATCATTTTGAAGAAAAAAATACACCTGACTGACCCTTCCTGAGAGGTCCGGCCGCCCGTAGAACAGGGTTTTATTTATTTTTTCTCGTCGCCTTAGCAAGTGTTTTTATACTTGTTCACGGAACAAGAATTACTGGATCTGTGATGTAGTGGTCATACTACGCGTGAATATCGGCGAACCGTAGTGAATTAAACAAAATGGACATGTAGTCGATATCGCACGGTGGTAAGTAAACGATAATACAGGGTGCCCCATTTTTGTAAGAGTTGGACAGAATGACTATAAAGTTTTATCTATGATGATCGGGCTCGCCCCTAGGCCAAAAAAAGAAAGTTGTTTGTTTGTCCATAGAGGGTCCTCAAAAGGTAGGGTCGGTAGGTCGGATTTCTTTTTCTTCTTTGTGGTTGTTCTGGCCCAATTCCCAGCCAGTACGTCAGATATTTTAGATGAAACATATTTGACCCAAAATAACTTACATAATACTATACATAGTATGGGGTCATAAAAAAAGTAAAAATAAAAAACATGATTTTTTACCAAAAATGTGTTTTTTACGATTTTGGAGGTAAAAAATCACGTTTTTTGGCGCTTTTTGGTCTATAATTCAAAAAATAAATAAGATAACAGTATAAAAAAAATACGCCTCCTAGGGAATTTTATTAGGATTATGATAAAACTAGTATGACAAAATTTGACAAAATATATTTTGAGTTATCTTGCATAAACCTAAAATGGGTAAAAAAAAACATGTTTTTTATAATTTTTTCCAAAATGGACAATTTCATGTAAATGGTTAGATTCATTGAACCCTTTCCTTCAAGAAAATGTATACTTTTATACATATAAAATGAATAATGAAGAAGTTACGGCAGTTTTATGACGGCTGTACCTGAGAGTCCACACCCCTTAACAGCAAAGGTAAGCCTATACAGGGTGTTCCCAAAAGTTCTACAATACACAGTCAGCTCCGGAACGAGAGCCCGTATCACATGAGGGCGATACAAATTGACGGGTGTGCGTCACTGTATACCCGTCAATCTGTGCAATCATTGCATTTTTGCCTGTCTACCCTAAATATTTGCATAAAAGTTAACATCTTAACAACTTGAGGGCAGTCGATGACAGTCAAGTAATAATGTTATTGGTCAATTTTGCAGGAAAAAAAACTAAAAACTAAAACCTGATAATGCCTCTGTGATAATAAAGAAGAATCGTACAATAGAAAACGAGTATATTTTATTATCGCTGAGTAACGCAAATCCGGTACTACGCCTGTAATCTAATTTAATCGAAACCATCAGTTTAAACGAAGCGGTTTCGAATTCTGGGAAACCAATCTTAGCTGCCTTGTGATAGGCGATAATCAGTGGCGTAGCCAGAGGGGGGGGGGGGGGGGGGGGGGCGAGGGGGGCGATCGCCCCCCCAATATTGACGTCGTGTCGGTTGAGATTGGCACTGTCGGTTCATTTGACCAAAGGAATCATGGAATTATAATGGTCAAAAGTACACTGATGACATTTTTTTTGCGCGCTACGCGCGCATATGTCTTCCCAAAATGCAATATTATTTGGTACAAGCTTGTTAGAGCCAAAATGTAGCTCAATCGTGTAACAAAATAGGGGTAAAGTCGAAAATTTTCTCGCGCTATGCGCGTATTTCGGGACTAAAACAATCTTGTCGGTTCATTATAATTTTTCGCCCCCCCCCCCCCATATGAATATCCTAGCTACGCCACTGGCGATAATAAATATAATCGTTTCATTTTGTACGATTCTACTTTATTATCACAACCTCCATTAAATAACATGATTTGCACCCCACTTCGGGATAAGCTTATGAACACAATTGTGTAAGAATGTTTTATTTAAACAGAGCCCGCAGTAGTGTCATGATATCGTAAATAGTTTTGAGATGTTATACGGGTAGGTGTTAACCCCAAAATATGAAATTTATCAAGCACTGTAACTTTTGAACTATTAATGTGATGTATATAAAGGTATATCTTTTTGGAAAGGAAAGGAGTCAGAGAATCCATTTGTGGTATCAAATTTCAATAACAATTCTGATATTTTGAATTTTGACCACAAAATCACTTTTTTGGCTCAACATTTTCGGACAACGTAACAAAATCAGTTCTTGGTTAAAAAAAAACCAAATTTGAAGCAAAATCATCTAAATACACTTGAACCTTTTTTTTTCTTTCTCATAAAATGTTTGACCAAAAAAAAAAAAATCAAAAAATGCGCTTCTGGAAAAGTGTCTTTAGATGAATATGGTGCAATGTTGGCATTTTTATACCTAAAACTGATTTTGCTACATTGTCCGAAAATGTTGAGCCAAAAAAGTGATTTTGTGGTCAAAATTCAAAATATCAGAATAGTTAGTTAAATATGATACCACAAATGGATTCTCTGACTCATTTCCTTTCAAAAAAGATATACGCTCGTACCTTTATGTACATCGCATTAATAGTTCAAAAGTTACAGCGCTTGATATATTTCATATTATGGGATTAGCAATATAGTATAGCATTACAGGCAATTGAACAAATTACTCCCACTCTACATTGTCTTTTGGTCAATATGGTTTCAATAAGAAATTGTATATAGTCTACTAGCCTATTTTATTACTTTCGCCGCTAAACATGTCACAAACCACGCGCTAAGATCACAATAACCTCAAACTATAATTTCAAAAATGTCAAACAAATCAAGATGATGTTAAATATGTCTTAACGATTCCATCAAATCGGAATTGGATAGGCCCATAGAATATTTGCAAAGACTGTGTCACCTCGGGGAGCTGTTTTGCACAATTTCCCTCATAAACAGTAAATATCTGTATACTATCTACTGCTGACAGCAATAATGATATAAAATGCTATCACTGTAAACATTCATACAAATTATATCAATAATTTAACTCGTACAAAGTGCGCAGCGCAGCGTCAGGATATCGTTAATAGCTTGACATTTTTTGTGAATTGTATCCTACTTTTAAAGCAATCGAATGACTAACTCTCACTCTTATGTTATCTAAAGACCAACATGGCCGATGCCATTAAGAAGATATATAGCTATATGCAGTAGTGGAAATACCCACATGACTGTCAACCCGGGGTTGACGATCAAGTGTGTCGCGCAGCTCTATTAATAATATTATGTGTACTGATCATAACAATAGTATTGCTTTATTCCATAATAATAAGATGGATTAAAATCACGTCCTCTCCAGTTCACCCCTCGCTAGTCTAGTGGTTAAGTTATGTGCCTTTCAATGCAGAGGACCATGGTTCGATTTCCACTAGGACCACTTTTTCAACTGATTTATTTCCTTTGTAAATGTTAGACTAGAGTTAGAAATATTCTACGCCTACAAAGTGTGTAGTTCCTACCTAGTCAACCCAGGTGGAAAGTCATGTGGGTATTTCCATCGCTGCATACATATATCAATTCAACTATCCTACAATAATTACCTACGCCGCTAAACATGTTACAAACCACGGGCAATATCCTCAAAACAATTTCAAAATGTCAAACAAATCAAGATGAAATTAAATATGTCTTAACGATTCCACCAATTCGGAATTGAACCGGTACCGAGAACATTGCAAATATTGTGCGGATGAGCGGTACCGAGAACATTGCAAATATTGTGCGGATGAGCGCCTAGCAGGTGTGTTTAACCTAATAAAACTGTGAGTACACAGGTACAATACAGTGCTGTAAAGGCTGATGGAAAAACCTTTCTACTGCTAAACCGATCAGCGAATTATTTGTTGAAAACCATTCAAAATATTTGGGGTGGGGGAAATCGACAATTTCTTTTTACATTTAGACAATATTTATGCTGTCTAGTTTAGATATGCTATAGTTAGCGTCTTCTTAATGCTATCTACAGCTGATAGCATCAGTTATATTATTGTATGCTACCTATATACACCTAGCCCATAAAGTCCCTGACCAGGTGCTTTGAGGTTCGCTAATTCAAAATATATAATCGGTACAAAAAATCTGAGATATACATTAAATGAGCAAATTTCTTTTCCGCAGTTTGATACCTCATTCAACAGAATCGAATGGATACTTTTATGACGATTTAAATGACCGTGCATGCAACAGAAAAGTTGCACTAGGTATAGGAATCATTGATTTGTGTGTGATTACTGTCATAGCTGTGTGCTATCTGAACGAGACAGATGAATGGGTCTGGAGTGATAACCGCAATATGCGGCACAAAAGGTGTATCTGGCTGTGAAGAAGTCTTAGCTGATTAGCTGTGAGTTTTTTCCGTTCGTAATCACACACAAATCAATGATTTCCTATACCTAGTGCAACTTTTCTGTTGCATGCGCGGTCATTGAAATCGCCATAACTTTCAAAGTATCCATTCGATTTTGTTGAATGAGGTATCAAACTTAAGAAATATCTCAGATTTTTGGTACCGATTATCTATTTTGAATTAGCTTACCTCAAAGCACCTGGTCAGGGACTTTATGTGCTAGGTGATATAATATAGCAATATTTACACTCTTAACTGCTAGTAGCAATGATACAGTTTGATTCAATAGATTGCTGATATCGATGATACATGATATGTTATCCAGCGCCTATAGCAATTATAGTAATTGATATGTAGGCCCACTATATTCACGTTTGTGAGTAAACTGTAATACATTTTGAGTAAATAATTTCATCTAAACTCCACACATTATAAATGATGGTCAGTGAAAATTCACTGACCATACCAATTTCACTGACTAGATTTTCACTGACCATTTATAATATGTTGAGTTTAGATGAAATTATTTACTCATATCGATTTACCCACATGATGAATTTATACATTTTATTCAATACAAATTTGTTTCATGTGGAGTCCACACTCTTCAGTTGAATATGCAATACATATGATGAATTACAACTTGTAGAATAGCGCGATGTACTATATTGTATAGCAGTGATGTATTATGCTATGCTATCTACTGCTGATAGCAATAATGATAAACTGTTATATCACAGAAAACATTCATACAATTTCTGTCAATAAATTGACTCTACAAAATGCGCAGCGCAGCGTCAGGATATCGTTAATGGTTTGATATGTTTTGAGAATACTAGTCTACTTTTAAAGCAATCGAATGACTAACTCCCACTCTGCCATAAATATCATCTAGCCTATAATATTTACCTACGCCGCCAAACATGTTACAAACCACGCGCTACAATATCCTCAAAACGATTTCAAAATGTCAAACAAATCAAGATGAAATTAAATATGTCTTAACGATTCCGTCAATTCGGAATTGAATCGGCGTAGAGAACATTGCGGAGATTGTGCGGATGAGCGCCTAGAAGGTGTGTTTAACCTAGTAAAAGTGTGAGCACAGGTACATGTACATGGCGTCCCGGAACGAATATACCGTGTTTGAAGAAAAAAACCACTCATCTGATTATAGTGACACATGAACATGGTTTTAAACATACGATAATGTGCATTGTGTCTATTCTAATGTCAACGTTATATCTTCTTGTAGAGATCATTACATCGTAAACACTCGTGTTCAAAATTCTGCTGCATATTACTATTAGCAAGTATAATAATCTCTTGCAATGTCCCAATGATGGGGAAACGGGAGAAGGTAAAGTCTTCCAAACCACTGACGACTTATACTTCAGTCAAATTCGATTAAACTTCAGTGTCAACATTTATTTGAATCTTTATTGAAAACCCTTTAATGAATTTATTTCTACGTAAAGGCTTCCTTGACAGTCTGATGTCTATATGGAAACTGGTGTCACATGAATTCGCGAGTCATGTATGCACAACTCGAATGTTCTGGGCCTTTCTAAACTGTACGTGTTTGCATGCACTAAAGAGCTTCTTAGCTTCTTCTACATGGTTGTGGCTTAATATTCCGTGTGAATGTGTGAGTCTATGGGAGCTAGGACTCTTGTCAGTTGTGGGAGACTCACACCGGTAAACAGTTGGGACTGAAACACGCCTTTCATGTCACGAAAAGGCAATTATACCGTTTTTCTGATAAGAAAAGCTTCTTTGTTCCATATAGCACCCGTTCACGGATTTGCCCTCTCTTGGCGGGGTTTCATTCCAAATACATTGCGCAGGAGCTTATTAGCTGTATCTTTGAAGGCTCTGTTCCTAGCGTAATAAATAACACTATTCCAGATACTGTTAGAAAATGCCAAAAGCTCAGCCAAATTCACGAACGCGACCGGCAGATGACGCGATGTGATAGCGAAATACATAAAGGCAGATACTAATGGTGAGTAACATAATATCAGAAACATCGTCATGATGAAGAATGTCATGAAGGCCTTTTTGTCCGCGCGTAGGTTGTTATTTCTCGCTCCTATTTGATTTTGAGCCATTATTTGAGCAGCATGATGACGTGCAATTAGGTATAGCCTTACGAACATGACTACGGTTACCAAAAGGGGTGTTATCTGGAAAATAACCAGGATTGATACATCCAAGCCATCATATGTACTAGCCGCACACAAATGCCACATACGATAATATGTAATTTCTCGCCAAGGCAAAACGCCTTGGATGATTGCCATTCCAAATACTGTTAACCACGTTACAATCGTCCAAAGTTGAGCTCTTGGAACTGTTATCAGTTCATCATATTGGTATGGTCTGGTAACGGCAATGTATCGCTCGGTGTTAATATTAAGAACAGACATATATGCCGAATATTGCAATCCGTAATTACATATGGCATTTACTGTACAAAACCAATTATCAAATGGCCAGTGTCCCAAAACAGATGCCACGGACATAGGAATGCCGAGAAACGTTCCAATGCAAAGATCCGACACAGTCATTGAAGTCATGAACACTCTGGTGACGGGATTCATTTCGCGAACGCGATACATAACAAACAGGCATAAGATATTACCGACAATGATTACCGGAATTATAACGGCTAATAGGATCGACTTGACCATTGTAAAACCGTTCAAGACACCTGTCAGATCAGTGGTTGTGTTCGAATCATTTGACGCCATTGTAGAACTCACTATACATGCATGTCGATAGGAAAATCCAGACTGGCCCTGACAAGGATTCAAAGTGCTGTATCCTGATTCTATAGCTACCAACAGTTAATATGATCATGTAGAAGAAGTATTCTCTCACCAATTTTTCATCAACATTTCTTAATTTCTGATTGACTAGATGTATATTAAGGACCTAATTTCAACCGTGCATAACAATATGATTAATACATGCCTCAATTCCTTGGAGTTGGAGATATATTAAAACCTATTTTACCGATTGGTAGCTATTTTTCTTACTTCGAGCCATTAAATTTAGCTGTATTGGGCTATTCAATTTGATATCCATACACCCCTATGGAAGACATGGCCTTAATCTTTCCCACGGGGGATGGGAGTGTGAATTTCAAATGAGGTTACCTAATGGGTAACTCCATTTGTAATATACATTCCATGTTTCGAAGATTATGGTCATGTTTTCCATCGAGATTTCAACTGGAATAGCCTATAAGGTATGCACCTTCGAATATGATTGAAAACGAGAGTTCTCTATAATATTCTAAAATTGAATATTTATTACACCTGCTGGGGTGTATGGATTTCAAATGGAATAGCGCATTGTTTACCCTATTTACCATGACAACTAACTACAAACTGTATAGTCATGGCAGTTAACAGTATGAATAATAAACTCCTATCTAGTTTACTATATGAAAGTGATATTGCCAAATATAAGGCATGACTTGAATCGATGATCACTTTTATATAGTTTTTTTTGTTGTTGTTGTAATCTTCTAGGTCATAGTGTAAATGGGCATGAAAATTGTATGATATGTAACCCACTCATGCTTAAAACTTAGATGCTTTTGATATAGATTGTTTTTCATATGTTCATCACTGTGATTCATAAACCAGTAATAGTTTCCTTAGATATCTTAAACCTACTGCAACATGCAGAAAATGATTCGAACACGTCACCTCAACTCTCACATATCTTCCTTGGATTGTAATTAGTTAGGTCTATCCTAGTCGTTATGATTCTAACAATAATTGTTTATAATATCTTATGTCTGTTTTACATGTATCGCATTCGCGAAATGAATCCTGTGACCAGAGTATTCATGACTGCATTTGAGTGTAGCCATGTAGCAGATCTTTCTATCGGCGCTTTATTGGTATTCCAATATTTGTAGCATCTGTTTTGGATAACTGACCAATATAGGGTTTGGTTTTGTACAGCGAATGCCGTTCACTTTTAGTATAGTTAGTCAAAAATCAAAAAAGTGCCCAACATTCTTTCCCAATTTTGGGTCAAATAACAGTAGTAACAATTAGTGGGTAAATCTTCACCAACAGCTGTTTGGTAATAACCTTTATCTAATAATTGGGCAAGTACTTTGATTATCTAGTTGGTCAAAGATTTTACCCAACATGTAGCAATGATTTGACCAAGAGATGGGCAATTTGGTAACACAAATATTGGTTAAATGTTACCCAATCATTTAGATAATTGTACTAATTGACTACAAAATGGGCAAATTTGCAACACAAATGTTGGTTAAACTTTCTCCAATTATTAATACAGTTGATATTTGACCCAACGTTGGGAAGGGTGTCGGTCAAAGGTTGGTACACAACAAAATGTAGCAATGGTTGCTTATTTGTTGGGTATACGTTTTGTTCAATTGCTGGGATACAGACTAATTAAACTGCTGTTGGGCATGTTGTTCCACTGCTATGGTTGTTTGTTTCTTAGATTTTTCTTCAGTTGTGACCAGCAGTAGATGCAGCAGACACCAATATGGAGAGTTCTCAGAAACTTGAAACCTTGGATCTCTCGTTATATCTTCTCAGGTAAGATGTGAATAAGAAAATCCAAATAAAATGTCCGTTGAAAAAGGTGTGAATGATGAAACATGCACAGCTTCTCGAAAACGAATAGAGTCAACATAATAAGCTAATTAAAAGAACACTCATACAGTAACATGCTATGATCCTTTTCGTGGTCATTTACTGAAAACAAAAGCGTGCAGACGGTGCAGTACTAAAATTCTTGACTCGGATGTTTCTATGGATATTATATCTTGTTTTCAAGTTAACATGTGAAGGTTTCTAGCTCATTATAGAAACAAAGCTTGGGGTCGCTCATGCGTGACGATCCATTTTTACTCTTCAAGTTGAATCAAAATGAAGAAGTATTAATGGTTTGAACAACAATATAATACAACAGCAGTTAAAAATAGAAAGGAAACAAAGGTATTAGCAGACAAGAGATTAAGAGAATGTATTAGTTTCTTTCAAACAAGCTGTTTAAAAACACATTTTTTTGCACTTTGCCAAAAAGGTGAAATCACCATGTCTCACACAATGGAGTGTAACTTCATTAAAATAAGTCCGATATTCATGATCTAAAATTCTAATAAAAGGATACAGTGTCGCAAATATGAATGAAAAACAACGGATATAACCTCATTGATTTTGGTGATGAACAAATTATTGAACTTTGGACATCGATGGGTAATAATCATTTTGGGATAGCCTGTACGAGCGCCTAATTTGAAACTCGGGAATTACTTTTAGAAGGCCGTGAATAGCGGGGAATATCAGTGATCTTGTTGTGACTGCCGTTTCTATGCAAACTATTAGGCATTGGTTTTATTATTTAATGTGGTTTTATTATTGTTTATATTGTTTAATGAAGAATTAATGAATGGTTCAATGGGCCGTGAGACACATTTTGCAATTGTTCCTGATGTGTGTTGAGTGAGTGTAAATATTAGGCCCTATATGCTGATTAAATTGTAGTCTACATAAAATTAAAGTTATGACAACACGTGTATGGAAACTTGACTTTCTACAGAGTTAAACCCCCGAATTTTCGATGTTTATTAAATTGTCAATATTGAAGTGGGAGGAATGGGAATGGGTATATCACTGGGTTAAATATCCTCAGAGTCCAAAATATTCGCAACGTTCAAATTAGTGTTGCCTGTGAAGGGCACTTGCCTGCATGTTGGATGATTTACCCCCACCCCCCCCCCCCCCCCCTCAGCTACACATTCGCGCAGTATACTGCGCTCACTATATAGGCTCGGTTGACTACGTCATCGAAAACCGACGGCGCATGCGTTTGGAGAGGGACTTAGGATTAGCAATTTTTTAGCACTCAGGGGGTTAGGGTTAGTATAACTGTTGTAAAAAATAGGGGAGTCTCTGTATTATTCGTACAACTCATTGTAATAAGAGTCCCTTCTCATTCATTGTAAAAATAAGAGGGAGTCCTTGTAATTCGCCTAATTGTAATTCGTACAGCTATTGTTGAAGAGAAGAGGGGTTCTCTGTGTAATTCGTACAATGTTGAAGAGAGGGTCTAAGTGCGGGAGTCGAGTCCCTGTAATTCGTACAACTATTGTAATAAGACATGGGAGGCAGGGGAAAAAGGGAGTCCCTAATACATGTAGGGCGGAAATCCCGGTATGGGGATATCCCTCCCCCTCCCCTTTTTAAACCTGGGGTGGGGTGGTCAATGTGATCATCCCCCCTGATTTTTCATATAGTGTATGTGATAGCAATAGGCAAAATGAAATAAAGTGATTGCTTTTCAATAAAATATGGTCAAAAGTACACACCAAATCGCACCAAAGGTTCGAAAACAGCTTTTCCCAGCACTCTCTGTAAATGTCATGGACGTATGGGAGAGCCGATTGTTTGACCCTTCCTACTTTGCATGTATCGTCCATGGGGAGCGCATGGTGTATATCCTCCAGCACGCGGTATCATAAACTCAAAACCGGCCCTATGGGAATTTTCCGAACAATTCCCTGTAAACTTCAATTAATTCGAATTCCTAAAGCAGACGACATATATAACCTTTACAGGGCTTACCAGTAAGCTGTAGGATTTCTATGGCAGACGATACAAACAGCGCCACCAACAATCGGACACCAGCTTCAGATCGGTAAGTTGAGTGGCACTGCCCTGAGTGTTGTTGCGCAAAACCCGGGTTTTGTCCAGTTAGTGTTTACTCAAAACCCGGGTTTTTCGCACCCGGGTTCTGGACGCTATACCGGGAAGTTTAACACAGTTAACATTTTGTTTGGCAAATATTCACTTTCAACCTTCCATATCAACCCTGCTCAACCGTATTTTGGTATTGGGCAATGATTTTGTTTGGCCAACAGTCAATACTTTTATCCAGCAAATTAGAAAAGTAATTGCCCAACAATTTTTTGACCAACGAATTTACAGTGTATACAATAGCATCTATCCATTCGCGCAATTTAGCCTGTTTTGCTATTTTAGAAGAATACAAATGACAATGGATAACGGAAAACTGTGTCAACGGAAACCGGAAACTGTTGTGAATATCGAACGTCCGTTTTGGATTGGTTTCCGTTGTCATGGTTACAATCACGTGATACCATCATCTTGTAGTCGTTTGTCTTCTTCAGTGGATAACTGTAACAAATATATGCATATTATGTATAATCCAAAGCTATATTATAAATATGACTACATCAATGTTTGATTATAACAAAATAGACACTATACTCCAAGAATGGACATGTTGTAGACTGTGAATTTTTTCCAATTTGGCACCTTAGAACTAGAATTGGATTTGTCTACAGAAAGAAAAAGCTCTAATTGAAGTTCCTTTGAAAATTAAAATAATGCATCGTTGCAATGTTTAAATAAAACATCTCAGATTTCGCTTCTTAGGATTTTATGGATGAACAAAATGTGTATTTCTGTTCAAATTAAATTTGGCTATCAACATTCAATAGAAGAAATATTATTGATTTTTTGATTATGATCAACTACTCACTGAATGACAGTTCTAATTACCACCACACCCTAGAAGTGACTGACAAGACCAGAAGGTAATATTGCGGAAGTCACGCCATGCCATGCGAGAGGCCGCCTTTATTCATGATGACTATCAACGAAATTCAACTCCTAACATACACACAAAGCACAAACGCCAAAGCTACAGTTATACATACAATATATATAAATCCCATCAAATAAACAATTTATTTGGTATCATCCCATCACCCGGGCGAGACACACAACCTCACCCCACTCCACACGCAAAGACGAATGGAGCCTGAAGAGAGACATATGACTTAACGTGTACTATCTAATGTGTAATTTCTATCGATTCTGCGGAACCGTCTGAATTTCCAATATAGCCAATTCGAGTTTATTAATAACTATCATGAGTATCATCACATACCCAAGCAGTTGTAATCAACGACAGGTGAGCACAAACTCACCCCAATGCTCCATTGCACAGACAAAAGAGGTCGAAGAGAAACTTATTTGCCATAGATTGTGCCAATGCACATCGAGATCAATTTTGCCAATTATACCAATGATATTGAGATCAGATTTTTGCCATAGGTATGCTAATGCATATTCAAATCAATTTGTCCCTAAGAATCATTTATCCTTAGATATGCCATGTATAATATTATTCAAATTATGATTTCATATTAATAACGGTATATTTATGAACCTTTGACACGACCCCTTGAATGTCAGTTACGATCATATTAATAGAAACCAATCATGCTCCTAGCAACTTCCAAGGAGCGGAATCTGCATATAATTAACTCATATAATATTGAAAATAAATAACCATATTATTTATAATACTTGACAGTTTATCATAAACGTTTAAACAGGTATATACTATTAAATCATAACTCATTATGATATCCATGTTTATATGATAGGACTATTTGTGAAACGTTCCGTTTATTCGTTTAAAATAGCAATTAACATGACACTTTTTACGTCAAAATTTAGAACACTGTCACGGGTTTGCAAGTTACCCATTGGCTAACAGTATCTCCCTTGTACACCCCTAAGGGGCGGGAGGGTGGGGAATTTTATACCAACTCGATCACTCAACATTTCGACCTCTCGCGCCAGTGGCATGAAATGAAATGATAACGCTGGCCAACCACCAGTTATCGGCCCGCGAAACCACAATGCATGATGCGCGAACACGGCAAACCCAGCCGTCCTTGTGCGCAAGGTACAGGACAAAGGCCTGTTTAATGAAGCAAGACCGAACTAAATCACTTCGAGGGCCGTCGGTAAATTCGAATTTGCTCAATTGCATTTCGGAAATTCGTTATTACCACCACACCCTAGAAGTGACTGACAAGACCAGAAGGTAATATTGCGGAAGTCACGCCATGCCATGCGAGAGGCCGCCTTTATTCATGATGACTATCAACGAAATTCAACTCCTAACATACACACAAAGCACAAACGCCAAAGCTACAGTTATACATACAATATATATAAATCCCATCAAATAAACAATTTATTTGGTATCATCCCATCACCCGGGCGAGACACACAACCTCACCCCACTCCACACGCAAAGACGAATGGAGCCTGAAGAGAGACATATGACTTAACGTGTACTATCTAATGTGTAATTTCTATCGATTCTGCGGAACCGTCTGAATTTCCAATATAGCCAATTCGAGTTTATTAATAACTATCATGAGTATCATCACATACCCAAGCAGTTGTAATCAACGACAGGTGAGCACAAACTCACCCCAATGCTCCATTGCACAGACAAAAGAGGTCGAAGAGAAACTTATTTGCCATAGATTGTGCCAATGCACATCGAGATCAATTTTGCCAATTATACCAATGATATTGAGATCAGATTTTTGCCATAGGTATGCTAATGCATATTCAAATCAATTTGTCCCTAAGAATCATTTATCCTTAGATATGCCATGTATAATATTATTCAAATTATGATTTCATATTAATAACGGTATATTTATGAACCTTTGACACGACCCCTTGAATGTCAGTTACGATCATATTAATAGAAACCAATCATGCTCCTAGCAACTTCCAAGGAGCGGAATCTGCATATAATTAACTCATATAATATTGAAAATAAATAACCATATTATTTATAATACTTGACAGTTTATCATAAACGTTTAAACAGGTATATACTATTAAATCATAACTCATTATGATATCCATGTTTATATGATAGGACTATTTGTGAAACGTTCCGTTTATTCGTTTAAAATAGCAATTAACATGACACTTTTTACGTCAAAATTTAGAACACTGCCAACCAAGGTTTTGCATTTGTTCCCCGACAAAGGGAAAATCTTGCCTACACCCCCCCCCCCCCCCCCCCCCCCCCCCCCCCCCGCCCCGTTGTGGATATATACCATATAAATAGAATCAAGGTTTACCGCAACTAGTACCCACAATTTGGGGAACCATGTAAGATAGCTGATACGCATAACACTCATAGTGGTAGGCCTATAAATTAACGGAACCATAGAAATAGCATCTGAGCAAATGTTAGAAATGCACCCAAAACCTGAAAGCCACGGTTGGTTGGACTTGATTGTAATAAATAATTCTGATAACAGAATTAACACTCACACTACATGCACTATACAATTGTGATCATCAATTTATCACCACTCAAAATTTGTAACCATATGTATCAAATATGGGCTATCAGTTTGTAGTTTTCAACCCCCGATAATTTTACCGCCATTATGATTCAATTCCAAAACCAATCATTGTGAATGTACAATACCATCACCATTTAATGAAGTCCTTGTGAATGTACAATACATTAAAACGAAGGCATAACTTCTCACACTATATAATCGATATCACCAATCAAATTTTGTATCAAAATTGTATCCAATTATAAATATTTTTATTATTATTATAAATATTTAATTATTATTTATATTATTATTTCAATGTAAGTTGTATCCAATGTTGGAAAATCCATTGTCATAAATCTAAACCCTACGCCACCACAAATTTTGGCTACCAGTTTAGTTTTTCACCCTCGAGAATTTTACCAAGTGAAATTACTGGATATATAAAAGCAAGACATAAAGTCTTTGATATAAGCAATACCCTTATGACTGACCTCCAAACCAAATAATTGTGAATGTACAAAACCATCAACATTTAATGAGGTCATTGTGAGTCTACATCACATTTAATGAGGCCATAACTTCTCACACTACACATTTGATATCTCCAATCAATATTTGTATCAGAATTTGTATCAACTGTTGGAAAACCCATTTAAAGCTATATGCAATACACACTACACCAGCCCAAATATTTGCTATCAGTTAGTTTTTCACCCTACAAAATTTGACCGAGTGAAATTGCTGGATTCAATTTTGTGACTGTACAATACCATCAACATTTAATGAATTCCTTGTGACTGTACAATACATTTAATGAGGGCATAACTTTTCAACATTGTAAAAACACAATCATAGGAAATTGCTGGATTCAATTTGTGACTGTACAATACCATCAACATTTAATGAATTCCTTGTGACTGTACAATACATTTAATGAGGGCATAACTTTTTCAACATTGTAAAAACACAATCGTAGGAACCTGTTTGGATGGTTCTGAATTACTCGCTTGACACAGGTTAACAAAACAAATGACGCCATGTGGTATGTACATACGCCCAAGAGTTACATGTATCCGCCCGATTAAAGCAACCGAGCACCGATCAGATGCCTCGCCATCCATACCATTAAGGTTATAATCATGGTATTTTGTGTACCAAATATGATAAGTCAAAGCATGGGTTAAATGATGACCGACAAATGTATGTGATACATTGTTCCAATGTTGTGCCTATTGAGCAATCTGACACCGTGGGTGACGGACAATACCAGTGTCCATGATACTACCTTCTACCATGAAGCTATCTCGACGAGTAGCCATCAAAGTACTTGACAACTCCGGTGGTCACCCGGAAAACAACGCCGAGTCTAATATAGATTATCGCACGGTCCAAAGCTAATTTGCATTTTCTAGTGAGTTTAATATCTCCGTTATTGATCGGTCGCAGAAAACCCATCTCCACCGTTGACTATACATGTCTGCAATATCTCTAATATCATATTGCCTCGTATTGTGGTTGCACTTACTGATAAGATGCCCCACGAAAAATAACGGCTCCACCTGTTGACCATATCGCAATATCCCAAATATAATTATTGCCTGATGCAGACACTGATCAATTGTTAATTGGTGATGCTATAGCGATATATGTGTGAATCATTGAACTAGCTGCTGCACATCTTGCATATTAAACGCATGTATATTGCGTCCGTTCCCATAGCAATGGGCGAAAACAAGCTGATTGACTAATAGTTCACATCGTAAAACGAGCGGCCACAAGTGTTACCCATCGCCGAATTATTTGAACGATGCTGATGAAGATATATGATGCAATGATGTCAATGTGAGCTTCATAGTATTTCTCCGCTAGTGATACGCAATTGTTCATTGAAGGTTACCACAGCAACGAAGCACTAAGCTATAATTATGGGTCCAATACGGGAGTTATCAGTTATACTACTCCCTAAACTGCCAGTCGTAGATGGCGTAGGCCTGCGATGCATGAGGATCGTCAGCGTTCAAATAGAGCCGCCTCGCATGAATCAGAAACCAGTGATCTCCATGTATGGGATCATGCCAAATACTGCACTCAGAATGGATGTCTCGCTGCTAGTGTTGCTTCATGGGAGTGCTAAGTCTTTCCCACGCCTACTTCTACTGCGATACTTGGCAAAGTCCTTAGTACGGATATTATGAAGGTCAGATCTCTAGAGTTGGAGAACAGTCAGAAACTCACGTAAACACCAAACATGGCAGCCACTAATAATTCTAGCATCTCCTGAAGAAAGAAAAATCGAAAGAGAAAACAGCAAAGCGAATCTGGCGAGTACATGCTTAAAATAATTAAATCAAAGGCATCTATAACTATAGATAGGAAATTCATTGCTCAGGATCCATGATCCTTGAATGCGCAATCTGAGTTAATGTACTGTGTATCCTGCAAATAGGCTAATGAATCACTATAAACCTATTAATTATTATAGCATAGCCCTTTATAATTAGTTAATTTAAACAGGACAAGACATGCAACTTTTAAACCATTTTAGCTTAAATATTAAAGCTTTACTATCATGACCCGCTGCAGACATCAGTGAATACCTCCCAGCCCGATTCGTACTACACCGCTGGATTAAAAGAGGTAAACAAAACATTGTGTGTCCCCATATTTTACTACCAAATTTCCAACGATCACCTACAGACCCAAGACGACTGCCGACTATAACGGAAACTCGCCCATAACGTGACTGAAGACGTGACACAAATTACTGTGAAAAGCCGCCAGAATTAAATTTTAAAAGTTCAAGGCATAATCGTAAACTAAATCATGAATGAGTCGTCCGCCAACAGCGTTAATAACACGCACGATGATCAAATAGGAAAACAACAAACAGACGCGCACATAATGATAGTCCGTTGGCCTTTGACCTCGAAAGTATAGTCTTTGGAATCGGTCGCATGTGACCTTACGGTACGGAATGGTAGACACCATTGAACGGGACGACGTAGTACCCACAGTATTGATATACCTAATTATTTAAAAGCCCCGAATTAAGGCATCACAGTATCAATCAAAACGAGTTAGAATTATCCAACCCACTGAAGGAAAAGGATAATGACGCAACAATATGACGAAAAACAACCGCCCGACCCAAACATATCCAAAAAATACTATTATAGTATTGGGACTATTTAAAACCTTATTTTAAATATACCCCACAAACCTTTTGTCGTCCGTAAAGATAGTCCATTCATAGGTCTAGATAATCTACCATCAGACGAACCTATTAACAGAGTATTATAGTCATACAAAATCGCAATTCCGAGCCAGAAAAACAAACGCCCGACCCGATTAATCCCAATTGATATTTTGTTTTCAAACTTAATCTTAAATATACAACCTGTGACAAACCTCTCGTCGTCCGTGATGATTGGACCATTCATAGACACAGCGATGATTCCTAGATATCTATGTACCAAAAAATAGACAAACTAATAATAGAGAAATAGTTATTCAAAATCACAAAGGCTAGTATTCTCCGTATACGGATCATTAGATAAATCCTGCGCTGGACAAAGGACACGCCAATCGAACCGTTCCCGGTCAGCGCGCGTGATATTCCAATTACACAATGCAATAATAGTTATTACGCTGATAACCGCTGCATACCAAGATCTGTTATACGACGTATCCAATGAACAAAACAGCTTAAAATCTACGAAATATGTACTGCCCTATAGTATACTACTAGCAAGGACTGAGACCATAATTATGATTTCCTCAGACAAAGATAATTCTAATATTATATTTAACATGCAATCTCACCATTTAAATCGGCTAATCAATGTCGTGTTCAACATGTTCAACGCCGCATTGTATACACACTTCCCGGTTGAAAATCCGTTCGTTTTCGTTAGGTTCCACGCTTACGTTTACCAATTTAAATCACACGGAAAACAAGGTTTGCGAATACCCGGCAATAACAAGGTAGCTAAATCCAAGCAAACCGGGCATTTAGCAGATAAATATCGAGTGTTGGATGAAAGGCTGGATACGAATTTTATACCAACTCGATCACTCAACATTTCGACCTCTCGCGCCAGTGGCATGAAATGAAATGATAACGCTGGCCAACCACCAGTTATCGGCCCGCGAAACCACAATGCATGATGCGCGAACACGGCAAACCCAGCCGTCCTTGTGCGCAAGGTACAGGACAAAGGCCTGTTTAATGAAGCAAGACCGAACTAAATCACTTCGAGGGCCGTCGGTAAATTCGAATTTGCTCAATTGCATTTCGGAAATTCGTTAATATCAGAGTTCTTGTACTTTAGTTTGACCAGGTCCAAATTGGCAAAACCTCATTACAGCAGCGAATGAATACAGAACAACGCGGGCACACATGAAGGCAACAAGCGAACTGTGCATTATATGCGTGACGCGTGCGTGGTGCCAATACCGCGTGCGTGTGGCCATTATCGCGCGTATGCTTGGGTTACTTTTGCGCGCGGAGAGATAACACCGAACGTTTCTCGCCATTTTGAAACTGATTAAACTATAACACATATTAAATGAAAAAGTAACCTAATTTTACACGACTGAGGTATTGATTGCCATAATATCGGATTCACACCACTAAATAAATAATGGAACAGTCCACGAAAGGCCTGTTGAATTGGGTGGGATGACCCTCCTCTAAGTGAAATATATAAAAATGCTTCAAAAGTAGTGTTATTGGCCAAACTTTTGATCGGATGATTATTAAATGAAGATTATCAAACAATATCAGTGCAAATGTTCTGACCACTTTTGTATGATTTTATAGTCATTTTAGAGACTTCAAATAATTGATTAGAATTGCTTAGACCTAGGCTAGGCCTGGGCAGTCTACACACACATGCATATCTTCGACGGTGCATATCTCGAAAGTATTGACTTGACCATTGACCTTATATGTCGTATATATTGCAGGACAGCCAAAATCATGATCTTCACACAAAATGCAAAGTTGAAGCAACTAGTTGCCTTATAAGCGAGAAAATGGCGTATAATTATGGTTCATTTTACACAGTAAGTATAGGGGATTTTATTAGTGGTGTGACCCCTATCTGAATGATAAACTCGAAAATAGACAGAAAGATGCTTAAATATTATTATTTCCATTTCAGGTACAACCGTACAATATTTACATTTTTGATGCTTTGACACACCCTGTATTATAGCACTACTCGTGCTACTCCTAACTGAGACAGTAGGCCTACTAATTAAATTAATTCTAGAACATAGCCATGTCTCACTGAAACAGTACCAATTAAAGGTGTATGTTCCGATCACTTTTGTGGCTATGATTTTTTTTTTCACATCAAGATATTTTGATATCAGAAGAATCCCCATATTTTTCTCATTCTGTCTGTAAAATCTTAGGGGCCAGAAATGTTCCATTTAGAAATTATAGGCTAAAATGTGGTGAATTACTGCCAAAGGTGGTTAACCAACCAGTTTGTGTATGACTCAATGGGCAAATGTTTTGCGACCTTGTGCTGCTAAAAATAGAACCGTTGGAGTTATACAACTCAAACTTTGGAATGCGACACTTTTAAGGCTGACCTTTCATAGAAGATAGAAATCATCAAGTCAGTGAAAATCGGGCCAGAAATCGGAACATCTACCTTTAAATTAACTCTTGAACATATCACAGTCGCATCGATTTGTTTTAGTCTAATGTAATGAAATCCACAGACTGGTTAAATAAGTACAACTTGGTTTGTTTTAGAATTTGGAATTTACCTCCAAATTTAATCAGGGAATAATGGAGCGATGGAGATAGTGTGAAGGATAGGTCATAGTAGTAGTGTAGTGTGTGACTCAGAATTAATTACATTTAGAAATCCTTCTCAATGGTCTATGGTGGTTTTTTAAACGGCTTGTTGAATTTACCATGTTTAGGCGACTATTGAAAATCGTGCACTTATTTGTACCACATAATTTGAAGAATTTCTATGGACCATACCGTCTCAAGAATTTGCATATTAATACATATCGAAATGTCTCCGATTATCAACAGTTGGGCAGAAAGTCACCCACTGGGACATTTTTAGACCACTCTGTATATCTTCCAGTTTGTGGGGTGGGTGCGAGGGCACCAATTTCAGTCGGGTGGGTTTAGATAGCATTGTTGGTTATTTGTCGAGCTCGTTTTCCGCCAGTTTGGGGACCCCATGTCACGACGGGCGGGCGGCAATCCTCAGCCTGGTAAAGTTAAATTCCACTGGGAAAAAGTTATAAAAGTCTACCGGGAAAAATACCCTTCGCCCCCCCCCCCCCCCCCCCCCCCCCCGACAAATCCCCCAGATACGCCACTGGCAGAAATGTGTGTCCACGAATAAGCATAGGACCATATGGCGTAGCTTCAGATTGATGAGGTGGGGTTGGGGGCGGGCAATAAAAGTGAGCCGAGAAGACTTTACCGATAACTTATTTTACCGTCATATTCCATGATTCCCCTTGACAAATGAACCAACAGAACTAGCCTCAACCGACTGATTCAAATATTGCCCCCCCCCCCCCCCCTCTCATCCCCACTGCATAGGACCCTGGTTATAATGAATCACCGGTTTATTATTCCACTGTGTTGGTTCATTCAGTAAAAACGTGTTGGTGACAAATCGATAGTGTGTTATCATGCCAGACAAAATGTGACGTTTCAAAATGTATTACTCCACAGAAAAAAACACCTATAGGACAAGCCGAAAACACACATTTGTGTTCCCTAGTAATTACAAACACAATTTTACGGAACATTTCTTATCAACGGCTGATAGCTATAGCTCTGTGAACTTGCTCATCAAAATAAGACAGATCTTAGAGATACACCATTGACAGCTGAAGAAATTCCTTTAATATGAGAGAGAGAAAAAACATCTGCGGACAAAGGACAAACTTGTCATGAAAGAACGGGATACTGACACGATACGGAATATTTTCAATATCGAAAAAGGAGAGGAAAGGAGTCAATAATTAAATAAACTTTTTCTGCACTGACAAATCAAGTTATCGTTTGTGACAAACAATTTAATAGTATCTATACGGGAATCATGTAGGCGAACAGCAAAGCAGCTGTTTATACGATGAGAAAACGAGATGAGCTGCAAAAAAAGAAGACGGGTTTTATGCAAAGGTATCGATAAAACGCCGCTGGCGGTTCTAGCCTACTCTTTCCGACGCCGCTTATCTTTTTCTTTTTCTTTTTGAAAAGGAAGGAAAAAACTAGCAAATCAATTTGATTCAAAAAATAAATTTGAATACCTGTGTAGCTGTCAGCTATCAGCTGTAATGGCATTGTGGTCGGTGTGCTCTTCCTGATTGAGATGATATTAGCTTAATGTTTTACGCACGGTCGCTTGCTCTTCGGGATTATCCTGCTTTATTAGAGAATATTCTATTAATATTTCTGGAATGCTATCTCAAGAACCACTATAACCAAGACAGGGATTGTTTGTACTTGATCAAATGCAAATGTTATGCTGATTCCAAATATGGAACCAATACCTCTTGATTCAATTATTTTTAACAATTTTGTAAAATAAAATGAGTCATGCAAGTTCTAACAAACTAGACGTTTCAGCATACCTAGGGTTATTGGTCACACGGAGAAGCATGGAGAAATTGCACGCCGTTTGTTTTGAGGCATTTCGGCGTTAAAATGACGGATAACATTTGACGTTTTTTGTGCCGGTATTTTGTTTTGATAGTAATATACCGGTATATCTGGTTAAATAAGATAGTTATGAATACCTGATCAAAAGGTAATTTGAACTCAGCCTATATTTGTTTTATTTATTACAGTCTGGTGGTAGATGTCGGAGTCCATTAGTTAGGGAAATTAACCGCTGGAAGATAGTATAGAAATTATCGAACCGAGTATAAATCAAAATGTCTTTTGACACATGGTCTTTTGTCATATTGGAGTTAGATTTCTTTCAGTTATATTTTATTTGCCGCGCGCAATAAGTCACAAGTCTGATAGTATGACGGATAGGTTATCCATGTTACGGGGCTGCCATCTTATCAGGAATAATAACTGTATTCAAGATTGTCAAAAGAAAGAAGACACACATGTTTCACGATGTGTAGACTAATGTGGACAACCTTTTACGAATTGTGGGTACCAATGTACCTTTTCCGGGGAAAAACGCCCCCACCCCTCTATCTTAAACAAATCCTGGTTAGGCCATGTGCGATTCCCCTTTGTAGTCCGTTGCGCATGGCTACACACGGATTACCTCTATTATGGTGTCTACATAATACTCTTTGTTTACTTATAATTGTACTATGAATTTCAAAATGAAACCAACGTCATAATTTGATAGAACAATTGACACTGGAAAAATTCACTGTTGCACTTTCTTCGGCAAGTAGCATTTAAGTATTGCCTAGTTACCACTAAACCATGACTGTTCTTTCAGCTATGCTATCTTCAGTCGAAAACATTATATAATGAAGTATTCATTAATCGCCGGGACCATTAAGAATATAATTATATATATCATAATATTTACCTACGCCGCTAAATATGTTACAAACCACGCACTATATAGGTCACAATATCCTCAAAACTATTTCAAAATGTCAAACAAATCAAGATGAAATTAAATACGTCTTAACCCTACACCCCCCCCCCCACACCTTTTCAGAATTTTTTTCTTCAATGTGCAAAATCGGCCAAACTATCCACCCGTTCCCACACCCCCCCCCCCCCCCCGGGATTTGATCCAGAGACCTCCAGCACCAGAGGCGAACGAGTCCCCACTACACCACGGGTGTCAAGGCTAATTGCGCCAACTATATGGGCTGGGTCCATTTTTTCATCGAAAAACTTTCACGCCGGGTTGTACCAACGTGCCTAGTCGTGGTATTTTGTGGTTTATGGCAGTGTTAGGGTTAACGATTCCATCAACTTCAGAATTGAATTGGCGCAGAAAACATAGCAGATATTGTGCGGATGAGCGCCTAGCAGTAAAACTGTGAGCATGGCGAACACATGTATGTACATGGCGTTCCAGAACGAATATACCGCGTTTGAAGAAAAAACTCACTGATCTGCTCATACTGATACATACGATAATTTGCATTGTGGCTATTCTAATGTCAACGTTGTATCTCCTTGTAGAGATCACTCATTACATCGTAAACGCTCGTGTTCAAAATTCTGCTGCATATATCAGCAAGTATCTCTTGCAATGTCACGTTGATGAGGAAACGGGTGAAGGTAAAGTCATCAAAACCACTGACGACTTACTTCAGTCAAATTCGGTCAAACTTCAGTGTCAACATTTACTTGAACCTTACTGAAAACCCTTTGATGAATTTATTTCTGCGTAAGGCTTCCTTGACAATTTGATGTATATTATATTGAAACCGGTATGCATAACTGGGATGTCCTGGGCTTATCTATCTAAACTGTATCTACGTGATTGCATGCACCAATAGGTTCTTATTTTCTTCTACATGGATATGTGGCTTATTCCGTGTGAATGTGTGAGTATATTGGAGCTAGGACTCTTGTGGGAGATCGTCTCACACCGGTCAACAGTTTTGGGACTCAAATACGCCTTCCATGTCACAAAAAGGAAATTATACCGTTTTGCTGATAAACAAATCTTCTTTGTTCCAGCACCCGTTCACGGATTTGCCCTCTCTTGGCGGGGTTTCATTCCAAATACATTGCGTATGAGCTTATTGGCTGTATCTTTGAAGGCCCTGTTCCTAGCGTAATAAATAACACTATTCCAGATACTGTTAGAAAATACCATAAGTTGAACCAAATACAGGAATGCGACCGGCAGATGACGCGATGTGATAACGAGATACATATTGACAAATCCTGTCGGTAAGGTACATAATATCAGAAACATCGTCATGATAAAGAATGTCATGAAGGCCTTTTTGTCCGCGCGTAGGTTGTTATTTCTGGCTCCTATTTGATTTTGAGCCATTATTTGAGCAGCATGATGACGTGCAATTAGGTATAGCCTTACGAACATGAATACGATTATCAGAAGGGGGGTTATCTGGAAGAGAACCACGATTGATACATCCAAGCTATCATAGGTAGTAGCCGTACACACATGCCATGTAGGAGTATATGTAACTTCTCGCTAAGGCAAAACAACCTGCATACTTGCCATGCCAAATGCTGTTAACCACGTAACAATTGTCCAAAGTTGAGCTCTTGGAACTGTTATCAGTTGTTCATATTGGTATGGTCTGGTTACGGCAATGTATCGTTCGGTGTTAACATTAAGAATAGACAAAGGTGCCGAATATGCCAATCCGAAACCAAATATAGCATTAAGTTTACAAAACCAATCACCGAATGGCCAGTGTCCTAAAACAGATGCCACGAACATAGGAATACAGACAAACGTTCCGATGCAAAGATCCGACACAGTCATTGAAGTCATGAACACTCTGGTGACGGGATTCATTTCGCGAACGCGATACATAACAAACAGGCATAAGATATTAGCGACAATTATTGCCAGAATAATAACGGCTAATAGGATCGACTTGACCATTGTAAATCCGTTCAAGATACCTGTCAGATCAGTTGTTGTGTTCGAATCATTTGATGCCATTGCAGAACTGTTAAGTTATCACTATGGAATCCAGACTGGCCCTGACAGAAGTTCAAGGTGAGATATCTTATCCTGATTCTAGATACCAACGGTTAATATGATCATGTGATATGATCACCAACATTTTATAATTTCTGATTGATTAGATGGATATAAATGACCGTGCATAACAATACGATTACATGGTTCATTGGTTGGAGTTGGAGATATATTAAAACATGATTAAAACCTATTTTACCGATTGGTAGCTATTTTTGGGTAGCGCCTTCAACCATTTTTCATATACTTAGTCGAGCAATTAATTTAAGCTATTCAATTTGAAATCTATACACCCCTATCATGCCTATGGAAGACATGACCTTAATCTTCCCTAGAGGGAGTGTGAATTTCAAATGAGGTTACCTAATGGGTGACTCCATTTGTAGTGTATACACTCCACTTGTTGCTTATAGAATAATATGGTCATGTCTTCCATAGAGGGTGTATGGATTTCATCTGGAATAGGCCAATAACAATAAGGTATGCACCTTACCTGCAAATATGTTTGAAAAAGAAAGTTCTCCATGAAATTCTACAATTGAATATTTATTGCACCTGTTGGGGTGTATGGGTTTCAAATGGAATAGCGCATTGTTTACACTATTTACCATGACAACTAACAACAAACTGTAGCCATGTCATTAACAGTATGAATAATTAACTTCGATCTTGTATAATCATGAAAATAACAATCGCGGTGATCATGGTGATATTGCCAAATACGTATAGGGCATATGGCTTGAATCGAAGCCCATCGAAGGTCATGTAATTTTGAAATAATATGATATGAAATCCACTCATGCTTTTGATATAGATTGCAATGACAGTGATGTAAATGTAGCAATGTTGCTTATTGTTTTGTTGGGTATACGTTTTGTTCAATTGCTGGGATACTGAATGACCAACAGTTTGTTAATAATTACACAGCTGTTGGGCATGTTGTTCCACTGCTATGGTTGTTTGTTTCTTAAATTTTTCTTCAGTTGTAACCAGCAGTAGATGCAACAGACACCAATATGGAGAGTTCTTAGAAAAATGAGACATTGGAACTCTCGTTATAGGTAAGAATTGAACAAGAAAACCCAAATAAAATATCCGTTGAAAAAGGTGAGAAGAATAAAACATGCACAACTTTGTGAAAACGATGTTTCTATGGATATTATATCTTGGTTTTCAAATTAACATGTGAAGGTTTCTGCGTGCGATCCAAGGCCTTGTTTGTCTAAGAGCTCTCCTATACGTTAGCGGTCGTGTCCGCAATTTGCAGAAAATATTGAAAATTATATCCCTGGAAGTTTAACACAGTTGGTCACAAAGTACCCAACTTTTCTGGAAAAAATGTTTTATCACGTGACAAATGCCCGGCAAAATTCAACATTTTGTTAGGCAAAACTTCATCGAACAAACTTTCCAATGTCGCCCTTGCTCAACCGTATTTTGGTATTGGGCAATGATTTTGTTTGACAAACAGTCAATACTTTAACCAAGAAATAAGAAAAGTGATTGCTCAACCATTTTTGACCAACGAATTTGCAGTGTATACAATAGCATCTATCCATTCGCTCAATTTAGCCTATTTTGCCATTTTAGAAGAATACAAATAACGATGAATAAGGGAAACTGTGTCAACGGAAAACGGAAACCTGTTGTGGTTTCCGTTGTGATGGTTACAATCACGTGATGCCATCATCTTGTAGTGCGTTTGTCTTCTTCAGTGGATAACTGTAACAAATAGGTATATAATCCAAAGCTATATTATAAATATGACTATATCAATGTTTGATTACAACAAAATAGACACTGTATTCCAAGAATGCAGACATGACTGTGAATTCTTGCCACTTTGGCACCTTTTGAACTATAATTGGATTTTTCAACAGAAAGAAAAAGCTTAATTAAGGTTCTATCGAAAATTTATATAATTCATCATTGCAATGTATAAATAAAACATCTTACATTTACATATTTCGTTTCTTAGGATTTTATGGATGAAAAAAATGGGTTTTCTGTTCATATCAAACTTGACTTTCAACATTCAGTAGATAAAATATTATTGGTTTGTTGATTATGATCAAATGCTTACTGAATGACAGTTCTAATATCAGAGTTCTCACTATAGTTTGACGGTCCAAGTTGGCAAAGCCTCATTTACAGTAGAGAATGAATATAGAAGAACGCGGGCGGACGTGAAGGCAACAAGCGCACCCCGCATCATATGAGTGACGCGTGCGTGGGGCCAATACCGCGTGCGTGGGGCTAAATTTACGGGCATACGCTTGGGTTACTTTTGCGCGCGGAGAGATAAAACCGAATATTTCTCGCCATTTTGGAACCGATTAAACTATAACACATATTAAATGAAAAGTTACCCAAGTTGAATTTGACATGACTGAGGTAAAATTGCATTAATATCTGAATGATAAATTCCCAAACAGAAAGAAAATGGTTAAATATTATCATTTCCATTTCATGTACAATATTTACATTTTTGATGCTCGAAAGAATCATGCTTGACAATGTTGACATGGGACACTTTTTGACACACCCTGTATTATAGAACTACTCGTGCTACTGTTAACAGTAGGCCTACCAATTAAATTAATTCTAGAACATAGCCATGTCTCACTGAAACGGTACCAATTAAAGGTGTATGTTCCGATCACTTTTTGTGGCTATGATTTTTTTTTTCACATCAAGATATTTTGATATCAGAAGAATCCCCATATTTTTCTCATTCTGTCTGTAAAATCTTAGGGGCCAGAAATGTTCCATTTAGAAATTATAGGCTAAAATGTGGTGAATTACTGCCAAAGGTGGTTAACCACCAACCAGTTTGTGTATGACTCAATGGGCAAATGTTTTGTGACCTTGTGCTGCTAAAAATAGAACCGTTGGAGTTATGCAACTCAAACTTTGGAATGCGACACTTTTAAGGCTGACCTTTCATAGAAGATAGAAATCATCAAGTTGAAAATCGGGCCAGAAATCGGAACATCTACCTTTAAATTAACTCTTGAACATATCACAGTCGCATCGATTTGTTTTAGTCTAATGTAATGAAATCCACAGACTGGTTAAATAAGTACAACTTGGTTTGTTTTAGAATTTGGAATTTACCTCCAAATTTAATCAGGGAATAATGATGCGATGGAGATAGTGTGAAGGATAGGTCATAGTAGTAGTGTAGTGTGTGACTCAGAATTAATTAAATTTAGAAATCCTTCTCAATGGTCTACGGTGGTTTTTTAAACGGCTTGTTGAATTTACCATGTTTAGGCGACTATTGAAAATCGTGCACTTATTTGTACCACATAATTTGAAGAATTTCTATGGACCATACCGTCTCAAGAATTTGCATATTAATACATATCGAAATGTCTCCGATTATCAACAGTTGGACAGAAAGTCACCCACTGGGACATTTTAGACCACTCTGTATATCTTCCAGTTTGTGGGGTGGGTGCGAGGGCACCAATTTTAGTCGGGTGGGGTTTAGATAGCACTGTTGGTTATCTGTCGAGCTCGTTTTCCGCCAGTTTGGGAACCCCATGTCACGACCCGCTCTCAAATCTCTGGCGAGGGCGGGCGTGCGGCAATCCTCAGCCTGGTAACGTTAAATTCCACTGGGAAAAAGTTATAAAAGTCTACCGGGAAAAATACCCTTCGCCCCTCCCCCCCCCCCCCCCCCTGAAAAATCCCCCAGATACGCCACTAGCAGAAATGTGTGTCCACGAATAAGAATAGGACCATATGGCGTAGCTTCAGATTGATGAGGGTTGGGGGGCAAGCAATAAAAGTGAGACGAGAAGACTTTACCGACAACTTATTTTACCGTCATATTCCATGATTCCCCTTGACAAATGAACCAACAGAACTAGCCTCAACCGACAGATTCAAATATTGCCTACCCGACCTCTATAGCTACGCCACTGCATAGCACGTCTGCATAGCACCCTGATTATAATGAATCACCGGTTCATTCCACTGTGTTGGTTCATTCAGCATGTTCAGTAAAACGTGTTGGGTACAAATCGATAGTGTGTTATCAGACAAAATGTGACGTTTCAAAATGTATTACTCCACCGAAAAAAAACCTATAGGACAAGCCGAAAACACACATTTGTGTTCTCTAGTAATTACAAAAACAATTTTACGGAACATTTCTTTATCAACGGCTGATTGCTATAGCTCTGTGAACTTGCTCATCAAAACAAGACGGATCGTAGAGATACACCATTGACAGCTGAAGAAATTCCTTGAGAGCAAAATAACATCTGCGGACAAAGGACAAACTTGTCATGAAAGAACGGGATACAAAAACGACACGGAATATTTTCAATATCGAAAAAGGAGAGGAAAGGAGTCAATAATTAAATAAACTTTTTCTGCACTGACAAATCAAGTTATCGTTTGTGACAAACAATTTAATAGTATCTATACGGGAATCATGTAGGCGAACAGCAAAGCAGCTGTTTATACGATGAGAAAACGAGATGAGCTGCAAAAAAAGAAGACGGGTTTTATGCAAAGGTATCGATAAAACGCCGCTGGCGGTTCTAGCCTACTCTTTCCGACGCCGCTTATCTTTTTCTTTTTCATTTTGAAAAGGAAGGAAAAAACTAGCAAATCAATTTGATTCAAAAAATAAATTTGAATACCTGAGTAGCTGTCAGCTATCAGCTGTAATGGCATTGTGGTCGGTGTGCTCTTCCTGATTGAGATTATATTAGCTTAATAATGTTTTACGCACGGTCCCTTGCTCTTCGGGATTATCCCGCTTTATTAGAGAAGATTCTATTAATATTTCTGGAATGCTATCTCAAGAACCACTCAACCAAGACAGGGATTGTTTGTACTTGATCAAATGCAAATGTTATGCTGATTCCAAATATGGAACTAATACCTCTTGATTCAATTATTTTTGACAATTTTGTAAAATAAAATGAGTCATGCAAGTTCTAACAAACTAGACGTTTCAGCATACCTAGGGTTATTGGTCACACGTAGAAGCATGGAGAAATTGCACGCCATTTGTTTTGAGGCATTTCGGCGTTAAAATGACGGATAACATTTGACGTTTTTTGTGCCGGTATTTTGTTTTGATAGTAATATACCGGTATATCTGGTTAAATAAGATAGTTATGAATACCTGATCAAAGGTAATTTGAACTCAGCCTATATTTGTTTTATTTATTACAGTCTGATGGTAGATGTCGGAGTCCATTAGTTAAGGAAATTAACCGCTGGAAGATAGTATAGAAAATATCGAACCGAGTATAAATCAAAATGTCTTTTGACACATGGTCTTTTGTCAGATTTCTTTCAGTTATATTTTTATTTGCCGCGCGCAATAAGTCACAAGTCACTGATATTGTGACGGATAGGTTATCCATGTTACGGGGGCTGCCATCTTATCAGGAATGATAACTGTATTCAAGATTGTCAAAAGGAGGAAGACCACGATGTGTAGACTAATGAATTGGACGTTATGTGCCGATTCAATTTGGAATATGGCCATGCAGGCCCTTAACAAGGGGAACACCCCCCCCCCCCCCCCCCCCCCACATTTTACAATGTAACTTTTTTTTGTGTACCAAATGTACCTTTTTTGTGTTACAATGTACCTTTTTTGTGTTACAATGTACCTTTTTTGTGTACTAATGTAACTTTTTTGGAAAAATAGGACTTCCCCTTCAAAATGAGCCTAATATGATCAAAATTGATGGAGGCAATCCGTCACAATCGCGAGTTGTAAATTACCCAATTTCTATTTGTTTTCTTGATATCTCGCTTTACTGACGGACCGGGGCGAACAAAATAGACGGTATTTTCATGCCTTGACTACTGACTACACTCTCAGAACAGGTATTAAATAACCATGGGTTAAAAGAATGTTGGTTAAAAAGTATACAACATCAGGCCCCTGCCACTCTATTGTTCGAATCACCGAAAGCATCGACGTACATGAATATACAATGAATAATCATATCAATGAATATACGTCATTTGTGAGGTCGAAAATGAAAAGTACCAGACCATAGTGGACACGAACGGCCGTAATCTTTGAATCTCCGTTGATTTCAATGTTATGTCGGAGTGTTTTACCTAATTTCATACTGACACGACCTGAGTGATAATCAAACGGTCCCCGAACGATGCCCTGGCGCTGTTGAAATCAGAAATATCATCGTTCCCTACAGTCCGAGCATTCCCACATCGAATTTCACCTAGAATATTCGTCACACGAACCTATGTCCGCCATCTTCTGAATATCGAAAAATGCCCTCTGGAGAGTCAAGGAGACAACATTTTTTTCTACGCATGCGTCCGATCGCTTTGGATTTGTCCACTAAAATTTTGGACAAATGCCTAATGAGTATGTGCTGCATGGCAAGTGACACAACTTCTTGTAATGCGCTAATCAACCGTAGATCTAACCCCCGGGCTCCGGCCAGTTTGGGGTGGAAAAGCCCAATCAGGAAAAGTTCACGGAAAAGATTCAGGCGTTGACGGTTTTTCAATGGTAGGCCTATATCACAGATAAGCAAAGTGGGTATATCCAGTGACAGTTGTATATCCCCTTGGTATATAATATTTATTTTGACTAAAGCAGCCGACAATGCATTGATTGATGATAACATCCAGAAGTGGTTTGATGTGATAATAATGCCGCCATGAGGATCGAGCCGTGTAGGGGCCACGCCGAACTATGATCGAGAGTGACCAATAACGCGCCGCAATGCGGACCACTGGCGCGCGGCGGGCCGGCACATCCAACATGCGCGAATCAGTGGCGTAGGGAGGTGGGGGGGGGGTGGACTTATCAGACAGTAAAAAGTCCGAGTTGTATACCGACGAAAGGCATGATGTACAGTCAATAAAACTATGGTGGTACTTTGTGCCCACATGTTGTGGCGAATATAGGGCCTACACTTACTTGCAACAGAGTGACGTGGCATCCGGGGGCCGACTATACGACCGTAACAGAGCGACAGTAGAATCCGGTGTTTATTTTTTTTTTAAATTGAGTGTATTGTTAAAAGTCCCGGTTCTGAGCACTTCTCTAGCCCGCCCGGCCTGTGGGCCTAAATGAGACACCGTGCACTTTGCGCCGTGCATTATGCTATAACCATCTAATGATTGGAAGCGGTAGCAGCATAAAGTATTATGAGAAAATGTGTACATATCTCCTAAGATTAGATTCGGAGTCTACCATCGGACCGGGCTTTCAGTTGACCTACGCATAGGAGCATCGTCGAAGTGAGAATGTCCCCTGTAACCTTTTTCAAGATCTTTGGCACTGAAATTAAAATGTTGGTTCATTATAGAGGGAATCCACTTTACTCATACGTGCCCGTAATCACCCTTCAAAGGTACAAGACTTAATCGCGTCTATCAATAGTTGTCTGATTGCCTTTCCACATATACGGTATTTCGACATGAATATTGCGTCTCCCAATTCGTTTATTAAAGCTAGCTAAATTTGGTACAAGAACTAACTTTCTTGAAATGAAGTTGTACCCACTACCAAAGATTTTCTAGAAATTCATCGGTTGTACAGATTTAAAAAAATGGTAATCATGGTAGATTTAACATTGGTATAAACGGTCTCCTTTCTCATGTTGTACGATTGGCTATGCCTGTTTTGGAAATGTGTTTGCTTTGTGTATATCCAAATAGCTTACAGTTGTATATTAGCCTAGCTATTTTATAACAAGCTATAAAAATGACATCTCTGAATGTATTTTAAACAAAGTGTGCAAAGGAGAAATGGTTGGGCACACTGGTAAAATGGTTTTACAACAAGTGTTGCTATCATTATCAAAGTGAACTCAACTTCAATCACTTATCATCGAGCAATAATATATTGTTTTACGCATTTAAATGTGTTTAGATTATAAAGTTAAATAAATCCAGAGATAAATGATAGATAGAAAAATAGATTAAAAAAAGAATAGAAAAAAACTATAAAAGCATTGGCGGCCTTTATAAATTATAAAAATTGACATAAAAATGATCCACAATCAAGTTTAATTTGTTTTTTTAAAAATAAAAAAAAATAGAAAACAAAAACGAACACACGGAGATTCGAACCCGTGATTGCCGATTGCAAACGATATGGCCAACGTATGCACGCCACAGAGATCAACGAGTGTAATTGTGTCAGTTTTATCATTTAACCATTGATTCTTTTATTTATAACGAACGGATTTTTATCGTGCCATTTTGGACATTTTAAACCATATTTATATGTTACTCTCGCACAAAATGTGTTTGTAATATGATTATACTCCTTATTTTGGAAAGAATGGTAAAAACGTTGACATTTCGAACACAATAAATGGCATCTTGTATACTGTTTATACGGTCGCTCGACTGAACGTTGTGTGACCTGTTGCATTGCATTATTCATGTTACGATCTGTTTATGTATGCTTTTGTTATACTTCTCAATCGCTCATCGCCAACTCTGTACAAGAAACTTCATGCGCTGTCCCAACGCTGTCATTAGAGAACAATAGAAAAGTCCCTTCGACTCTCCAGAGGGCGTTATCTGCGACCTTTGACTGGGTTCACGGGGGTAATCATATTAATGAGCAAATATGCAAATGAGCTAAGTGTCCCCTCCTATTATATATCCTTCTTGACAACATTGGTTAAAAATGAAGCGTTGGTTAAAAATTACTTTTAATACTGCGTTGGTTAAAGAGTAAAAATATAATTAATTTTTAGTTTATTCAACGTTGGTTAAGGCATCATAATTTTAACCAACAATAGGTCATAACAAGATTCCCGCCAAAGAATTTCATTGGCGAGGAAAATATTTTGCGCATATTATTTAGACCACGTCAGAATTTGTATATGAAATCAATCATGTTATTTCCCCCCACCTGGTATTTACATTGGCGCTCTTCAATTGGCATCATGTTGCCAACTAATATTGGACCAATATTGGTTTTACATTGGCGCTCTTCAATTGGCATCATGTTGGCAACCAATTTTGTTCCAATAATGGGCACATTATACCAGGGGCTGGAAATAACACGATTGATTTCATATACAAATTCTGACGTGGTCTAAAAATTGCGGCAGCTGTTTCAAGTTATCGCTTCCCGGCCTCGTAGCTTGGATCTTGTGCCTTGTCCAGTCCCTTGTTGGTCCTGGCCACGGGTTGGCGCCAATATTGAAAGCCAATATCGGGCCAATGAAACATCAATATTGTAATGTTGTATGGGTTAATGTTTAGCAAAATAAATAAAAGTTTAACCAACATTTTTTAACCAACTACTGTTGGTTAAAACATATTAACCAACAAATGATTAAAAATTGTAACCAACCACAGGTTAAAGTTTAACCAACCACTGTTGGTTAAAACATATTAACCAACAAATGATTAAAAATTGTAACCAACCACAGGTTAAAGTTTAACCAACCACTTTTGGTCAAAACATATTAACCAACAAATGATTAAAATTTGTAACCAACCACAGGTCAAAGTTTAACCAACAGCTGTTGGTTACAGTTTTAACCAACCAATTGTGTGGTTCACCTGGTAACCTCCCGTTGGTTAAAATTTTAACCAACATGGTTAAAGATTTTAACCTTTGTTCTGAGAGTGTATTCTATCATGCTATCTTTAGTAGATAACATTATAATGAACTATTCATTAATCGCGCTGTGGTATGTTCACTGTAAAACTGATTCAATTATTTCAATCTTCAGTAGATAGCTAAAATGAATAGCTTACAAATTGAGATGGATATTTGCTGTTAGGCCTACACCATAACATGGTAATGCTTATCAATCAGTGCTGTGCTATCTTCAGTATAGATAGCATTTTAAAAATAATCAATCTATAAACTGACATGAAAATTTACTGTCAGTACACTTAAAGGGACACTAAAAGATGGTTGTAGGCTGCGCCCTCAATTATGATAAAAACTGGGATTAGTATATTTTTATAATTGTATTACATGTATGAACTTACACCTATAAGGATTAAGAAAAATCAGCCCTCTTTGTACAAGAAAACGTCGATTCAAAAATGCTCGTAGAGCCGCGACGAGCATTTTACATCCGACAGTTTCCCCCTGCAGTACACGTGATACATAACGCGAACCATATTTGCACAGAGGGAGTTTTTCAATAAATAGCGATGGTATTGTTTTAATTAGGGGGGGGCTGGGGTACCGCGCCATTTTGCAATATTTTGCGAAATCGATCGTGGTTATCACGTGATACGTATCGTGGAAAAATAATGTACACTGTTTTAACGAAATGCACTGTGGGATTGTGTTACCAGCCTAAAATTATAGAGGTCGCAAACCCGGTCGCAAACTTGCTTATGTTGAGCCTAGCTATAACAAGCTAAAAGTGACATCTCTGAATGTATTCCCAAAGTGTGAAATTGTTGGACACACTGGTAAAATGGTTTTACAACAAGTTTTGCTATCATATTATCAAACTGAACTCAAGTTAAATCACTCTATATCGAGCAATAATATAATTGTTTACGCATTTTAATTGTTTAGACAAAGTTAAATAAATCAAGGATACATTTATGATAGATAAATAAATAAAAAGAAAACTATAAACGCATGGGCGGCATTTATAATTGATAAAAATTGACATAACAATGATGTTACATTAATATACCATCAAGTTTAAAAAATAGAAAAATAATGGGAATTTTCGAACCCGTGATTTCCGATTGCCAACGACATAGCCAACCTACGCACGCCACAGAGATTTACGACTGTAATAGTGATAGTTTTATTATTTAACCATGTCCATTTATTTATAACGAACGGATTTTTATTGTGCCATTTTTGCCAAATGTGTGTGTTGCTCTCGCACAAAATGTGTTTGTAATTTGATTATAATTCTTATTTTTAAAAGAACGGTAATTTTTTTTGACATTTTCGAGAGAAAAAAATGGCGTAACCCTGATACGGTAAACGCCAGTAGTGTGGTGTCCGCGTGGGCAAGCATACAGATGATGCTAAGCAAATCCAGCATATAAAACAAAAAGTGCTCCTAATGGGACTCGAACCCACAACCTCTCGCTCCTCAAGCGACTTTCTTTCCACTACACTAACCGTGCTAATTGAAAAAATTTAACGCAAATAATTTATTTATATCATGGGTCATGGGTTAATGTACTGTGTTAAATTCTACAATCCCGGCCACCACTCTGTTCAAATACACAAAAAAGTTGACTTGTTTTATGCTTTTTTTGCAATTCTGAGGTGTGCAGTTCGATTTTCTTTCTCGAATTGTTTAGAAAACCATCCATTTTAGAACATCTGAAATTTAAAATGAACTGCACACCTGGGAAAGTATGATGCCAAGGGCATATTTTTTGCACGTAAATCCAATACAAGAGTTCTGAAAATCGACAAAATTATGACGTCATAACCATTGCTTCGGGACAAAATGGCGCGGTACCCCACCCCCACCCCCCCCCCCCCCCCCTATGTTTTAATCAAGTTTTGCTGTGTTTTTGTTAGTAGAAACAACAATAATGGTAATTTTTAATGTTCATCTTGAATTTTGAAGTAAATTTTTAAACATTTAAAATTGTCAACACCACTTAATGTCCCTTTAATGCTTATCACTCAGTGCTGTGCTGTCTTCAGTAGATAGCATTTTAAAAATAATCAATCTATAAACTGACATGAAAATTTACTGTCAGTGCACTTAAAACAAAATACAATGAAGAAACGTGTATTCTATGTCAACCTCTTTTTGACTCACGCTGTAGTATATTGTATTTTTATACATTAACCCTAAACCTGCCAAATCCAACAGAATCCAACGAGCCAATCTCTATGTTCCACCCGGCGTGCAAGTTTTTCGAGAATAAAATGGAGCCAGGCTAGATACTTGGCGGAGTAAACTCCGCCAAGTAGCTTTGACACCCATGGTGAAGTGAGGAATCCTACACTCTCAGAACAGGTATTAAAAAACCATGGGTTAAAAGAATGTTGGTTAAAAAATATACTACATTGGTTAAAAATGAAGCGTTGGTTAAAAATTACTTTTAATACTGCGTTGGTTAAAGAGTAAAAATATAATTCATTTTTAGTTTATTCAACGTTGGTAAAGGCATCATAATTTTAACCAACAATAGGTCATAACAAGATTCCCGCCAAAGAATTTCAATGGCCTGAAAATATTTTGCGCATATTATTAAGACCACGTCAGAAGACGGCTCTATCCTCCCCCACCTCCATCCTACCCCCTCCCTACCCCACCTCTCCCCATCCCACCACACCACCCCTCCCCTCCCCATCCCACCACACCCATTCCATCTCACCACAACAACCACCGTGATCGGTGGGCAATTTTCACAGTCCGGTGACTGATAGCTCTACACACAGGCAGCCGACTGATAGCTCTACTCTACACATAAGACAGCCGCGGACCAGGGGTTGTAAATAACACGATTGATTTCATTTACAAATTCTGACGTGGTCTAAAAATTGCGGCCGCTTGTACAAATTATCGCTTCCCGGCCTTTTGGCTAGGATCTTGTGTAGTATATGTGTGACATTGTCGTACATGAACAGCCCGCACACTGTTGGGTCTGCACGTGGAAGGTGATTAGCGGACAGCCGACCATTGCACTGCCGGTTGGTGACGAAAGCTACCTGCCATGTTAAGCTTTATGCTTCATGGGTTCATCAGGAAGTCTAGTCATGTCTGCGAAGCACCTTCGCTGTGCCATTTTTATAGTCCCCGCGTACATGGCAGGTCGGGGTAGGATCTGGATTGCCCTTGGGTTGTCCAGACCTACGGCCCAATGATTTGTTATACGGGGCCATTGGGGGAGGCCGGTTGTGTCTGTCCTGTCCCTTGAAGGGTTTTACCGTGGCTTGGGCTTGCCTTTGCTCGGCTTTCCCTTCTTGGGGTCAACAAAAAAAAAAAAAAAAAAAAAAAAAAAAGGATCTTGTGCCTTGTCCCTTTGCCTTATCCTGTCCCTTGCCTTTGCCAAAGTTGGTCCTGGCCACGGGTTCATGCCAATATTTGGCCAATGAAACGTCAATATTGTAATGTTGTCCGGGTTAAAGTTTAGCGAAAAAAATAAAAGTTTAACCAACATTTTTTAACCAACTACTGTTGGTTAAAACATATTAACCAACAAATGATTAACAATTGTAACCAACCACAGTTTAACCAACCACTGTTGGTTAAAACATATTAACCAACAAATGATTAAAAATTGTAACCAACCACAGGTTAAAGTTTAACCAACAGCTGTTGGTTACGGTTTTAACCAACCAATTGTGTGGTTCACCTGGTAACCTCCCGTTGGTTAAAATGTTAACCAACATGGTTAAAGATTTTAACCTTTGTTCTGAGAGTGTAAGCCGCTGGTGCTGGAGATCCATGGTTCAAATCCGGGGTGGTGGGGTCGCGGTGACTTTTGGGGTCACTTTTCTCTACGCAGAAAAAAAAATGAAAAAAGTGCCCGAATGGGATAGGGTCAAAGATTTCATATTGTTCAATAAATGTATTTCGATAATTTACGTATAGTTTTCTTCTGGAATGTTAAAGATTTGGAACTTCTCATAAACACCAGACAGTGACCCTTGTGAAAGGTTGTATATTTGTTTGTTTTTTGTCAAATATCTACGCGATTGACTTTTTACACGTTCCAACTTATAAATATACAAATACCCTTTAACATGATGAAGCTACAGACGTATGAGTCATAATGCACTTGAGAAACAAACAATTATCCACGCTATCTTTGGAAGACAGCATTTTTACTGCGAATCGCTGAATGGTTAAAATCTATCGATTCGTAGACTTTTTATAAAGAGTGTTACCAAAAATAGTAGTGTGTTTTCATCAATTTGAAGATGAAATGGAGGCTTTATATAAACAATATAGCGTTTCGTACGGATCCTTGATCTGTCGATCAGAATTTTCTCGCAAATAATCGTTGATTTTCGAATGGTTTAACAATAAATCACTTGCCAGATAAAAGAGGTATCTCAAAATAGAATTGCACTTTTGTTTATGCAGACAGTTGGGATTTGATGGTTAATTTGATACCTTTATTAGACTTTTTTGTTGTTGAAAATTCTATAAAAATAGATCGGTGACTCAAAAATGAACTTTCTAATTATATAGACGGACTGGAAGGGGTATCATGCTCTACCTCCTCCGGTCACGTCACCATCAAAAAGCCTGGTATCAGTTGATAGCCAGTTGATTAACAGTATACCTATTATTAACGCCCAATTACAAAGTCATCAATTTGTAAAAAGGTCCACTGAAATAGGGCGTGGATGGCCACTTATATTCTAACCTGACTCGTCCGATAGTTTCAAGATTAATGGGTTAATTCATCTGAAAATAGTTAATTTAGTGATCAAATATTAACAATAGTGATGAGAAATTGTTCGCTTTTGGCGGGATATTTTCCAATCCACAGGGAATTGACGGTAGCCTATATGATTCACCCTAAGATTACTTTTAACAGTATTTTCTTCTTTTTAATCAGTATTTAACTTCTTTTTATTTTGGTATTTTCATCCGCCGCCCCTCCTTCTAGGCCTATGGTTATCTTTCTAATTTTTAAAACACGCTAATATATTAAAACACTAGCGGGTACCCTCGCTACGCTCGGGTCCTCGCTAGCTGAGTATTATCTAAATTAGATACCTCCATGATTTGTAGCAAAATGGGCATTTTGGAAATTTTGGAAAAAAGAGTTCTGAGATCCAGTATAGCACATCTCTACAAAAAATTAGCGTCCCCCCTCCCCCAGGGCTTTTATACCACAACCACATGGTCTCCCATCTATTAGTATTATACCAGAAAAACTTGATTATATAGACATTATTACCGGTCAATTAACAAGTGACTATATGGGCGTGGTGGTTTGGTGGATGTCCACTTTTACTGACCATTGCTGACCACTAACGATAGTCTGCCATGTGTGTATATATAATTAGTTAATTCATCCGAAAAAGCGCGCTAATTTTAGTCATCGAATTTCCAATAAAACCTTGGCTTTTGGCATCCTCTTTGGATGGATTATTTACACTTTATGTTATTATAATTGTCTATGATCCGATGATTCAAATCCACTGGGCTTACGCAGCTGGTCTAACATCAAGTTAATACTTGACCATTATTGTGCCTGTGAGATTTGTCGTTTGGATATGATATCAAGCGGAAGAGTTTCACCAAAGACTGTAAGAGGTCTCTTTACATTATTTGGCTTTTATACCAGGAAGCTGGTTTTGCCAAAGGGCACGACCATCCTAAAATATGGTTGGTGGTCACCATGGTCATCCTGATCCTCTTTTTGAACATTTTCACCTGATGATCCCCTTTTTAATCTATCATCTCTCAATCTCACAATGACTCCTCTAAAAATAAGCCACCCATCTAAAAATAAACTATATAAGTTATAAAACCTTTCCACTTGAATTGAAAAAGATATAAAACGTTTCATTTCAACATAGAAACAGGTTTAAAATCTTATTCCAATCACATGAAACTATCATGGTAGTTGACAGTATATTAGGAATAGCACTTGGAATTACAAAAATAATTACTATACGTTAACAAAATTGCAGGTTTCAGGAACGCATTCTTCATTTTTAAAAGTTTCTAGTTATTGTATCAGAAGCTCTACGGTATGTGTCCTATGACAATGATCAATTGAAAGGTAGATGCATTATCAGTTATTAAAGGTGTAACATCCGATCAATTTTTCACAACAATATATTTTTATATCAAAAGAAAAGCCATATTTTTCTCATTATTTCTGTAAAATCTAGGCGCAAGATATGTTAAAATTTAGACATTTATAGGCCACAATGCAGTGAATTACTGCCAAAGGTGGTTAATCATCCGGCCAGTTTGTGCACTATTCAATGGCAAATTTCATGTCACCTTGCCTTGTGCTTCTAAAATAATGCTTCTAAAATAATGCAACTCAGACTTTGGAATATGGCTATTTAAAGGATGACCCTTTAATGTATGAATAGAAACATCAAGTTGAAAATCGGGCCAGCAATCGCAACACCTACCTTTAATACCACAATATTATAAAAACAATAAAATGATTTTCTGAAATCATCTTGGTTTTTTTTTTAAATCTACCGTGCGTGCGCCTTCCTTCCGTTTTCCCTCAAGGAATGTGTTACTCTACTTTTTCTTTGTTAATGTTTGTGTTAAATTTCATGACATTTAACTCTGCAGGAAAAAGTATAACAAAACGAGCTTTGTTTAGCCCAATTTGTAATATTAACTGGTTGAGAAGTCCTCATTATAGATGCCATTGCCCCCAAAGGGTTAGATACACGGCTTCTATAATGTTGTCATTGCAGCTTAAATATTTTCTAAAACATTAATTTCAATTTGTTGCACCCGGGCTCGAAAATGATTCGGGTTTTAGACAATCCAAATAAGGAATGCACCTGCGAATATGTTTGAAAACAGTCTATTATCCATTTAAAAGGTTCCAGAGTGTAATATTTTTTGCACCTGTTATGCCAAAAAAGCCTCGTGTTTTGGCCCAAATAAGGTAATGACGCATGCAAATCTGTTTGAAAATAAAATGGGACAACCCCAGCAGGGTTGTAAGAAATTTCCACCTGTTAATACGCCTAAAACATTTTAAAATGCTTTTATGTAGGGTAATAACGCGGTCATGCAAATATTTTACAAAAGGATGAGAATCCTAGAACTAAGGCATTTTTAATCCTTTAATAGAAAGAAAACATCTTAACATCTTAAGAACAAAAGATGTTGGACATTACGTGCTTTTAACAGGTGTTTAAAGAGGCAAACAGGTGACGTTTTGATTACCCCCAGTAGCATGCCTCAAACGCACACCAACGCGGTTCAGTGTGGGTCAGCTATTATTAATTAACACGAAACTCTGGATGGGATGACTTCAATTTGACACTACACCCAAACACGCCCTGAGCTGAATCAGATAATCTGAAATAGGAAAAATATAGTACGGTAATGAAAAAAGAGTCTAAAGTTTGATACAAAGGTTTAAAACTACGTAAAACCGTATGCGTAATTAGCAACTTGTGATTTTTGAAAACTATATGATATGGAAATACTATATAGGTAAGGAATAGAAGTTACACCTTTTGGAATGGTAAGTTACTACTCCGTGGAGTCGTCCGTTGATCGCACAAGCGTGAAACTCGGAGAAGCAACCGTTCCAAAAGGTCTAACTTGTAACTTCTAATACGGTATGTGAAGTGTTTTAATAGAATTTGTAACACAATGCAATGTAACAATTTAAATTAAGCGAGATGTTACAGAAGATGATCTGGATTGAGGAGATTGGTCAGTTCTGTGAACAGCTGTCACTTCACTGTCAGATGATAATAATTACAACAGGTCAAAGGAAAATGCCCATCAAGTTTGATGCCTGAAGGTAAAAGAATATTGCCCCTTCTTTATTCTCTGTTATTGTCTGCGTTAAGACATCAAGATAAACACACTTGGTCATTGGATCTGATTGCTGGCCCGATTTCAACTTGATGTTTTCTATTTTACGTGAAAGGTCATCCTTTAAATTGTCGCATTCCAAAATGTGAGTTGCATAACTCTAATGGTTCTTATTTTAGAAGCACACGGTCACAAGAAATGTGCCCATTGAATAGTACACAAACTGGCGGGTGGTTAATCACCTTTGGCAGTAATTCACCACATTTTAGCCTATAATTTCTAAATGGAACATTTCTGGCCCCTAAGATTGTACAGACATAATGAGAAAAATATGGGGGTTCTTCAGATATCAAAATATCTTGATGTGAAGAAAAAAAATCATAGCCAAAAAAAAGGGATCAGAACATACACCTGTAAGTGCCTCCCTAACGAATAGGGCAGGGACTCTGCTATACGAAGGTTGGAGTGGTCATCGTTTCAGGCTATTGGAGAGCACCGAGTCTAGTGCTATGCTATACTCAGTATAATACCATTTATTTAAAAAGGTCAAATATCGTTAACTTTTGTACATACACTTTTACATTTTGCACATATTGTATCGGTTATTATTTTGATAATATTGAAGATAAAAAACTGACTTATTAGATTTCGACAGACATGACATTGCAATGATAGGACTTGATCAGGCGAAATGAGGGGAAACATATTGCATTTGGCATAGGGTAATAGGGGAAATGGGTTACACGGCTAAAATGGCGTAACTACATGTATAGCATTTTTGGTTTAGGGAATTGTTGTTGAACCGTTGCACTTTAAGGGGGGACTTAAGGAAGTTTTTGATTTGATTTTTTGAATTTTGTGAGTGCTGTAATTATTGAACTATTAATCAAATGCATATAAAGTATACATTTTTGGAAAGGAAATGGATCAGAGAATTCAAATTTGGCTTTTTGGATTTTGGATTTTTTGAGAAAATCACAAAATTCATTTTTTTGACCCAATTTTTTTTAACAAAGCTTACAAAAATAATTTTGAGAAAATAACGGCCAAATCACTTTATAATGATGTTAAGACACTAATGAAGGGACGATTTATATATTTTTAAAACCCAATTTAAAATGTTGACCAAAAAGTGCCAAAAAACGTGAAAATTGATTTTTTTTTTTTTTTTTATTATTTTTATTTTTTTTTAACACTTTTTTGTCAACATTTCAAAAAATATTGGACATTTTGGTCAAAATTGATGCCAAATCTGGATTCTCTAATCCATTTGCTTTCAAAAAGGTATACTTTTATATACATTTGAGTCATGGTTCAATAATTACAGCACTAACAAAATTCAACAAAAACGTCCTTAAATCCCCCCTAACCTGACACAGCATCGGCTGAAAATCTAATGAGGAGAGTTGGGGAAGGAGAAGTTTTACAGCCAGGCAAAATGTACAGCATATCAGCAGCATGGACCAGTTATTGACAGACAAGAAAAGGCAACTAATCAGCGGTCTTTGACAAAATTCATACTATGGGTGGGGGGGGGGGGGTAATCAAACACAAAGCACCCTCATAAGCAGTTATCAGCCTCATTTAAATTTATAAAACATGGGAGAGGAAATGGTAACTCACGTTTTTTTTACTATTCGTTCAATAAAAACACAATGAGGCATTTGACATGTCTATAACCTGACAACTGTCTCAATCGTGCACGCAAATTACCCGCAAAAAACAACCTCCAGAAACGATTACATAATCATCCCTTGGGTAACGTACACCCAACGGTAGATGCTAACACACTGACGGGGTCGTTTACGGAATAAAGCGTCTTCCGTATAATATTCCATGATAAACCTCTTTGTTTTCGTTAAAAGATTTCAAAGTACATAATAAATTGAGATTTTCACTATCTGAAGTTTAGCATGATGACACCAACTCAGTTAACACTTTCCACGCTGCAGGCGTCTGCAGACGACATTTTAAAATGTCACAAAATGAATCAAAAAAGTCAAAAATTATTACCATAATTTCGAATCACCGAGAAATGCATTGCAGTTCAAACATGCCTAATTGGTTCAGTAATCCTTGAGATAGGCCTTGCAATTTGGGAAAGGTTTCTGACAAATCTGCTTTGTATATGGTTAAACTAATAGCCGCATGGAAAGTTAACTGAAATGGCTGACTTTAGGTATCATGTAGACGCTTTCAGCTCATCGTGTTGTATTTTGTTTTCTCGACTGATTTAAAACAATTCTTCGATCGATGTATAGGCGAGGTCTGTCCCCGTCAAAATCAATTGTAAAAAGAATCTCTTCTCCACCAAGTCTTGATTGAAAAGG
>CM069455.1:25170363-25258053 GCA_035610835.1 Ophiura sarsii
CCCCTATGGAAGAAAATAGCATGATTAAGTGAATATTCCCCACAGAGAGTGTGAACTTCAATTCAAATTGGGTTACCTGCATAATGGGTGTCCGCAATTGAAATATATCCCTGTTTTAGACTTATGAAAGATTATGGTTACAGGGGGGTCTCGATTTCAAATGGAATAGCCCATTTTTCTTTTTTACTTCAACCTGTTTTACTTCTTAAATCTACGTAAGTGAGAAGACAAACCATTATCTACCATTAGGGTTTCACAAGCTACAAGCAGGCTGTTTTCTATTTTTGGATATTTGTCCCTGTTCAAATATCGTGTAGTTGCTATCTTCAGTAGATAGCAGATTGCGAATCACAGGGCTTAAAGTACAACGTACTCAATACTGGCTTGCCCAGCAGGCCATCCGAACGTAAATTTAGATTGCCGTCTTAATTCATACTTCCCATTCACTAAGCATGATTAGAGCAACCTAACTTCATAAGATATTCTATAAGCATGATAAGCGCAGACTTCGCCTCGCACTTATCTCGATCAAAAGACTGTACGAAAGCATAAGATCTATCGAGAGCGCGTGACATCGTTAATCTAATTTAACTTCATTTTTAGGTAGCACCGTGTCTAATTCGTTCACTCTAAGAGCGCGAGAGTAACTCGGTACATTTTAATCATTGATATTTATAATAGGCCAACTAACAAAAGGAACATTCGCTCTCTAAGGGGTCACTTACCGCCCTGTTAAATCTGATATTTTCCCCGTGTCCCAATCATGCCAATAGTTTCATATTGTCCATACATACTGGATTTCTATCCATGAATGACTTGGTGATAAGAGCACTCACCAGTGTCTTTTTTGTTAGTAATTTGATGCAGATCACGTATTTAATAACATACAATATGGTCACATTAAATTTGTAAAAGTACGCGTCTCACATAATTAATGTTCGATCGGGGGATGGCACACTTATATATTTCGGGTATAAGCTTATAATATGAAACAGTGAAGGCTGATAAGCTCCACTCCCTTCAGCCTTACTCAGAATCCTTTCTTTTATCAAGACATTCATGGAAAATGTCACTGCTGTCATGCCCAGATACGCCCTTTTCCACTGAGTTGATCCTTTAAAAATCAGTCCAACGACCCCTTCTATTTTGTAACTTTTAATATGAAAATATTTCACTCAAACACACATTTTTACCTAAAGACAAATTTGTAAGGTACTTTGGCATTCATCACTCACAGTCACAGGATGCCTATTTCATGTTATCCTTCGAATACCCCACATTTTGAGATTGTCAGCCGTGCGTTCACCCCTGCCATGCTATCCACCCCCACCCTCGATGTCGTAATTTCACGCAGAATGCAACGCATTTTGACAACATACAACATGTTCACTTTAAAATCCGTAATACTCCTTCGAACATGTTCGATTTGCAGATAGTGAGAGGGTTAATTGGGTGACTCGTGGGGTGACTGAGTCGGGCCTGACGCCTGAATACAAATGCTGGCGGAAAACCCTGCCAATTTGTTATACAGTAGGAAAGTCCCGAGGAAAGTCTTAAAGTCTTCCATGCCTCTCATACGAAACTCACAAATGATAAAAAAAAAATGCAAACAGTTTTTAACTATACGAAGTGAAACAAAATGAGGGTTGTCGCATTAGAAAAATTGGTGTTTTATAATCATATAAAATTGAATCGGCTCCATACAGTACGGATGCAATGAGACCGTCGCATAGACGGCTACAATATTTCATGTGTTTAAGTTAGTATGGCGACGATTTAAGTTAGTATGGCGACGAAAAAACTATGTTACGGGCCCGAACGACCCATATTCTACAGACATTTTTACATTTTATTAATGTAAAAAAGGGCAACATGTTAAAATATTTGTGATGTGTTTTGTGTAATTATGAAGTAAAAAAGCCCGAGTGACCGACTTGACCTGAGGGCAGTGGCGTAGCCAGAGGGGGGGGGGGGGGGGGGGGGGGGGGGGGGGGGGGGGTGGGGGGGGGGGGGGGGGGGCGAGGGGAGCGACCACCCCCCCCCCCCCCCCACCCCCCCCCCAATATTGACGTCGTGTCGGTTGAGACTGGCACTGTCGGTTCATTTGACCAAAGGAATCATGGTCAAAAGTTCACAGGTAAACAATTTTCATATGTTTACCCAAAATGCAATATTCTTTGGTACAAGCTTGTTTAGAGCCAAAATGTAGCTAAATCGCACAAAAAATAGGTGTAAAGTAGAACATTTTCGCGCGCTACGCGCACATTTCATCACTCATGAATGAAATATTGTCGGTTCATTTTCATTTCTCGCCCCCCCCCCCCCCCAATATGAATAACCTAGCTACGCCACTGCCTGAGGGGTTCGTCCGCTAAAAGAGCATGGTTTTTCGTCGTCTATATAAATATCTACATCGTTCGTATAAATATATATCAAATTGTAATTGTAAGGGGTCTGAGCTTTCGATCCTAGCAGAATTTTTTTCAACAAAGGTAGAATGAGAATTGTTTCGTAGATCTATAACAATAACATCAGAGTAAATAACTACTGCACAGAATATTTAGGTATCAACATTATTTCGATCTATTTAAATAAAATAATAAACTGAAAAATGAATTGACATGCATAGTTTGGCTATCTTCAGTAGATAGCAACAATACGTTGTTAAGTTCTACGTAAGTATATGAAAGAAGACAGAAGTTAAAAGAAAGAATAAATAAGTAAGAAAAGCAAGATTTTTAACAGTTTCCACGCGACAGGCGTCTGCAGACGACATTCCAAAAATTCACAAATGTTTCAAAAATGTCAACATTATTGAATCTAATTACCATATTTGGAATTAACATGAGAAATGCATTGAAATAAGTACATACATGCCTAGTATTGGTTCAGTAATCCTTGAGATAGACCTTGAAGTTAGGATAGGATTATGAACGTTTTGTATGGTAAAACCAATAGCCGCGTGGAAAGTGTTAACTATTAAATTGGCTAGTCCATGTGCCATTCTACCTAGTATTACACTTGTTCCTCTATAATATTTCTTACATTGTTTTACTCAATATTTATTAGAATTAAAAACATGACAAATCTATCAAAATGGTTCCTTAGTATTGCCCATCTAACTGATATGATGCTATTCTCAATATCAGGCCTACATCATAATGATAATTATAACAATTAAAACAGGAGTATGTCTCATTTACCACAATCAAACGACAATTCAAGCTTTCAGAATGTTCAAGAATCCAAATGTTCCCGCCTTTTCAATTTGTTTAAAAAACATTTTCCATTTAACAATATTTTTAATTTGCCAAAATAAATAAATAAAAAGACACATTGTAGTCCAGAGGCTAACTCTCATACGAGGCCTAGTTAAGACGAATCGTTCAACCGGTGTACCTTCTCAAATCTGATCACATAGGTAGTTAGTATAGACCCTCCAGATAAGTGCCAGGTAGTGAGTCAATCCAAATTGTGGTGTCACATTTTTTTTACGGGCCTTTTTAAAGAATGTCTCATTTGATAGTAAAATTGCACGAGTTCAGGGTAGGGGAAACATAAATCATCATATCTATGCTTAATTTTAACCGAATTGCGTCATTCTTGCATCAAAATATGCCAATTGATTACCGCTCTCACGTTAAAATTTCACTGAAGCTGTGTATCACACAAATAATACGAAATACTAATATAACATATCCATTTGACAAAATGTTACAATTTTGTTGGCATACTATTTTCAACATTCAGCAAAGTTGATTTAGAAATATTTCTAATAAGTTATTTATCATTAAATGTTTTTGTATTGGCAGTCAAACATGTTGGTGTCGTATTGGAAATAAATTGGACAGATAATAACTTCACATGTTTACATGCTGTTTTTTCAAAGTGTCCCATAGAACAGTGGAATTTGATCGTTTTAGGTGAGAGGGAATATTAATTGTCACATCATTGCGTTTAATCAACGAACGTTATCTTGGTAGGCATGGATATGGTATGAACCTCTCTCCTCTTGGTTCGAAATAGTTCTCCTCGAATAGCTTCGATTATGGTCTTTCCAGACCAATGACATGACAAGAAAGCATTTCATTTTTGATATACTATTATACAGCTTAACCCATATTTGTGAAGTATGTCTTAGAAGTCACCTCGTAGGTGACTTGTATTTATTTTAATTGAAAGCATTTTAGGGGTTCTTGCTTGCTTGCTTAAAGGCAAAGGTCCACTCTGACTCAAATAAGATTTCTTGATGTACCCCAATCATGCTTAGCGCCCCTACAGTACCAGCAGGGCTTATCACCAAAACAAATAGTGCAACACATGTGTTAAAGTAATTAACAGCTGGAGGTCGTCTGACACGTGATGACTTTCAGCCAGATTTGGGCTAGTTTTAAACCTAATATCTGCATCTGCTCTTCGGATAATATAATATGATTTTTGTTGTTGAAATTTGAACTTTTGTTTTTCCAAAATATGATATAGCACTAGTTTTCTATGACAAATTGAAGTTAAAAGTTGGAATTTCTGAACACAACAACATTTTTCAAAGGTAACATATAGGGCTTCTATAGTTACACCCAGACTAAAGAGCCTTGAGCCATGCTTAGGACAGCAGTGGAAATGGTAGCAAGCACGCTGGCAAGACACATGTGGTGTGAAATAAATCAGATAAATGGTGTAGGAGGGGATGAAGTTATTACCCTGGATAAAGCATCAAAGCCGTGGTCAAGAAACTTGGATAACATATAGGGAACGGAAACGTCGGTCATTTATTGCAGTCTTTATGTTACTTGTCTCCAATCCAGTATCCTGCTTGAATAAATAAATAAATGTCAGAGCAGGTCTTCCCGGGTTTCTTTTGCCATGCTTGGTGCACCAGTTTGGATACTGGCTCCTCACTTCTAACAGTGGCCAGCCAACCTTGTTCGTCTCTTCTGAATCTTCTGGCTTAATTTTGGGATGTCACCATACACTTGGGTATTTGGTATGTTGTTTCCAGTTGACATTGAGTACTGCTCTCAATTATGGTGTAGCAGCCATCAAGCTCTTTCTGTAACTGGGAGTAATGGTCCAAGCTTCGCATCCATATAACAGAACTGACTCTACCGTTGAGGCAAACAGTTTGAATTTCCGAGAAAGAGTAGACTTCCATATGTTGGTCATTTTGCTACATGGTCTCCATGCTGCTCCTTTGCGTTGCTATGCCATTTGCTGTACTCTCCATCCAGGCACCAAGATATTTTAAATCTTGACCTCCTCCAACTTTATACCATCATTTGTCTGTATGGATCCCTTCTGACTCAGGTTATAATGTATAACATAATTTATTTTCTTTCCAGCATTTATTTTCAGACCGACCTTTGCTACTCAACTCTTTGTAGCAGATTTTGAGAATTTTCAGCATGTTGCTACGGTTGATTAATGATAGTGTCAAGTGCCTTTCTAAAATCAATGTAGAGATTACTGATGTTAGGTTGTTGGCCTTAACTCCTTCTATAAGCCTCCACAGTGCCAGTATGTGGCCGACTGTCGTCCTTCCGACCCTGAAAGACGTTTTGATTGGTTCTCAAATTCTGATCCAGCTCTGGTCTGATTCTGTCCAGGATCATGCTGTTGTACGTTTTGGCAACAATATAACTTAGGCTGTTACCTCGGTAATTGCCTCCTAGGCTAAGATTGCCTGATTTTGGTATTGGAACTATGTTGAGCACAGACCACTGGCTCGTTTCCCCCAGTCAGTAATGCTTCATTGCAGAAGTTCAACACAATGTCATCAAGGTCGCATATTTACGGAACTTCAGGTGGGATGTTGTCTTCACCGTTGCTTTTTCCTTCTACCAATGACTTTTTAGGTTGTCATATTCCTCTTGGTCGGCAGGACCTGTTCTAGTTTCAAGATCTTTTAAGAATTGATGTGATTTCCTCCTCCTCCCTCGAACCTTTGGTGGATGCTTTCCCACCAGTGATTTCATTGATCAGTCTCCAGCTTAGAGCATGCTTGGAATTGAAATGGGCCGCTTCTACTTCCTTGATCTTGCTGATCTTCTTATATATGACTAGACTATAGATTGTAGGCTTCATCAGTTCTCTATGGGGTTCTGGGCCATCATGACATATAATGGTTACACACTAGTTAGATAAAATCCATGTGTAATACAAAATATTGAAAATGTTATATTGAAAGTAAACAATATTCGTCATGCTAAAATCATTTAGTTGGAAAGACTGAGTAAATCATTACACATTACAGTCGTCAGACAAATCAGTTATGTTGGCCCAGAAACCCTAAAATTATTTCAAATAAAATAAATATACAAGCTACATATTATTATATTTTATGAACTGACTGCTAAAAAATACTTCACAAATATTGGTTAAGCTCTATAATACTAATAGTATTACGAAATGCTTTATTGCCATATGTCAATGGCTGGAAAGACCATAATCGAAGCTAGTCGAGGAGAACTATTTCGGACCGAGAGGAGAGAGGTTCATACCGTATCCATGGGTACCAAGATAACCTATTTTCGTTGATTACTCGCAATGATGTGACAATTAATATTTCCTCTCACCTAAAACAATAAAATTCAACTGTTTATAGGACACTTTGTAAAAACAGCATGTAAACATGTGAAGTTATTATCTGTCCATTACATTTCCAATATGACAACAACATGTTTGCCTGCCAATACGACAACATTTAATGATAAATAACTTATTAGAATTAATTCTAAATAAACTTTGCTGAATGTTGAAAATAGAATGCAATAAACATGTTAATATTTTGTCAAATTATATGTTATTATTAGTATTTCGAATTTATTTGTGTGATACACAGCTTCATGGAAATATTAACGTGAGAGAGGTAGCCATTTGGCATATTTTAATGCAAAAATGACGCAATTCGGTTAAAAATAAATATATATATGATGACTTATGTTTCCCCTACCCTGAAATCGTGCTATTTTGATATCGAATGAGACACCTTTTAAAAAGGCCTGTAAAAAAAATGTGACACCACAATTTGGATTGACTCACTACCTGGCACTTATCTAGAGGGTCTATACTAACTACCTATGTGATCAGATTTGAGAAGGTGCACCGGTTGAACGATCACTTTGTTTAGGGGTCCCAGCCTCTGGACTATTGGTTGGGCCCGTAAAACAGGGATTTTTCTATATGGCCTCACCGCAATTATATATTCTGTTTGGCAGTTTGGAGGCAACAAGGCCAACGCGGCATTCAATATGATGAAGGTTGATGAGCCAAAACTATTCAAATATTAAAGTGAATTACCGCATACACCCACAGAAAATGTTGACAGCCAAAAGAAAAACACTTATCTCACACCCACACGAATTCACGCCGAATTTGTTCATTTAAAAAGAGGACCATCTGTTGGTGATAAATAGAAACCGCGAATGTATGTTTCCTTGTAATAATGTTATCCTTACACATTTAAAAAATCAAGTCATGCAAAATGATGTTATCGAAAACGTTTCTCTTTTTTCTCAACGTGTCGGAAGCACTTGACTTTAGAAAATTGTATTTTGCGTAACACAAAAGTTGTTGATTTAAAGAGTATCCGCATAATAGATCGACACAGCTGCGTTTAGGCAAGCAATAATTTCTGCTTCAATTGCTACGTCGTTTTCAATCATCATATTAAATCGTCGGCGATTTAGGACAACGCGTGATAGGTATCGAAAAGTTGTTTATTATGAAATGCGTGAAGTAGGTAAAGTACATTATAATTCGCATCAAATGTTCAATATGTTTAAATCTAGTAGAGTAAATCACTTTCCACGCGGCTGTTAGTTTTATCATATTCAAAAAATATTTTCCGAAACTTTTCCCAACTTTCAGGGTCTATCTCGAGGATTACTGCACAAATGCTAGGCATATTGGTACTTATGTCAATGCATTTCTCATGGTGATTCTTTTATATGGTAACGAAATTCAATAATGTTGACATTTTTTAAACATTTTGTGAAATTTTGGAATGTCGTCTGCAGCTGCCTGCCGCGTGGAAAGTGTTAAACATTGTTAATTAAGTCCCGTAAGTTGTATAATGAGGAACGCCGCGGCGAGCCACTATAAGGGGTTATGCCATTTGCAATCCATGCATCCCTACATAAGAAGAGATTATGATAATCTTCGTCACAGCACAGATAGTCAACAGCACAGATAGTTGACTATCTGTGGTCACAGGGAGTGTGAATTTCAAATAGGGTTACCTGCATGGTAACTCTCTGTGTCCAAGGTTTATTAACGGTATACTAGCATTCAAATGTAAAAATCAAATGCGTGCTAGTGTCAATTGCATCACTAGGCCTAGGCCTCGCGGACACACACGTAAATTGGGTTATGCAGTGAAAGGTTCACCAAAGACAAACATAAGATGTGTCTTCATTTTATGTCAATGTGCTATTCTTGCAACGTTTTAAAGTAGCAAACTTCAATTTGGTGAACAAGATGGCTTCTTTCCACTATTGCAGGTTTTTTACTCACTCTATAAGTTGCTATCGCACAAGTTGCTGGGGCCTCAATCTGAACGACGTGGTGTTTGTTTTTAAATACAGTATCGACTCTGTTGTAATGAATACGCTCTGGTCGCTTCGTATTCATTTGCAATTCAGTGATAAGTGTTATCATGGTTATATTTGCCCACACGACGAGCATTGGTGATAGGTCAAGGAACATAACTATTCTACGGATCTGACCGGTCCATGTTTCTTTTTCTTTTCTTTTTTCAATTTTCAACTTTTTATTGTTTACTTCAATTGCACTCCGTTCGTTGGCTTTTCATGCTTTTGTAGCCCTTAACACTTTCCACGCGACAGTCGTCTGCAGACGACACTCCCAAAATTTCAAAAAATGTTTAAAAAATGTCAAAATTATTGAATTTCATCACTTTATTATTTGGAATCACCATGATAAATGCATTACAATAAGTACAAACATGCCTAGTATTGGTTCAGTAATTCTTGATATAGACTTAAAAAGTATGGAAATGTTTCTAATAAATCTGTTTTGTATATGGTAAATGTAATAGCCACGTGGAAAGTGTTAAGGCAGCACTGCAACACTAATACGCACGGTTCATGATACGTATAATTGACTTATACGTAAGATTTATGGTAGCTAAAGTATAGCATTGCATCACCATACGTGTACAAATACATGTGAAATTGAACTTAGACCAATGCAAGACCTATGCAAATATTTCTATATATTATTATGAAAATATTTAGATTGGTATATTAAAGTCACTTATAAACTGCTAAAAGAAATCGGAATTTTTTTCAAGCACAAGATTTTCAAATATGGCAGGATATGTTCATTAAGTGTTATATATCGATGTAAAGCTGATGTGTTCATCTTTACAATGATACCAAATTTGAAGCAATCCCTTGCTCCAGTGCTCAGCTACTTGCTTGAGAACATGTGGAGCCTGGAGGTCACAATCTCAATGTGCCAAAATCAACACTATTTCGTGCTGAAAAGAACATCTTTGTCGTCTGTTCAATGAAGTGTTACATTGACCACTATCATACTACGTATAGTGTACTGTGTTAAGCACAAAATAGTGTTGATTTTGGCACTTTCAGATTGCGACCTCCCCATGTTCTCAAGCATGTGGCTGAGCACTGGAGCAAGGGATTGCTTCAAATTTGGTATCATTGTAAAGATGAACACATCAGCTTTACATCGATATATAACACTTTTTTATGTATATGAGCCAGTGTACTGGTAATTAAACAGTGCGGCCTTAACACTTTCCACGCGGCAGGCGTCTGCAGACGACATTCCAAAACTTCACAAAATATTTAATTTCATTACCATATTGGAATCACTACGATAAATACATTTAAATAAGTACAAGCATGCCTAGTATCGGTTCAGATAGGCCTTGAAAGTTGGGAAAGGTTTCTGAAAAATCTGTTTTGTATGGTAAAACTAATAGCCGCGTGGAAAGTGTTAATGACACCAGAAGCCAAGACATTGAGTGCAAAAAATCTTGATATAATCCGATAGGATAGGTGACCCTGAGATCCCCTTTCGCTGTTGACAAAAGTAAAACGTTTTAACAAATCAGTTTGGAAGCTCTAGCTCAACCATACAGTATATAGATCGATCCTAACTTAAACCTGGAACAGTTTAAGTATCGCCTGGCCGCGTCCCACCAAGCTGTGACTTCAACTTTACTCGGGAGACATCATGTATATTTGCAATTTTCTTCAAATAGTCAAACACTTGTTATTGGCTGTCACACGAGTATATAATATCAGTCCAATGTCTATTTTTTTGCAAACGTCTGTCATGTCTGTGTATGACGACGTATTCACTTGAATTTAACGGAAGATTTTTTTTGTGGGTTTTTATATTATATACAAATGTAGGTCGGGCAGTTAAAAAGGTTCCTTCACTGGAGTTAAAGTAACTTATTTTTCTTAATTAAGTAACATCTTTTCCTGATTTTTCTTAATTTGCTTGCAAACCGTAGAATATGACAAATGAATATCATCCTTCTAAAGTAACTACGTCAAAAAGTCTTAATCCCGTGGGCATTACCGGCCTATCTTAGAGTAGTTCTAATTTGTTTATTACAAGATATACTCATCTGAATAACCAATTACGATACAGCTTTTAAACTATTTCACCCCGATTATTTTAACAATGTCTCTGATTGGTGCAATAAATGATGTATCCATCTTTCTGACCAATCGGCCGGTGGATAACATTGTTTAATCCTAACATTTTTCTTATTCCCCAGAACTTGTGAACTACACAATGATCCCTTCTGAGTGAAAACATGACGTTTCATCTACTGGATCGGATGCCACAGTATCCTACACTCAGTGGGATCTTTTTGTCGCCTTAGAATGTCAATTAATTTAATTTATGTTAAAGAAGTTAAAGGTGTATGTTCCGATCACTTTTTTGGGGCTATGCTTTTTTTCACATCAAGATATTTGATAATAGAAGAATCCCCATATTTTTCTCATTATGTCTGTCAAATTTTAGGGGCCAGAAATGTTCCATTTAGAAATTATAGGCGAAAATGTGGTGAATTACTGCCAAAGGTGGTTAACCACCAACCAGTCTGTGTATTACTTAATGGGCCAATATTTTGTGACCTTGTGCTTCTAAAAATAGAACCGTTGGAGTTATGCAACTCAAACTTTGGAATGCGACAATTTTCAGGATGACCTTTCATGAAAATAGAAAACATCGAGTTGAACATTGGGCCAGCAATCGGATCATCTACCTTTAATTTAGGAGATCACACATGATCATACATGAAATGCTTGATCAATTGTAAACTATTTCTTGCTATTTCTGGCCTATGTAGGCTCTAATAGTTATCAGGGAGGGTTGGTGGATCGGTATTCCTCAACAAATCAATATCAACAAAATAATATTTGTGACAAAACGAACGTTATGCATGATAATGACAATTTTGATAACCCTGCTATCTACCGAAGATAGCAAGATTTTGCATAAAAACTGATAAATAATTCCGTTTGAGTAACAAAATAAACATTTAATTCGGCAACTCATGTAAAAACACAAAGTGGCAAGTGGAGGATATTTAAATATAAAGATAGGATAAGAAAGCCTCAAAAAAATTGATTTAAATCGAGTGAAATTTGATTAATCAGTATCAGCTTTTTCAAGACAAATATTGCATTATTTCGTACTGACCGAATCTTTAAAAGTTATAGAAGTATTAATATCATTGCAGTTAAAATCGATTGAAATGTAATTAATCTTTTTACAATATTGAATTTGTTTCGTTCCGACATCACCGATGTCATTTTAGTCAGGCCGGCAGCGTCCACCATCTCGGTTCGTCAATAACCGTGGCACTTGAAAGAGGTCGCAATGGGTTGTTGACATTATCAAATACAAGATGCAAACACTTATCAAACTGTACTTTAAAGCAGTTAAAGGCCCCCGGGACGATGTCTGCATATGCACGCAGGATGGATGTGGATGTATTCCAAGAAATTGACGATTTGGCCAATCAAAACACTAGTGATAAGATCACCGTTCTTCCCTTTGAGACACAAAGCGAGAACATTGGTTGACTAATAATGTAGATATGGCGGAATTAGAGTTGTAAAGTCCAAATGTTGCACTAAATGGTCAGTGTGTTGGAGTTAGGGTATAAAGGGAATCATGAAAATATATATATATATATAAAGTACAGTGCCGTCGAAATAGTGTTTAACTGTCTGAAGGCTGACAGCAAAATTGTTAACTTTATTTGTTTGGAGTGGCTGTTTTTAATAATAATTCAACCAGCATGCTACTATAGGCTTTTTAAGCCTGGCCCGAGCAATTTGCTTGAGTCTGGTCCCTTCAGGACCCAAGCGTGTGTCTGTACGGACCGACCGTGTAAACAAACAAACAAACAAACTCTCACTGTATTTGCTTCAAAATTATCGAACAGGCCGATAGGCCTACATTAAAAAATTGTCCATTATCAACCAAGATCTCGATAAAATTGACATTTCAATGTATATGTTTTCTGAAAGATTCCTGAACATTGTCCCGAAATCTACAGGATTGTTCAAATAGATTGATTCATTAAGCCTAAAATATGATATAAAATTAAACACTTAGGCCTCAATTAGATGGGCCGGGTTCTTAAAGGTATATTATGTGATCTTTCCAGGGAACGCCCTCAACATCGAAAAAAAAAATGAAAGCAGATTTTCTTGCAGATTTACATTTCTGACCATAAATCGTACATATATTCCAAGTTACCGGGGCGATACGATTCTTAATTACTTCAAAATCATGGTTTTAGAGTGAAAATAAACTGTCGGGATAAACACGACAGTTTTTATTTTCACTCTAAATTCACTCTTAAACCATGATTTTGAGGTAATTAGTAATCGTATCGCTCTGTAACTTGGAATGTATGTACGATTTATGATCAGAAATGTAAATCTGCAAGAAAATCTACTTTCTAAAAAAATCATGAATAGAGGGCGCTCTCTGGAAAAGATCACATAATATGCCTTTAATGCTTCAATTGAGAGCGGAGGCGGGCAGTCGATGCTATTGTAACAGTGCATTTCTCTCTCTTACAAATAAACAGCTCATACTTTCACATCGTACTATTAATACACTCCGCTCCATTTCCCCCTATCATCAGTGCTCATTTATCTTATTAGCTGTCAGTTAGCATTTCAATGTAACCGACAGTATACCATATTATACAAATACACACAGATATCATTTACATTACAGTGGATGACATGTTTACCTAACTTGATATCATTTGTCATATTTTTGTACATGACACTGACACTGACGTCAAATGAAATGATGGATCAGGGTTTTGTACATCATGACAATGCAAAGATTTGGTTGGGTTAGAAATTATATTATTAATCATGTCGAATGGTGCGTGAAGATACTGATGGCACCTATCGGTTTCTTATATTTTGGTTTTTTCGTGGGTCACCCCACAAAGTCTTTCGATGAATAGAATGATGGGTCTTAATATTCGGTCGCATTTAAAGGTAGATGTTCTGATTTCTGGCCCGATTTTCAACTTGATGTTTTCTATTTTATATGAAAGGTCATCCTTAAAATTGTCGCATTCAAAAGTTTGAGTTGCATAACTGCAATGGTCTAATTTTAGAAGCACAGGGTCACAATACATTTGCCTATTGATTAGTACACAAACTGACTGGTGGGTAACCACCTTTGTCAGTAATTCACCACATTTTAGACTATAATTTCTAAATAGAACATTTCTGGCCCCTAAGATTTTACAAACACAATGAGAAAAATATGGGGATTCTTCTGATATCAAAATATCTTGATGTGAAAAAAAATTCATAGCCAAAAAAAAGTGATCGGAACATACACCTTTAATTCAAGGGTAGCCTATTTGGTGACCTTAATTTAAAATAGGGTGGTTAATTAAAATCAAAAAAAAATTCCAATGAAAATACGAACCGAATATAATATGTGTAACCGCGTCTTTTGTAGTTCGTGTGACATGCTCACCCAGTAAATGGGGATATCCAATGTTTCGCCGTCTCCCATGTTTCGCATTATGATGGTGATGGTGGAGCTCTTATCGGAGCGCTTAGAATATATATATATATAGGCAAATAAGATCTTCTCTGATATAGGTAAAATTATTGAATGGCATGGAATACGCTCTATCGACATGCCTGTCGCCAGAAAGTCGTGTTTGACCATTCTCTTTTACGGACAACCTTGTCTCAGCTTGTGTTGAATCAATGGCATCGTAGACGATAAGCCCACTGCGATCCAATCTACGCTATCATTATTCTCTTATTGTATTGATGACGACCACTGTGATAGACGGAGACAGAGACGATACAGAGTGTAACAAAAATGCAGAATAAGTGTAATAGATTACTTTTCTGTCGAAACTTGTTGATGGTCATGATTGAACTTGTTAAAAACAGGTGCTAAATCTGACAAAAGAGAGTCATTTAATTATACAGTGTAAATGTTCCTCCAGGCGGTCCCCAGTCCCCAGCCCAAATGTCACGAGTACAACATTATCTCTGACCGCATTAACCAAGCATGTTCACGAAACCTCTTCATATATAAACTGCTCACAAAAAGTATCGAAACACTTTGAAATGATCCAATATATAGCGGTTCGAAAGGGTATGCATTAATCGAAGCAAAATAACCAAGTGCATAATTTTGTTCTGCGTAATTTGACACCTCGATCGATTAGATACGATGTTGCGGAGCGGAGTTATTGTCATTTCCATGGTCGTGGGTCCAGTTTCAAAAGTGACAATCATCCTATAGAAAGAGATTTGCATTACTGTTTAGAATGATCAGATTCGTGTTTTTCAATAGGGATGAGTGTCACTTTTGAAACTGGACTCACGATCATTGAAATGACAATAACTCAGCTCCGCAACACTGTATCTCAACGATCGAGGTGTCAAAATACGCAGAACAAAATTATGTACTTGGTTATTTGCTTCGATTAATGCATACCCTTTCGAGCCGTTATATATTGGATCATTTCTAAGTGTTTCGATACTTTCAAAAGTTTTGAATATGCTGATACCCTGCGCCTTCAAATCTCGCCAAAGCCCCGACTCAGCCGATATTAATCAACATTTAGTGCACAATAGACTATCCAATCATCATTATAATATTGATAACGCATTTAGTGCGGGGTTTGCTGGCTAAAACATTCAGAATGGATCACTTTCAGAAAAAAGGGTTCTTTTTACATGTTTTAGGAAGGGTCGACCCTTAGGTTACTTCGACATTGACAGGTGTCCTACCGTCAATCCGTCTTTGATTGGAAGTACATACTTAAATACTCAATGAATAATATATTACACATAGCGACATATTATAAAGGTCACCCTTATCCTTATCTTGACAATATACAGATAAGATGGAAACTCATCACAACTATCAGGATGGCAAATTGTCAACATAGGGGTTGTAGCTCAGTGGTAGAGCGCACGCTTCGCATGTGTGAGGCCCCGGGTTCAATCCCCGGCAACTCCATTTTATTAGATAATTTGTTCATCCAGTTCGAAACCAATGAATCAAATACATTTAGTCAAGAGACGCGCAAACCATGAACAGCAGCTTATACACTGAGCCAAAAAAGAAACTTATAAAAAAAAGAAACTTATAAAAATAAAAAAACTTATAAAATGTTAACAGATCACCAAATAAAATTCTGTGCATGAAAATGTACCAAATTTGGATACAATATTGCTGCAATGTGTTGCTTCAAATGGCAGTCAATAACCAATTGTTTGCTTCAATGACACAAGAGAAAAGCGCACTGACCCTATGGTGATCTGTTAAAATGTTATAAGTTTCTTTTTTGGCTCAGTGTATTTTCAATTTCACCATTTTCCAAGTCGTTTGGAGGGTACACTTACATTTACAGTATTCAACCAGCTTATAATAAATTGATTAACTCCAATCCTAAGAATAAGTAAACATTTCTTACTAGCTTATTTTGCCTAAATTAAATGTCAACCGAGAGCCTCATTTTAATTGTAAAGAAATTCCCAAATTGTTGTCTTTATCTTATTTGTTAATTCTGTTATTGATATTTTGGTTCCCCATTTTCTTCCATTTTCACCAATAGGGAAAAGGAACCAAAACATATTTGGAATGCAACTCATTTATTGTATCACATATCATATCATGATAACTTATGTGTTATCATGAAAATGAAAATAGGACTTCACCTTATATTTTGGAGTGTCACTTCCTTAATAATCACCCGATCCTAACGTGCAATATCTCATATTAAAGAAGATGCATTTTTCAACATATTTCAATATATTTAGGTAGGATATATATTTTTAAAGTTAGAAGCCCATTTATTACCTGTATAGTTACTTTTTTTGATGACTGTATTTACTAAACTAGTTAAAGTAAATAAACAATATTAAAACAAAATATCGGGCAATTCAGTGTATATTTTATTGATTTGGAGTTGGGACATTCCTATTCCATTTTTTTTATAAAAGATGTGGAGCTGCCGGGGATTGAACCCGGGGCCTCACACATGCAAAGCGTGCGCTCTACCACTGAGCTACAGCCCCAATCTGTGGGACGTAAAGTAGCGTGCATTTACTTGTAAGTTGATGTGAGCGTAAATAGGTTTATCTAAACTTCTGAAAGTATCAAAGATTAGGATGATATCCATGTATACATAGGTTGGTGATATGTGATACAATAAATTAGTTGCATTCAAAATATGTTTTGGTTCCTTTTTCCACATTGGTGAAAATGGGGAAAAAGGAACCGAAATATCAATTACAGAATTAACAAAGATAACAAATTGGAAATTTCTTTACAATTAATAGCTTAAATTTAGGCAAAATAAGCTAATAATAAATGTGTACTTATTCTTAGGATTGGAGTTAAAGGTAGATGACCCGATCACATTCCGATTTTAAACTTGAATTTTTCTATTCTACATGAAAGGTCATCCTTAAAAAAGTCGTGTTCCAAAGTTTGAGTTGCATAGCTCTAATGGTTCTTATTTTAGACGCACAAGATGCTGTGAACTGTACCCATTGAGTAATACACAAACTATATCGGTGGTTACCACCATTCGCGGTAATTCGACGGTATTTCATCGATTTCTCCGGAATTATACTGATTTAGGCCGTCAAATTTCAGTATGATGATGAGAAAAATACGAGCTTTCATATGATATGAAAATCTCCGTATGTTTGAAATAATTCTGTGTTACGAAAATGTGATCGGGTCATCTACCTTTAATCAATTTATTTTAAGCTTTTGAATAATGTAAATGTAAATGGCCCGACAAACGACTTGGAAAACGGTGAAATGGAAAATATGAGTTGCTGTTCATGTAATGGTTTAAGACGTGTCTCTCGACTAAATGTATTTGATTCATTGGTTTCGAATTGGATGCACAAATGATCTAATAAAATGGAGTTGCCGGGGATTGAACCCGGGGCCTCACACATGCGAAGCGTGCGCTCTACCACTGAGCTACAACCCCTATGTTGACAATTTGCCATCCTGTTAGTTGTGATGAGTTTCCATCTTATCTGTATATTGTCAAGATAAGGATAAGAGTGACCTTTATAATATGTCGCTATGTGTAATATATTCATTGAGTATTTAAGTCTGTACTTCCAATCAAAGACGGATTGACGGTATGACACCTGTCATTGTCGAAGTAACTTAAGGGTCGACCCTTGTTAAAGGGACACAAAGTCATGTTGGAATTTTTTCATTTTAATTAATTTACTTCAGAATTCAAGATGAACATTAAAAATTTCCATTATTGTTGTTTCTATTAAGAAAAAAGAGCGAAACTTGATTAAAACAATGTTTTAAATATGTTGGAATACCACCCTTAACCATGTAAAATGCTGTTTGCGGCTCTACCAGCATTTTTGAATCGACGTTTTGTTGTACAAGAGGGCTGATTTTTTTTAATCCATAGGTGTAAGTTTATACATGTAATACAATTTTTAAAATAAAAAAACCTGTTTTTATCATATATTTTTGTAATTGAGGGCGCTGCCTCCACCACATCTCTTAATGTCCCTTTAAGGAATTTAAATACCATAATTGAGTCGACTGGCTAGAGTCCACGGGTCCAGTGGCGAGGACTGGGTGACTAAAGGGGCAGTCTGGAAAATGGACATACCAACTGTTAAACTCGTCACTTCTTCCAATTATAATATGCTATCTTCTGATGATAGCATTCTCTAAAAGCATGTTATGTATCCCGGCTATCTCTTCCAAAAAAGCTTAAATTATTCCGCAGCGCTACCGTCGTCTGATCAAATCCTCCCCCATCTTCAATACTACAGCTGTCAAATGAGTCAAATAACTTAAAATGACACACAGTTTGATGACATAAATAATCAAATTCTATACCAATTTTGATATAAAGGCCTAACTTTCAATTTTTCCCCAAAAGAGCAAAACATTCCACATTACTATTTCAGTTCACATGAAATGTTTCGTCCGATTTTTTTCGAAGCAATTCAAGTCTTCCAACAAAAATAGACCAATCATAGACATTTATAAATATATATAACACATTTTAAATAGTAGGCCTATGGTATCCAATACCACCGTTTAGATATTGCAGGATACCCTCAAAACTAACGGAGTACTAAGAATAACAAACAAACACCCCCTCCCCCACCCCCCCCCCCCCCCCACACACACACACCCAACACCCCCACACATACCCCTTCCAGAATATAGTAACATAAAATGCTATAAAAGTAAGGGAGCACATCAAAACTCGACCGCGCGGCAACCACCGGTTCCGCCCGGTTGGACCGCATATCATTGTTTAGAACAATAGAAACGGTTTTAATAAGAAACCGGTTGCAACCGCACGGAACCCCACGGAACCGGCGGTTGCCGGGCGGTCGAGTTTTGATGTGCTCCCTAATTATTGGCCATTCCTTACCGTTAATAATGTAAGCATGGGGCTATTCATAGCTCGCCACCTATCAAGGAATAACTATTTGGCGAGCTGAAAATGGTGAAGATGCCCGGGTATTATGTGACGTTTCGGGTGAGTGTTTGCGGATATTAGTGATCATGATTATTATTCAGAGCACCTCAGAAAACTGACATAGTAAGTCTGGGATTAATCAGCTTCCGCAACAGCTAAAACAAGTCTATTTTCGAATGCTGTTTTTATTTCGCCCTGTTGTTATTGCAGCCCTTTTATGGCAAAAGCATGTATCTTATATGTACTTTCCTAATGATATACTTCCTTTTAACATGGATTGTGTTGACTTGGTTCAATAACCCTCACTTAGGAAAAGGTTGCAACCTGTAAAGACAATAAAAGTAATATACTGCCTTTTACCACTACTTGATTTATGGAGAAAAAGGCTAACTTTGATCATGTTAAAAGGAAGTATACTGTTAGAAAACTACATATAAGATACATTCTTTTGCCATAAAAGGGCTGAATTTGGTGTTCACCATCGCGTTCGTCATCGTTGCAATTACGATCTATCATTGTAAGCTAGTTGAGTGGATCTCAAAGTCCATAGGTCAATAAATACAATATGAAAAAAGAATTCTCTTGTGTTTTATGAGTTCTGTTGCAATGATACACCTATCATTTTAACTATTCAATCGTCAATTGATAAATAAGGTTTAACTTGAATATTTAGCCTTATTTGATGTATAGGGGATTCTGGTTGTCGGACCGATGAGGGGAGAACGGCACGGACTTGGGCCGGAGGAGGGGAAAGGGATTTTTTCTTTGGTGAGCAAAGGTAAACATGTTAAAAGAAAAAACATGTCATGATTATAGAGGGTTTTGTCGGCTTTATTAATAAAAAAAACCGAACAAGCAAATTTATATTCGTTCATAACATTTCGATAAAAACATTACATAAAGTAAGTTCCTATAAGTTTTCATTTAATGTCTTAAAAAAACCCGCGCATTTGCTCGGTTTCCGCACATTTCAAAGAAGTTGAAAATATTGTGTTGGCTCATTTCAAAAATCTAAATTTCCCGCACATTCTAAAAATACATTTTAATGTATTAAAAAAACCCGCACATTTGCTCGTTTTCCGCACATTTCAATTAAGATGAATTTTTTTTAACTGCCTTATTTCAAAAATCTAAGTATTCCGCACATTGTAACACTAATACATTTACTTTTCAATCATTTATTAGGCCTACTCATATACAGGGCGAGTCAAAAAGAAGTTTACCCGGATTGGTGATGTTTTAAATAACAAACAAATGACACTCGAGAGTTCAGTAAATCATATATTTAACAGGCATTCTCTCCTGCTTATTAGGAAAAAAGAATGACACAAATTGATCATTGCTAAGAGGAGTTATGCCTATTTTAACAAAATATAGCCTACATCACTAAAAATGTAATTTTTTCAATTTTAAAAACGCACATTTGCTCGTTTAGTGGACCTGCCCATCCATTATCAGACCATTGTCCGACAACCAAACTACAATGTCCATCTGTTATTCTCTAAGATGGATTTTTCTTAAACCTTAAATGGTTTCAAAGGGTTCTAACATTTGAAGAACTTTTTTTCGAAAGGTCAATAGAGAGGTTCTTCATAGAACCTTCAAAACGGTTCTTCAACTGAGAAACATTTGGATGACTCTTTCAGGCTATACAGAGAGACCAAGGATGGTTCTCATATGCGTCTGAGGAACTCATTTGATTCCATTTAAAGGCATACGGTAGTATGTGATATTTTCCAGAGGGCAGTAGATTTTCGTGCAGATTTACATTCTGATCATAAATCATGAATATATTCTGAGTTACTGAGCGATACGAGTACCTAATTACTTCAAAATTATTGTTTAAAGAAAATACACTGTTCTGCTAGCAGTAGCAGAACAGTTTATTTTTCACTCTAAATTCACTCTGAAACCATGATTTTGAAGTAATTAGGAATCAAATTGCTCTGTAACTCATTTGATTTATGATCACAAATGTAAATCTGCAAGAAAATCTACTTTCTAAAAAAATCATGAATAGGGGGCGCACCCTGGAAAAGATCACATAATATGACTTTAAGACCCATTACATGTCCTAAAGAGAGTTAAGATTAAGAACCCTTTTTTCTGAAAGTGATACATCTGAATGTTTTAGCCAGCGAACCCCGCACTTAATTCGTTATCAATATTATAATGTTGATTGGATATGCTATTGTACAGTAAATGTCGATTAATATTGTCTGAGTCGGGGCTTTGGCGAGACTTGAAGGCGCAGGGTATTAGCAAATTCAATATATTTGATTTGGCGTTTATCGTCGAAATAAGTTTAAGTTTACAGTTGGTCAATTGGGTTACCGTTAATCAATTCCTGCTATCTACTGAAGATAGTCGTATCGGATTATAAAGGGATCTTCTATTGTACTAATGGTATACGTTTATATTTTCTGGAGGTTTCGTTAACATGCTTGGTTATTGCGGTCAGAGATAGTTTTGTCCTTTTTAAATTTGGGGTGGGGAGGGTACAGCCTGGAGGAACTTTTCCACTACATATTGTTATGACTCCTTTGGCAATAAGTAATTCCTGGACATGCGCGCATAGCGCGCGAAAATTTGCTTTTTTACCAATTGCTTTCGATTCCTCCTACTGACGTCTTGAAATTTGGTGCGATTCCCCCGAATTATAGTCTAAAGTTGATGAGGGGTAATAAATCCGCATTATTAGTCCATTCTATATGGTACCCGGTCAACTCGACGTTCGGTCAAATCCCTGTCTCTATTTATCACATTGGTCGTCATCAATACGATAAGAGTATCATGATAGCGTAGATTGGATCGCAGTGGGTTGATCATCTACAACAAGCGTGTGCAACCTGCGGCCCGCCGACCTCTAACCTGCGGCCCGCGAAGCAATCCTAAAATTCCCACTGATGCGGCCCGTTTAACCGGAACTCCCTAGTTTTACACAAATGGTGGATTGATTTAGTGGTGTGCTCCCTTATAATTAGTAGGGTGACGCGCTGCATTAAGGAAATATAACTCAAGGCGTAATTGGTGATAAAATTCCTGGTTAAAATGGCGCTGCAGCAGCAACAGCGAGTAAAATGATGAAATTACATGAATAGAAGCGGGTATTCCATGAGCAATAGACTTCCCCTCTCCCTATTACTCCTCCTTCGGATGTGTTTGACAATCACTGCGGCCCGTGAATAGATCTCAAAATCACAATGCGGACCGTGTGGTAGAAAAGGTTGCACATGCTTGATCTACAATGTACTCGATGTCATGGATTCAACACAAGCTGAGACAAGGTTGTCCGTAAAGAGAATGGTCAAACACGACTTTCTGGCGACTGGCATGTCGATAAAGCGTATCAATGTATTCTCTGAGTATTCAACACTTCACCTGTATCAGAGAAGATTTGTTCTGCCTAAATATATTCTGAGCGCTTGTTGTGTGTCCTCGCGCTCTTATAAGAAGGAACTCCACCATATATGTTAATGCTACACTCTAAAAACTGTGTTTAGCAAGTAAATACTTTTCTAAACACATTCTTGCTATCACTTTGTAAACATTTTCAGACGCTAAACATGGCTAAATGTCATGTGTCAAACCACTAAACATTGGTGTTTAATTTCTAAACACTAACAGTCAATACGCTAAACATACCTTTTCTAAACACATCTTTGCCACCACTTTCTAAACACACTTTTTAGAGTGTATACATAGGAGATTCCCCTTTACTGGGTATGCATGTCACACGAGGTACAAAGGATGCGGTTACAAAGTTGTTTCGTATTGTCATTGGAATAACTCTTTGCATTAAGTAACCACCACTATTTAAATTAAGATCACGAAATACCCTTGATTTGAATGCGATTGAATATTAAAATCCAGCTTGATTCTGTTCCACTAAAGGCTTTGAAGCAAGGCTTAGTATCACAATCTTCACGCACACCATTCGACATGATTAACAATATCAATCCCAACCAAATCCTCAGATGTCATGATGTACAGACACTAATCCATCATTTCATTTGACGTCAGTGTCAGTGCCATGTACAAAAATATGACAAATGATATCAAGTTAGGTAAACATGTCATCCACTGTAATGTAAATGATATCTGTGTGTATTTGTATAATATGGTATACCGTCGGTTACATTGAAATGCTAACTGACAGCTAATAATTATAAGATAAATGAGCACTGATGATAGGGGGAAATGGAGCGGAGTGTATTAATAGTACGATGTGAAAGTATGAGCTGTTTATTTGTAAAAGAGAGAAATGCACTGTTACTGTTAGAGCAAGTTGGTTAGAGTTAGCATCGACTGCCCACCGCCTCTCAATTGAAGAATTAGAAAACCGGTCCATCTCATTTTTAAAAGTGTTTAATTGGACATGGTGGTGATTTTATCTCATTGTATAGGCTATAAATGAATTAATTGATATTATCCTGTAGATTTTGGGAACATTTTCAGAATACATAACCAATTAACATGCCAATTGTCTCGATTTTTTGGGTGATAATGGAAAATTCTTTAATGTCTAGGCCTAGGCCTATTCGATAGTTTTGGAGCAAATGAAGTGAGAATTAAATATTATTTCGACGGCACTAAATGGGTCTTTCACATGTACTTTATATTTTTATCTTCTTTTCATGATTCCCTTTATGCTCCCCTATAGATAACTCCGAGACACTGACAATAGTGCAAAATTTGCACTTTGCAGCGCTACTTCGACCACATCTATATTTCTAACCAATGTTCTCTTTTTGTGTCTCAACTCAAACTAAAGAACAGTGATTTTATCACTAGTGTTTTGATTGGTCAAGCCGCCAATATATAAAGAGCGCTTTTCATAGAACACACCCATATCCATCCTGCGTGCATATGCAGACATCGTCCCGGGGCCTTTAACTGTTTTAACGTACAGTTTGATAAGTGTTTGCATCTTGTATTTGATATGTCAACAACCCATTGCGATTTCTTTCAAGTGCCAAGGTTAGGCACAAAAAAAAGTTGACTTGCCCTTTCAGGGTCAAAGTAAGGGTCGGACGGTCGGATTTTGTTTGTTTTTTGTTTGGAAAATTGTTGAAAATTTACTGCACAAAAACACGTTTTAAAGAGAAAACAATTTTGGGGTTTTTTTGTTGATTTTTTCATGTTTTTTTTCATGTTTTTTTTAAACAAGCAGATACTACTCAAAAACACGTTTTTATCTTTCTTTATTGTTATGTGCTTCTTTTAATAAATTCGGATCGGTCGGAAAGGGCAAGTCAACTCTTTTTTTTGTTGGCCTTATTGACGAACCGAGATGGTGGACGCTGCCGGCCTGACTAAAATGACATCGGTGATGTCGGAACGAAACAAATTCAATATTGTAAAAAGATTAATTACATTTCAATCGATTTTAACTGTAATGAATCTGATACTTTTATAAGTTTTAAAGATCCGGCCGGTACAAAAAATGCAATATTTGTGTTGAAAAAGATTAATTAAATTTCAATCGATTTTAGATCAATTTGTTCTGATACATTCTTATCCTATTTTTATTTTTAAATATCCTCACCTACCAATTTGTCCCGCCGAGAGTGGGTTTTTTACATTGAGTTGCAGAATTAAAAAGGTTATTTTGTTAAAATTGTGAGATAGGCTTTTACGACGGGTATTCATAATATAAGTTAAAAGTTTAACGGTTTCGCCGTCGGACAAGTTTTAATCTGTCAAGCTTTCGTCAGGATTAGCTCTGACTTCTTCAGGACCAAATTATTATAATATTAAACAAAACATAGAGATTGCCACTTCTCTTGTTATCATCATTTGGGCTGCCCCTTGCCCGATGATTTGAGAGTAGGTGCCCTTTTCTACTTGTGAAAGAATTGGTGGCTCTGAAAAGAGCCGTTCAGATGGATTGTCGCTTTCACTGAACAGATATGGTGGCTCTGAAAAGAGCTCTACACGTAGGTTGCCACTGGCCTACTATATATAAATTTGGTTCTAAAAGAAACCTCCAAAGGACTGTTATTTTGTTACCCCAGCGGAATTATTTATCAGTGTTTATGAAAAATCTTCGGTATAGATAGCAGGCTTATCAAAATTGTCAATAAATATCATGAACGTTCGTTTTGTCACAAATCTTGTTTTATTGTTATTGATTGTTCAGGCTTACCGATCAACAAACCCTACCTGACCATTAAAGCCTAAATAGGCCAGAAATAGCTAGAAATATTTTAATTTTAAACAATTGATCAAACATTTCATGTATGATCATGACCGCTGATCTCCTAATAAATTATAACCTCTATATAACATAATGTAAAGTAATTGACATTCTTAGGCGAAGAAAAAACACACACTGAGTGTAGAATATTTTAGCATCCGATCCAACTGATGAAGCTTCATGCTCTCACTCAGAAGGGATCATGTTTAGGGGTTTCCAGAAGTTCACAAGTTCTGGGGAATTAATAAGAAAATAATGTTAGGATTAAAAAAAGGTTTCCCACCTTTAAAGACTTGTTGACGTAATTTACTTAATTTACTTAGAAGCATGATGTTCCTTTGAAATAGTCTATGTTTTGCAAGTAAATTAAGAAAAATCCGGAAAAGATGTTACTTCAACTCCAGTGAAGGAACCTTTTATGCCCGACCTACATTGTACATATTAATATAAAGCAACAAACAAACCTTCCGTTAAATTCAAGTGAATAGGTTTACGTCATCATACATAGACGTTAGCAATAGATAGATATCAGACCGATATACTCGTGTGACAATATTCAAGTGTTTAACTATTTTAAGAAAATTACAAATAAGTTTTCCAAGAAAAAAGTGAAGTCACAGCTTATCAATACAAAGTGAGTATGGACTCCTGATAATGATGGCACTTGTCAGTTATGTAATGATGGTATTGAAAATACAAAACACTTTCTATTTACCTGCATGTCACCAATGCTATGTTACCATGTAAACATTTGTATATAATATTTCCTTTTTTATATTTTAAAACATTGTGTAATGTTTATAGACGCATTAGTCAAGATGACTGTTGCCACTGTTCCAAAAGTGTATGTCCGAATAAATAAATAAATAAATAAATATAAGAACCAATGAATACAATAATCTAGAAAGGGCTCTAATTGACTTAAATGGTATTGATGTATTGGTGCTCTTTATCTCAAGTGATCTTAATGTTAAATGTAAATTAATGCTATGTAGTACAACCACCTTCTGTAATATAAGCAAGGTTAATTACTTTTATCATGTATTTGACAAATTCTGTAAATTCTTCTCCAAACGTGCGTGGAAGGCACGATTTGAGATGAAATGCCCAAACAATGATAATTGAATTGTATACACGTCGTATAGCACCATTTTCAACACGTGCTTGACTTAATTGTGATCATTGTTTGATTAACTTTGTGTATTTGTATATTAGGTATATCTTACGTTAAAACATTTCTGTATTAATTTCTGTATATGAACGCACCGTCGGGTAGACGGGTGCCGCTGTTTTAAAAGCGTATGCTCAAATAAATAAATACAAGTAAATGCACGCTACTCTCAAATCACCGATTGGGGCTGTAGCTCAGTGGTAGAGCGCACGCTTTGCATGTGTGAGGCCCCGGGTTCAATCCCCGGCAGCTCCACATAACTTTTATTTAAAAATATGGAATAGGTTTGTCCCAATTTGAAACCATTGAATCAAATACATTTATATTCGAGAAACACGTGTTAACACTTTCCACGAGTCAGGCGTCTGCAGACGACATTCCAAAATTTCACAAAATGATTTTTAAAAAATGACATTTTGTATTGAATTTCAATACCCTATTTTGGAATCACCATGAGAAATGCATGGAAAGCAGTACAACCATGCCAAGTCTTGGTTTGGATCAGTTATCCTTGAGGTAGACTGTGAAAATTGGAAAAGGTTTCTGAACAATCTGTTTTGTATATAGCAATATCAAAGTAATTATTGGCCATTCCTTACCGTTGATAGTGTAAGCATGGGGCTATTCATAGCTCGCCACCTATCAAGGAATAGCAATTTGGCGCGCTGAAAATGGTAAAGATATCCGGGTATTATGTGACGTTTCGGGTGAGTGTTTGCGGATATTAGTGATCATGATTATTTCTCAAAGCACCTCAGAAAACTGACGTAGTAAGTCTGGGATTAATCAGCTTCCGCAACAGCAAAAACAAGTCTATTTTCGAATGTTGTGCTGTTTTTATTTCGCCCTGTTGTTACTGCAGCCCTTTTATGGCAAAAGCATGTATCTTATATGTACTTTCCTAATGATATACTTCATTTTAACATGGATTGTGTTGACTTGGTTCAATAACCCTCACTTAGGAAAAGGTTGCAACCTGTAAAGACAATAAAAGTAATATACTGCCTTTTACCACTACTTGATTTATGGAGAAAAAGGCTAACTTTGATCATGATTTTTCTTAAACCTTAAATGGTTTCAAAGGGTTCTAACATTTCGTCGCTGTTCTGACATACCGGCACATCACGAAAAACAGCGTTTTGAGAAAATCGTGTTTGAAAATTTTCCAATTTTTAAAGACTTGTTAAAGAGCATTTACATCAAATGTCACTATCATTGTCAAAGAACACTAATAGATATATACTTATGTTTGTTATGGGCATGTTACAACAACAAATTGCAATTATTAATTAGGAGTAATTATGTCATAAAGTCATGTGCCGGTATGTCAGACAGTCCTACAGCGATATGCCAGTGATATGCCGGTATGTAGTTACACGGTGGTCTATAGCAGAATATCGTGATGTGCCGGTATGTCAGAATCCAAAATGAGGTTTTCATGCCGGTATTATGTTAAAACCCTGGCATATGACACTAATTAGTGCGGTATCTCATTAATTAATTACCTTTTTGTCTCAATTTTTTTGGAGAATAAAGAGTTTCACTTGTTGATCATAAAATGCAACTTAACTCATTTTGCCCAAAATGGCACATGTGCCGGTATGTCAGAACAGCGACGATTTGAAGATCTTTTTTTCGAAAGGTCAATAGAGGTGTTCTTCATAAAGCCTTCAAAGCGGTTCTTCAACTGAGAAACATTTGGATGACTCTTTCAGGCTATACAGAGAGACCAAGGATGGTTCTCATATGCGTCTGAGGAACTCGTTTGATTCAATTTTCAAGGCATAGTATGTGATCTTTTCCAGAGGGCAGTAGATTTTCGTGCAGATATACATTTCTGATCATAAATCATGAATATATCCTGAGTTACTGAGCGATTCGATTCCTAATTACTTCAAAATTATGGTTTAAAGAGTGAAAATACACTGTTCTGCTAGCAGAACAGTTTATTTTTCACTCTAAACCCATGATTTTGAAGTAATTAGGAATCAAATTGAAAATATATTTATGATTTATGATCACAAATGTAAATCTGCAAGAAAATCTACTTTCTTAAAAAATCATGAATAGAGGGCGCTCCCTGGAAAAGATCACATAATATGCCTTTAAGACCCATAACATGTCCTAAAGAGAGTTAAGATTAAGAACCCTTTTTTCTGAAAGTGATCCATTCTGAATGTTTTAGCCAGCGAACCCCGCACTCAATGCGTTATCAATATTATAATGATGATTGGATAGGCTATTGTACAGTAAATGTCGATTAATATTGTCTGAGTCGGGGCATTGGCGAGACTTGAAGGCGCAGGGTATTAGCAAATTCAATAAATTTGATTTGGCGTTTATCGTCGAAATAAGTTTAAGATTACAGTTGGTCAATTGGGTAACCGTTAATCAATTCCTGCTATCTTCTGAAGATAGTCGTATCGGATTATAAAGGGATCTTCTATTGCACTAATGGATATAAGATTATATTTTCTGGAGGTTTCGTTAACATGCTTGGTTATTGCGGTCAGAGATAGTTTTGTCCTTTTTAAATTTGGGTGGGGAGGGCCGGGACAGGCTGGAGGAACATTTCCACTAAATAATGTTCGATTCCAGTCCCTGTTCATTATGACCAACACCAAGTCTCGACATAAAAGTATTAAACTGGTGTGTGTATGGGGGAAGGTCAGGCTCTCCATCCCCCCCCCCCCCCCCCCCCCCCCCCCCCCCAAAAAAAAGGACTTCACACAATAGCGCGCGAATATTTATTATAATTACATGAATTTGGCAATAAGTAATTCCTGGACATGCGCGCATAGCGCGCGAAAATTTGCTTTTTTACTAATTGCTTTCGATTCCACCTACTGACGTCTTGAAATTTGGTGCGATTCCCCCGAATTATAGTCTAAAGTTGGTGAGGGGTAATCAATCCGCATTATTAGTCCTCTCTTTATATCCCTGTCTCTGTTTATCACATTGGTCGTCATCAATACGATAAGAGTATCATGATAGCGTAGATTGGATCGCAGTGGGTTGATCATCTACAATGTACTCGATGTCATGGATTCAACACAAGCTGATACATAAGTTGTCCGTAAAGAGAATGGTCAAACACGACTTTCTGGCGACTGGCATGTCGATAAAGCGTATCGATGTATTCCCTGAGTATTCAACACTTCACCTGTAACAGAGAAGATTTGTTCTGCCTAAATATATTCTGACCGCTTGTTGTGTGTCCTCGCGCTCTTATAAGAAGGAAGGAACTCCACCATATATGTTAATGCTATACATAGGATATTCCCCTTTACTGGGTATGCATGTCACACGAGGTACAAAGGAGGAGGTTACAAGGTTGGTTCGTATTGTTATTGGGATAACTCTTTGCTTCAAGGAACCACCACACCAGTGGCGTAACCAGCGGGGACAGGGGGAGCCCCCCCCCCCCACCCCTATTTCAAGTCACTGCCCCTTCTTGCCCCCCCCCCCAAAAAAAATGAAAAAGTCTAGTTACGCCACTGCACCACACTTTAAATTAAGGTCACGAAATACCCTTGATTTGAATGCGATTTAATATTAAAATCCAGCCTGATTCTGTTCCACGAAAGACTTTGAAACCAGGTTTAGTATCACAATCTTCACGCACACCATTCGACATGATTAATAATATCAATCCCAACTAAATCCTCAGATGTCATGATGTACAGACACAAATCCATCATTTCATCTGACGTCAGTGTCAGTGTCATATATAAAAATATGACAAATGATATCGAGTTAGGTAAACATGTCATCCACTGTAATGTAAATGATATCTGTGTGTATTAGTATAATATGGTATACTGTCGGTTACATTGAAATGCTAACTGACAGCTAATAAGATAAATGAGCACTGATGATAGGGGGAAATGGAGCGGAGTGTATTAATAGTACGATGTGAAAGTATGAGCTGTTTATTTGTAAAAGAGAGAAATGCACTGTTACTGTTAGAGAAAGTTGGTTAGAGTTAGCATCGACTGCCCACCGCCTCTCAATTGAAGCATTAGTAAATTCGTACATTTAAAATTGTTTTATTGGACATGGTGAAGATTTTATCTCATTTCATTGGCTATAAATGAATTAATTGATATTATCCTGTAGATTTTGGGCACATTTTCAGAATACATAACCAATTTACATTGTTTTCGAATTCTTGGGTGATAATGGAAAATTCTTTAATGTCTAGGCCTAGGCCTATTCGATAGTTTTGGAGCAAATGAAGTGAGAATTAAATACTATTTCGACGGCATTAAATGGGCCTTTCACATGTACTTTATATTTTTATCTTCTTTTCATGATTTTTTTATGCTCCCCTATAGATAACTCCGAGACACTGACAATAGTGCAAAATTTGCACTTCGCACCGCTTCTTCGACCACATCTATATTATCAGTCAACCAATGTTCTCTTTTTGTGTCTCAACTCAAAGGAAAGAACAGTGATTTTATCACTAGTGTTTTGATTGGTCAAGCCGCCAATATATAAAGAGCGCATTTCATGGAACACATCCATATCCATTCTGCGTGCATATGCAGACATCGTCCCGGGGGCCTTTAACTGTTTTAACGTACAGTTTGATAAGTGTTTGCATCTTGTATTTGATAATGTCAACAACCCATTGCGACCTCTTTCAAGTGCCACGGTTATTGACGAACCGAGATGGTGGACGCTGCCGGCCTGACTAAAAAGACATCGGTGATGTCGGAACGAAACAAATTCAATATTGTAAAAAGATTAATTACATTTCAATCGATTTTAACTGTAATGAATATGATACTTTTATAACTTTTAAAGATCCGGTCGGTACGAAAAATGTTATATTTGTGTTGAAAAAGATTAATTAAATTTCAATCGATTTTAGATCAATTTGTTCTGATACTTTCTTATCCTATTTTTATTTTTAAATATCCTCCACTCACCAATGTGTCCCGCCGAAAGTGTTTTTTTACATTGAGTTGCAGAATTAAAAAGGTTATTTTGTTACCCAACGGAATTATTTATCAGTGTTTATGCACAATCTTGCTATCTTCGGTAGATAGCATAAGGGTTATCAAAATAGTTATTATCATGAACGTTTGTTTCGTCACAAATATTATTTTGTTGATATTAATTTGTTGAGGCTTACCGATCAACAAACCCTCCCTGACCGTTAAAGCCTAAATAGGCCAGAAATAGCCAGAAATATTTTTATTTTAAACAATTGATCAAACATTTCATGGATGATCATGACCGCCGATCTCCTAAAATAACCTCTATTTAAGTAAAGTAATTGACATTCTTAGGCGAAGAAAAACCACACTGATTGTAGAATATTTTAGCATCCGATGCAATTGATGAAACTTCATGCTCTCACTCAGCAGGGATCATGTGTAGGGGTTTCCCAGAAGTTCACAAGTTCTAGGGGAATAAGAAAATAATTTTTGGATTAAAATAGTGTTTCCAACCTTTCAAAACTTTTGGACGTAATTTACTTAGAAGCATGATATTCCTTTGTAATAGTCTACGGTTTGCAAGCAAATTAAGAAAAATCCGGAAAAGATATTACTTCAACTCCAGTGAAGGAACCTTTTATGCCCGACCTACATTTGTATATTATATATAAAACAACAAACAAACCTTCCGTTAAATTCAAGTGACTAGGTTTACGTCATCATACATAGACGTTAGCAATAAATAGATATCAGACCGATATACTCGTGTGACAATAGTCAAGTGTTTAACTATTTTAAGAAAATTACAAATAAGTTTCCAAGTAAAAAGTGAAGTCACAGCTTATCAATACAAAGTGAGTTAATGGACTCCTGATAATGATGACACCTGTCAGTTATGTAATGATGGTATTGAAAATACAAAACACTTTCTATTTACCTGCATGTCACCCAATGCTATGTTACCATGTAAACATTTGTATATAATATTTCCTTTTTTCAATTTTTTTTTCAAGTTCAATCTTTTTATAACAATTGGAAACAAAATTATAGTAATGTTAGTAAATATGAACATTGTCGTTATTAAACCAAGTTCAAAGATCTAATAACATCGCGCATACAACTTTCAAGCTTCTAGTCTTACCATTTGCAACTTGAAGGCTGAAATCATGTATATTATAAAATGTTCGCCAATTTTGCGCATGATGGTCAAATTATTAGTATCGCAATTGAAAACAAAATAAATGTTTGATTTACATTAAAAGAGTATGGTCATATCTTTCTCCTTACAATGAGTTGTATTGTTTTTGTTTTATGAGTGTTATGAGTGTTATGATCGATTATTCAGTATTCTTATTTTTAAAAGTGTTTAATTAGACATGGTGGTGATTTTATCTCATTTTATAGGCTATCCATAAACGAATTAATTGATATTATCTACGATCCTGTAGATGTCGGGAAAATTTTCAGAACACACAAACGAATTACCTGCCAATTGTTTTCGAGTTCTTGGGTGATAATGGAAATAGTTTAGAAGTCAATAATGTGAGAGTTAAATGCTATTTCGACGGCACTAAATAGGTCTTTAACATGCACTTGCACTTTATTTCATTTGTTCTTCTTTTCATGATACCCTTTATGCTCCCCTATGACTCTGACACACTGACTATAGTGCAACATTTGCACTTAACAACGTTACTTAGACTATATCTATAGTCAACCAATGTTCTCGTTTTGTGTCTCAAAGGGAAGAACGGTGATTTTATCACTAGTGTTTTGATTGGCCAAATCGCAAATATAAAGAGCGCTTTTCTTTGAACACATCCATATCCATCATGCGTGCATGTGCAGACATCGTCCCGGGGGCGATGTTATTTACCGTAACAAACATTTGATACCTTGACGGAGTAAAGCGTATAGTATACACATGCACATGTATATACATTAATTGTACAGCAATACATCACTGTAAAAAAGAAACATTTATATTTCTGATAACAATTAATAAACACTTAAACACGTTTATTTTTGTGTTTTACGTGTAAAGGTATAGGAGGCGTTGCATACGATAAACGTTTGCATAAACACTACAACACGTTTATAGAGGTATTTGTTGTATAATTAGTAACACCCCAACATGTTTCTTATTGCTGATATAAACATGTTGGTGTGTTAATAAATAATACACAATTACCTCTATAAACGTGTTGTAGTGTTTATGCAAACGTTTATCGTGTGCAATGTCTCCTATACCTTTACACGTAAAACACAAAAATAAACGTGTTTAAGTGTTTATTAAGTGTTATCAGAAATACAAACGTTTCTTTTTACAGTGTGTATACAGTGCTTGGCCAAATGTTTGTTACGGTTAATAAATTCGCGTCCCGGGGGCCTTTAACTGTTTTAAAGTACAGTTTGATAAGCGTTTGCATCTTGCATTTGATAATGTCAACAACCCATTACAACCTCTTTCAAGTGCCACAGTTATTGACGAACCGAGATGGTGGACGCTGCCGGCCTGACGAAAATGACATCTCGATTTTAACTGTTATGATACTGTTATGATACTGATACTTTTATAAATTTTAAAGATCCGGTCAGTACGAAAAAATGCAATATTTGCGTTGACAAAGCTTATACTGATTGATCAAATTTCAAATTTTTTTCTGCTACTTTTTTATCCTGTTTTTATTTTTAGATATCCTCCACTCACCAATGTGTCCCGCTGAGAGTGTTTTTTAACATTGAGTTGCAGAATTAAAAAGGTTATTTTGTTACCTCAGCGGAATTATTTTTCCGTGTTTATGCAAAATCTTGCTATCTTCGGTAGATAGCATGAGGGTTATCAAAATAGTTATTATCATGAACGTTTGTTTCGTCACAAATATTATTTGGTTGATATTGATTTGTTGAGGCTTAGCGATCCACCCACCCTCCATGACCATTAAAGCCTAAATAGGCCAGAAATAGGCAGAACTATTTTACAATTTATCAAGCATTTCATGTATGATCATGACCGCTGATCTCCTAATATAACCTCTATATAACATAAAGTAAAGTAATTGACATTCTAAGGCGACGAAAAGATCCACTCACTGAGTGTAGAATATTTTAGCATCCGATCCAACTGATGAAACTTCATGCTCTCACTCAGCAGGGATCATGTGTAGGGGTTTTCCAGAAGTTCACAAGTTCTGGGGAATAAGAAAATCATTTTAGGATTAAAAAAATGTTTCCCACCTTTAAAGACTTTTTGACGTAGTTACTTAGAAGAATTTGTAGTATTCTACGGTTTGCAAGCAAATTAAGAAAAATCCGGAAAAGGTATTACTTTAACTCCAGTGAAGGAACCTTTTAAGTCATGCCCGACCTACATTTATATATTATATATAAAACAACAAACAAGCTTTCAAATAAATTCAAGTGAATCGGTTTACGTCATCATACACAGACGTTAGCAACAAAATAGATATCGGACCGATATACTCTTTTGACAATAACAATCGTTTAACTATTTTAAGACAATTGCAAATGTAAATGAAGTTTTCCGAGTAAAAAGTAAAGTTACAGCTTATCAATATATATTTGGCCCAGTCTGCTATTTTTATTATAATATAAGAGAGAAAGAAATATGTGTAAACATTTCACAGAATATTGCTTAAAGGTTATATTACTTTGACAATGACAGGAATTCTTTCCCGCTAATCCGTCTTTGAATGGACTTAGGTCTCGTGTGTCACATAATGTTGGAAACCTTTTAAAGCTTTATATCTTTGGTAAAATAATTCGCAGCTCCAAACTGAAAACATATTTGGATAGAGAAAACTTGTAGAATCAATTTGATACCAAACTTGGTATCATTGATTTGAGAAATAGAATCCAAATTCATATATTGATACAAATTTGAAAATTCTCACTGATTAGTTCCTCTAATGAACCAATTCTTATCTGTATGTTTCAATTCAAAATAAGGGTTGAATTGGCTCAATTATCCAATTGCACAGTGCGGTTTCTACTGCATGACAAAATGTTGAATACACATAACACATCAAAACCAACATAATGCTATCAGCATATTAAGGGGGTTGTAGCTCAGGTAGAGCGCACGCTTCGCATGTGTGAGGCCCCGGGTTCAATCCCCTGCAACTCCAATCCTAAGACTTACTATCAATATCAGTTTCTTTTAGCTTATTTTGCCTAGATTAGAGATCAACCGAGAAGGTTAGACCTATTCTTAAACTGAATATTTAGATTTGTATTTGGGAACTAGCCTGTGCGAGTGCTTGCGTTACGAGCATAAGTCAACCCATGCTATCTTCAGAAGATAGCATCAATTGCTAACGATTTATTGTGCTGTTTATGAACGCACACAATGAGCACTACAGCCCAACCCTAGTAATAGGGCCAGTAAAATATAAGTTTGCACTCATGTTTGTAGTTCACATGTATTGCAGGTAAAATTGAGGAGTAAATGTAATATTTACCCTTTTGGCTAGTCAGTATAATGTTGGCCAACTGAAGCATTCGCCACAAACATAATCATTGACAGCTGTTATTCGTCCTTATCATCACAAGAACGAATAGTTATGTTCCAACTTCAAATCAATAAAATAAAGACCTCAACAAGAGAAAGTCATACACTTCTTTATGTCATATAGAGTGATCTCCTTTTCCCCTCAAAAAATCAACATTTTCGATCAAAATCGATGCCTAATTTGGATTCTCTGATCCATTTCCTTTTCAAAAATGTATACTTGTATGATTAATAGTGTAATAATTACAGCACTCACATAATTCAAAAAATCAAGTCAAAAACTTCCTTGAGTCCCCCCTTAACTAACGATTAATTGTGCTGTTTGTGACTGCAAATATATTACGGAGTATTTTTGAGTCAAATTTCTGTAGTTTTGTATTTATCCATAGAATAAGTCTAGCATCGTTTCCATGTATGTTGGATTCAACAGTCGCTCCCAACATAACACTTAATAATATATAGAGAGCAAACGTAAATGGGGCTGTAGCTCAGTGGTAGAGCGCACGCTTCGCATGTGTGAGGCCCCGGGTTCAATCCCCGGCAGCTCCATGTCTTTTGTAAAATGTCGAATAGTATAATGATACTTGTCCAAACTTCGAATCAAGTCAGTGAAAGTCAGCAGTTTTTGGTTTAAATACGATCTGTTTAATTACTTTTAAAATTAAGTAATATAGTTTGGGCTCAATAAAGCCCAAACTCTTTTAACCACCGAAGCGGTAATTGTCAATGGTCATTGTCATCTAATTGTGGGCGTCCTTGGTTACCGTTTGACCATTCACGGCTACTTCCGGTTGCCCGCGAGCAGCCCTTTGTTTGATTGTTTTGCTATGCCCATTTGGTACATTTTGTACTTCATTCGCTCTGTGTTTCCATACTATGAGGATCTGTTGTTAAATAAAACCACTCCCACCCTCCCATATTCATCTTGTTCCGCTTTCAATCGGGATCGTTTTTTGTTTCGTTGGTTGTTTCAGATTAGTTGTTTTGTTTTTGTTTTTTGTTTAAAAATAAAAATAAAGTATATTGTACTAAAATCACGGAATATATTCGTTGCCCACGCGGCTCAACCATGGGGGACCAATTGCCATATCGCCCGGTCATAATTATTCCTTTGTACCTTGCCCACGCGGCTCAACCAGGGGGGACCATTTGCCATATCGCCAGGTCTTAATTATTCCTTTGTACCTTGCCCACGCGGCTCAACCAGGGGGGACCATTTGCCATATCGCCAGGTCTTAATTATTCCTTTGTTTCTTGCCCACGCGGCTCAGTCATGGGGGACCAATTGCCATATCGCCCGGCCTTAATTATTCCTTTGTACCTTGCCCACGCGGCTCAACCAGGGGGGACCATTTGCCATATCGCCCGGTCTTAATTATCCCTTTGTATCTTGCCCACGCGGCTCAACCATGGGGGACCAATTGCCATATCGCCCGGTCTTAATTATTCCTTTGTACCTTGCCCACGCGGCTCAACCAGGGGGGACCAATTGCCATATCGCCCGGTCTTAATTATCCCGTTATATCTTGCCCACGCGGCTCAACCATGGGGGACCAATTGCCATATCGCCCGGTCTTAATTATTCCTTTGTACCTTGCCCACGCGGCTCAACCAGGGGGGACCAATTGCCATATCGCCCGGTCTTAATTATCCCGTTATATCTTGCCCACGCGGCTCAACCATGGGGGACCAATTGCCATATCGCCCGGTCTTAATTATTCCTTTGTACCTTGCCCACGCGGCTCAACCAGGGGGGACCAATTGCCATATCGCCCGGTCTTAATTATCCCTTTGTATCTTGCCCACGCGGCTCAACCAGGGGGGACCAATTGCCATATCGCCCGGTCTTAATTATCCCTTTGTATCTTGCTCACGCGGCTCAACCAGGGGGGACCAATTGCCATATCGCCCGGTCTTAATTATTCCTTTGTATCTTGCCCACGCGGCTCAATCAGGGGGGACCAATTGCCATATCGCCCGGTCTTAATTATTCCTTTGTATCTTGCCCACGCGGCTGAACCAGGGGGGACCAATTGCCATATCGCCCGGTCTTAATTATCCTTTATTTTATATTAATTGAAGTTACCAATTGTTCTACTGCATGATGTAGTGGATGGCATATATTGTAATTTTAAGGAGAAATTTTTAAAAAGTCAGGGATTTAAATCCCAATTATTCTCTTTAATATAAGAAATATTTATAAATGGTAAAAGAAAGTTATTCAATTTATTATGAAGTCAAAAGAAATGTATTACTTCTTCATCCTATAATTGGTATTATATTAATTAGGCCAACTCATTTAGAGTTCAACTAGTTAATTACCGTGCAAAAATCAATTTTCTGAAACTATCACTTGATAAGATTTCATCGGTGGTAGGGCTGTTGGCCATTTAACCATTCCCCTCAGATTTGATTATTTTATATTTCAAATTGATGATTTACAAATTGAATAACATTGAAAGAAAGCATTGATAAATTAGGCCAAGTTTATTTAAAAGTTATAACCATCTTTTAAAATAATTGGAATTCTGTTGAGCTGTTCTCTAAGTTTATGTCCCTTAGGTATATCACTAGGACCCCCAATTATGGTTTGATAATTGTGTATTATTATCCTTTTTTGTACTCGTATCCTTTGTATGGCCAAACATTTAAAAATATTTATCAATGTAATTATTGTAGTATAAGGGCTGATGCCCCTGCTAAATTAAGTATCAACTATTCAACTTATGTAAATATAGTTGTATAATAAAATCTAATTAGTATGGAGCCTCAGGGCTATATAATCTATTTTTGTCTTTGGCTGTGTTTTCAATTCCCGCTGTCTAAGGGTAATGTTTCTTTCTGTATATTCCTCGTTAGCAAAACGCATCGTACATGTAATCGCACGAGTATCACACACTCAAATAATTTGAATTTCAAATTCATCATGCTTGTCCATCACAGCCCTTTTATGGCAAATTGATGTATCTTATATGTACTTTCCTAATGATATACTTCCTTTTAACATGGATTGTGTTAACTTGGTTCAATGATCCTCACTTAGGAAAAGGTTGCAACTTGTAAAGACAATAAAAGTAATATATTGCCTTTTACTACATGATTTATGGAGAAAAAAGCTATCTTTGATCATGTAAAAAGGAAGTATACTGTTAGAAAACTACATATAAGATACATTCCTTTGCCAAAAATAGCGTATTCTTAAACGTAAATTACAGATATGTATTTGGAACCATGCTTTAAGTCAACCACCCATGCTATGTTCAGAAGATAACTAACAATTAAATGTGTTGTTTGTAAACACATGAAATATTGCGCACCCCAGACCTCGGCCCTGAGGAACAGCCGAGGCATGCAATCAGCAGTCAGGTGGGTTTTTTATAATGCATGGATTATTTAATATTAGCCGCCCCACACCCCCCCCCCCCCCCCCCCCCCCACTCCAAAAAACAACCCGCAAATATAAATGTTAGTAAATGACATTTTCAATAGAATGTATATACATAACCAGTTGGGGCTGTAGCTCAGTGGTAGAGCGCACGCTTTGCATGTGTGAGGCCCCGGGTTCAATCCCCGGCAGCTCCATATGTTTTATCTAACAGTTTAGATAATAATGATACTTGTCCCAACTCTTAATCAAATCACTGAGAACAAACCTAATGGTGTGTTTTTTAAATGTTTGTTTAATTAAAAGAGTTCCTTTTCATTGAATCTGATTATAATCCGATATATTGAAATGTCACTCTATTAGATTGAATATTTTCAATCTTTTAAGATCTTTCCCTAAACACAATCGTTAAGATTGACTTGTCAATCTTTTGATTTAAGAGAGTAGGCATGTGTAATCATAGCATTATTAAACGTAAGCGCTTGATTTTTTTTCTTTCTGTATTTAGGCCGACACTCCTCCAAGGCATAAGCGTCATACATTTTAAAAAGGACAGGGACTGTAGCTCAGTGGTAGAGCGTACGCTTTGCATGTGTGAGGCCCCGGGTTCAATCCCCTGCAGCTCCATGTTTTCCATGTATTTTATAAAATGATTTTGAGACATATACATCCTGTCGATAAAAACTGTTTTGTATTATAGTTTGGGCTCAATAAAGCCCAAACTCTTTTAACCACCGAAGCGGTAATTGTCAATGGTCATTGTCATATAATTGTGGGCGTCCTTGGTTACCGTTTGACCATTCACGGCTACTTCCGGTTGCCCGCGAGCAGCCCTTTGTTTGATTGTTTTGCTATGCCCATTTGGTACATTTTGTCTTCATTCGCTCTGTGTTTCCATACTATGAGGATCTGTTGTTAAATAAAACCACTCCCACCCACCCATATTCATCTTGTTCCGCTTTCAATCGGGATCGTTTTTTGTTTCGTTGGTTGTTTCAGATTAGTTGTTTTGTTTTTGTTTTTTGTTTAAAAAAAAAAATATATATATATATATATTGTACTAAAATCACGGAATATATTCATTGCCCACGCGGCTCAACCATGGGGGACCAATTGCCATATCGCCCGGTCTTAATTATTCCTTTGTACCTTGCCCACGCGGCTCAACCAGGGGGGACCATTTGCCATATCGCCAGGTCTTAATTATTCCTTTGTTTCTTGCCCACGCGGCTCAGTCATGGGGGACCAATTGCCATATCGCCCGGTCTTAATTATTCCTTTGTACCTTGCCCACGCGGCTCAACCAGGGGGGACCATTTGCCATATCGCCCGGTCTTAATTATCCCTTTGTATCTTGCCCACGCGGCTCAACCATGGGGGACCAATTGCCATATCGCCCGGTCTTAATTATTCCTTTGTACCTTGCCCACGCGGCTCAACCAGGGGGGACCAATTGCCATATCGTCCGGTCTTAATAAATAAGACAAGATTATTCACGCCAACGTATCTCTGGTCTTAGATGAAACATTAAATCTGGTATGGTGTATTCAACATGTCAAGTGGATACCACTACTTATCGTCTACTGCGGTCCATTAATGGTACGTAAGATCTTTATGTTGGCCAACATCATAACCATGGCATTGTTTTAACTTCGCTAACTGTGGTATTATTCTCAACTAACATTTGTGAAGGACCAGTGTCCGGAAACAGTGGACATAATGGCTGACAATACGGCATCTGTTTCGCCCAGCTTAATGTCATGATTATTGTCATAGACGTTTATATAAAGCGATGATCAAATAAATCGACGACGGATAACGGAAGTAGCCATAGTGGTTACTACATTAGCTATTACCATGATTACCACCGGTAACACACTTTTCCTCATCTAATTTAAAAACGGATACTTGCCTTACTTACCGCACCAATGGCCATTCGAGTGCTACTTCACATCCAGTATTTGCATAATGTTACTATTAATAGTTGTTTCATTTCTAGTCTTCAATCTCTCATAGAATCAGGTTCTTCCGGAGAAAATACAATGTGTCTTATTATAACTGTACTATGGCAAATTTTGCAATGTGTGTTCATGTGATGTCTAGTCTGTTGAGTGCCATGAATTCATACATTTCCCCACTCGACAAATGTATCTCATAACTTAATAATTAGCAGTCCTCCAAATACAGCTTTTAGAACAGTATGGGTGGAATGCTTTTGTTTGTTGATAAAACGTTGATTAACAACACTTACAATCACGTCCGCATACAACTCTTGGGTTCATAAAACAATTGATAACGTTTTAGCAAGTGTTCAGAACATATTGTGGCTTTACAAGTTAATACGCTGTAGCAAATATAAAGGGTTCAACAAAAGAAAGTATACCACTTTGTTTATGTCATTTTGAGTAACTTTCAATTTGTTTTTGTCCAAACAGGTTAGATAGGCATTTAGATGAATCTTTTAGGCATAATTTGATACCACATTTGCCCCCTAACAACAAAGATAAACCATGATTAGCACCATTTAAATGAAAATATCCCATTTTCAAAAGTCGCATTTCCAATACACAGCACGAGAAGAAAGGGCCAATTGTTAACACCACACACATATGCCGTATTTATCCCGTGTACTGATCACCGCGCATATCCCTCAATGCGCGGGCTAATTCAAATGTAAACTGATGCATGGGTGAAGGATTTGAATGTAAAGGAATGTTATGGATGGGTAGAACATGGACAGATACCAAATCTTCTCGTGCTGTGTATTGGAAATGCGACTTTTGAAAATGGGATATTTTCCTTTAAATGGTGCTAATCATGATTTATTTTTGTTGTTAGGGGGCAAATTTGGTATCAAATTATGCCTAAAGGATTCATCTAAATGCCTATCTAGCCTGTTTGGTCAACAACAAATTAAAAATTACTCAAAATGACATAAACAAAGTGGTATACTTTCTTTTGTTGAACCCTTTATGATTTGTATTGTATACATTTATTTTTGTTTCATTTATTTAAATGCGTCCAAATTCATTACACACTGTTTTATATTATAAAACAGGAACTATATACAATGATTTACATGGTGACATAGATTCATGCAATGTTAATGCTACGTGCGGTCCTTAGGCCTTATTTGCCCATATCACAATCCATCATAGCAATGAATTTATTGTTGGGATGGTCCTATGAATAACCTACTTCATGGCAAAATCACAATGTGTACACTAGAGAAATCTGCGTGGTGCTAACAAACTGTCAACTCAAAAGTGCAATACAACTCGTTATAATTGGAATAGCATGGGTTTTGAGTAGTAATGCATTCCAATCTCCAATTTGCCATTTACCTTAATTCATTGCTTTTTACTTAGTATATTATGTGCAGTATTGCTAATTCAGTTTGCATTTCTATGGTTTTTAATTTGGCGCGGTTACTTTGAACATTTAGTATGATGTGTATTTTCGTCTATTTACTTATATTTTGTATACATTGTATATTGTTGATAATGATATTGTTGTATTGTATACTGGCCGCAATTTAAGGTATGACTTCTATGGTCTATTTTAATAAACCTTTTTATGAATGAACGAATATCCTTAGTCAAAAAAGTCCCCGTCTTAGGTTTTCGCCTGAGATTGCTTTGTCTTAAGCCCAACCAATTAGGGCAATTGTTGATTTTGTTCACAATTCTGGATACGGTTCTCTTCTTAACAATTTACGTTAAGACTATTACTGCTGGTAATTATCAAAGATTGGGATATTTGCTTTTGGCGATACTTTAAAGATTTCAACCCCCGGATTGGCTCGGGATAGCAAGCACTTGGAGCCAAATACTATGTTTCTCGTTTTCTCACAGAGTTTTTTCGAGTTGTTCGCAGCCGGCTGCTATCATGGTTAGTCTTGAAAGTTTGTTCTTAACATAAAAGTGGATGTAGGCCTATTCTACTAGCCCTACTTTGTTTCGAGTTATGAAAAATAAGATTGAGTGTTCAAGTCACGCTTTGAATATGTTCTGCTTATTTAATTGCAACTCCTTTAATCACAACCCCAACAAGTTTGCATAACCCTGCACCTAGGCACTAATGATATTTTTAGTGACAAGATCCATGTGGTTAGGATGAGGATCGAGCAAAATCTGGCTGCTATCCGCAACTTGTTCCCCCTTACCAGGATCATTTGGTCCTGGATACTCCCTCGGTTTCATTTTAACCGGGAACTCGTCGCGGTGCTGGTAGCAATTGCATTCGTAACATCAATAAGCACGCCTACCGAGTTTGCTCAATCATGCCCAACACTCTTGTGATCCGTCATTACAAGGTTTTTAATAAGGACACTAGACATCTTTACAGATATGATGGTATTCATTTGAATGATGAAGGTTTACCTGTGTTCAGGTCTCACTTAGAGTCAGCACTTTGCTTTTTCAATGACAACCCTGATGTATTCGCATATCCTAAGGATTAGAATAAATTAAATTAAGGGCTATGATTCTTATTAGGTCCGATTCTCTTACCTCTTTTTAAAAAAGGGGAGGGGGAATAGTCAAGTCTCCCCAATGTCGCCTTGTTTGGAGAAATTTTTAAAAAGTCAGGGATTTAAATCCCAATTATTCTCTTTAATATAAGAAATATTTATAAATGGTAAAAGAAAGTTATTCAATTTATTATGAAGTCAAAAGAAATGTATTACTGCTTCATCCTATAATTGGTATTATATTAATTAGGCCAACTCATTTAGAGTTCAACTAGTTAATTACCGTGCAAAAATCAATTTTCTGAAACTATCACTTGATAAGATTTCATCGGTGGTAGGGCTGTTGGCCATTTAACCATTCCCCTCAGATTTGATTATTTTATATTTCAAATTGATGATTTACAAATTGAATAACATTGAAAGAATGCATTGATAAATTAGGCCAAGTTTATTTAAAAGTTATAACCATCTTTAAAAATAATTGGAATTCTGTTGAGCTGTTCTCTAAGTTTATGTCCCTTAGGTATATCACTAGGACCCCCAATTATGGTTTGATAATTGTGTATTATTATCCTTTTTTGTACTCGTATCCTTTGTATGGCCAAGCATTTAAAAATATTTATCAATGTAATTATTGTAGTATAAGGGCTGATGCCCCTGCTAAATTAAGTATCAACTATTCAACTTTTGTAAATATAGTTGTGTAATAAAATCTAATTAGTATGGAGCCTCAGGGCTATATAATCTATTTTTGTCTTTGGCTGTGTTTTCAATTCCCGCTGTCTAAGGGTAAACATTTGTTTCACTTACCTTTAATCATACTTATTTAGTAGTTTTTCTAATTTCATATTTGCAAATGGAGTACTACTTTTATCCACTTTACAAAATATAGTCCGGGTCACGCTGTCTTCAGAAGATAGCATCAATTGATTCAAAATGATATGATGTGAGTGCTGTTCTCTACTGCACATAACACACGCATACCCTAAACCATACTTCATGGTTTCGAGGATCCGCAGTACATCCCTTTTAAATCATACAGCTTTTCATACATCCGTTTCTTTGTGAATCTGGATCTGTTATCTGAAAATGTTTGAGAGCAATTATCAGATAGAGCATACATAAATTCTTTAAATTGGTTGAAACTTATTTTGAAGATTTATAGAAAGAAAATAAAACGAACGCAAATACATTTTGGTAAATGACATTGCACAAAAGAACACAAATAATCAACTGGGGCTGTAGCTCAGTTTTAGAGCGCACGCTTTGCATGTGACGTGTGAGGCCCCGTCAGCTCCATTTGCTTTACGAACATTTTAACATTACAAATAATGAAACTGTGTTTTCATTCATTTGTTAGTATGCATGGTTTATTTGTACCATACCTGTACGATATGACAATGAAACACGTTGTTTTCTTTTTTGTATAAAAGAAGTAAAACACTTACAAATCTGTTTACTCCTCTTCAACCATACTTCTTTATTTAATATCTTTATATAATTTATTTTGCAAATGGAGCCCTCCTGTTTTATGCAATTTTGAATATTGTCGAGACAAAGCCCAACTCATAATAATGATACCTGTCATTCATTTATTTATGAATACATGTTTTGCACTCGATAAAGTACGTATACAGGCTGTCCTCCTAAAGTACCCATCGATGTCCGAATTTCATTATTTATTTTCATCATAAAAATCAATAATATTAAGTTCTTTGTTTTTTAATCAACTTTGAAATACATGTATTGTAACCTTTCATTAGAATTATAGATCATAGAAATCGGATTATCAACATAAAGATACATCCATGGTGATTTCACAATGGATGATCAAGTTGGTGATTGTTTTCAATTGAAGATAATCCATTAAAAATAGTTTCGATTGCACCAATGAACATGATGAACGCACATTCTGGTAAGCGATTGTCAATGTTGATGCTGATAGTTAATATATCATGCTAAGTCAACCAATGCTATCTTCAGAAGATAACTAACGATTGAATGTCTTGTTTTTGAACACATGAAATGATGCGCACCCCAGACCTAGGCCGCGAGGCATGCAAGCAACAGTCAGTTATTTTTTTATTATGATTGACTTTTTACTAATGGGCCCCTCACATGTATCCGTGTGAGCTGGGCGCCTTACCGTGTGAAAAATGGGTGCGGACGGCGGCACACACGGTGGGCTGTTTCCCGTCCGTTGAACACGTTCAGGGGACTTTGCCGGCCACCGGAGTTTTGAACATGCTCAAAACTCCTAGCGGGTGAGTAAAAGCGGCGGCGAACGATGAGAGCCCGGTATGAAGACGGTATAAGGACGGCGCACCCGTCCGCGCCCATTTCGCGCCCATTCGCAGGGCGGTGATGGACGGTGGTGAACGTCGACCATCTTGGCTGCGAATGGCCGTATGCAGCCTGGTAACCGTTCGCGAAACCGACTCTCAGCAGGAGCTAAAACTCACTCTTTCGAGAGCTCTAGGCGGGACAGCTTTTTTTGTTTTTGGAGTGAAGTTCACTCTTAAAAGAGCGATTTTCACTCTAAAAAGAGTTAAAATCACTCTGAAAAGAGTGAAAATCACTCTTAAAAAAGAGTGAACAATCACTCTGAAAAAGAGTGAAAAATCACTCTTAAAAAAAGTGAAAAATCACTCTAACATCACTCTTAAAAAAGAGTGAAAAATCACTCTGAAAAGAGTAAACTTCACTTCTTAGAAGAGCCGTCCTTCCTAGAGCTCTCACAATAGTGAGGTTTAGCTCTTTTACATTTAGAGAGTATTATAGATGTTGGTTGTACGAATTCCGGAATGCAAATGAAGCGGCGAGGTTGAGCGCTCAGCTTAAAAAGGGCGGTTTGATGATGTAATCAAGACGTTTCGGCCGGTACCCAGGCGTTCCGACCGGTTAGGAGCCGGTATGGAGATGGTATGCACACGGTGAGGACACGGTGAGAACGGTAAGCTAGACCTGTATGAAGGCCGGTGAGCCCGGTACCAGGCCGGTCAGAACCCGGTACAGACCTGGTGTAGAACGGTAACAGACTCCACTGCCGCCCCCCTTAAACGTAAATTATAGATTTGTATTTCGAACCATGCTATAAGTCAACCACCCATGCTATGTTCAGAAGATAACTAACAATTTGTAAACGCATGAAATATTGCGCACTCCAGACCTCGGCCCTGAGGAACAGCCGAGGCATGCAAGCAGCAGTCAGGTGGTTTTTTTATAATGCATGGATTATTTAATATTAGCCCCCCTCCCCACTCCAAAAAATACCGGCAAATATAAAATCTTAGTAAATGACATTTCACAATAGAACGCAAATAACCAGTTGGGGCTGTAGCTCAGTGGTAGAGCGCACGCTTTGCATGTGTGAGGCCCCGGGTTCAATCCCCGGCAGCTCCATATGTTTTATAACATTTTAGATAATAATAATACTTGTCCCAACTCTTAATCAAATCACTGACAACAAACCAAATTTTATTTTAAATGTTTGTTTCATTAAATAGTTCCATTTCATTGAATCTAATTAAAGGGACACTAAGAGATGTGTTGGAGGCAGCGCCCTCAATTATGATAAAAACTGAGATTAGTTTATTTTTATAATTGTATTACATATATGAACTTACACCTATAAGGATTAAGAAAAATCAGCTCTCTTTGTACCAGAAAACGTCGATTCAAAAAATGCTTATTCCGCGGGACCAGCATTTTACGTCCGACAGTATCCCCGTGCAGAACGCGTGATACATAACGCGAACCATATTTTGCATAGAGGGCGTTTTTCAATAAATAGCGATGATATTGTTTTAATCTAGTTTTGCTGTGTTTTTTGTTAGTAGAAACAACAATAATGGCGATTTTTAATGTTCATCTTGAATTCTGAAGTAAATTTTTAAACATTTAAACTTTTCAACACCACTTAATGTCCCTTTAAGAATGTGTAAACATAGCATTATTAAACGTACATTGTAAGCGCTGATTTTCTTTCTTCTTTCAGTATTTAGGCCGACACTCCTCCAAGGCATAAGCGTCATACATTTTCAAATGTATCATAAACTTCCATATCTTCCTCTATCTTCAGAAGGTAGGGTTTTCTTAAATTTAACATAAATTGAGATTTGCATTTTAAAACCATGCAAATGCTTGCATATGCATAAAACGACACATGCTATCTTCAGAAAAGATAGCATCAATTGATTTAACTAACGATTGTTTATGAGCACACAGAATGCGCACGCCCCCCCCCCCCCCCCCCCCCCCATCAGACATTGGCCCGGGGCATACGGACACTTGTTATTTATTTTTGTTTTCTCCATGGCTTTAAACTTTATAGGGTGCTTCGTGCACCCTTTTATAATTACTTAGAGAATAATGACTGCGTAACAACTGTGTTCGTGAATTTGTTTTAAAATCAGAGGTTTTTGTTCTGGTCTGAGGAATTGTCCCGAGGGGCGTAGCCCCCGAGGGACAATTCCGAATGACCAGAACAAAACCCGAGGATTTCAAAACAAATTCACGAAAACAGTTGTTAAGCAGTCATTATTCTCATTCATTACTGAAAAAGGTGCATATTTTATCCAAATCGTTGATTTGTACCGATATAATCTTGCTAATAATTAATTAGTTTTCTGTTTATTTTGTCCACCCTTCTTAGTTATTGAAATAGTCCAAGTCGGGTCATCCCCTCATTAACATTTTTATCATTCAACCAATCAGAAATAAGCTTTAATCGTGTTTCCTCATAACCCATTGAATATTCAGTTTAGGGGCGTGAGGCGTTAATTTGATTGGTCGTTCAGTGAGAAAAACAATGGAACACTTTGGCGCAGTACTTTCGGGCAATTATTAGTAACCTGCGCTCGGCGTGCGCGTTCTCATCTAACGAATACTTTGATTGGAACGCACTTGGTACGCAGCTATCGCGATTATTCATGAAGTAATGAATATGCATCAGTTAAATGCCATAATTTGGTGAGGTTGGTTCGCCCAACACTACATTAGGGTCAGTTACAAGATAAGTTTGCACTCCTTTATACTTCAAATGTATTACGCGGTATTTGTTGAGTCAAATATCTGTAGTTTTGTATTCATCCATAATAAATAATGGAATTGAGGAGTAAGTGCAATATTTACCCTTTTGTTTAGCCAGTATAATTTAAACTAAAGCTACAGACGAATATTCGTCTCAGCTTAAGCGCTGTTTTCTTCTTTCCGTATATGCCGAAACACCTCCAGGGCATAAGCGTCATAAAATTACAAATTTATCATAAACTTCTCCCATTTCCTTTCCTCTTCAGAAGGTTAGGTATTCATAAATTTAACATAAATTGAGATATGCATTTAAGAACCATGCGAGTGATTGCACAAGCATAGGTCGACACATGCTATCTTCAGACTATAGCATCAATTGAATTAACTAACGATTGTTTATGAACACACAAAATGCACACCCCTAAGACATTGGCCCCGAGGCATGCGGACAATTGTCATTTATTTTTGTTTTCCCCATGTCTTTAAACTTTATAGTGGTAGAGCGCACGCTTCGCATGTGTGAGGCCCCTGGTTCAATCCCCGGCAGCTCCATGTCTAGTAAAATGTCGAATAGTATAATGATACTTGTCCCAACTTCGAATCAAGTCAGTGAAAACCACCAGTTTCTGGTTTAAATACGATCTGTTTAATTACTTTTAAAATTATATAAGGCATGTGTAAACATTATTAAGTAATGCTATTTTCTGTATATACTTCTCGTTAGCAAAAGCATCCTAACGCACGCGTATCACACAGTAAAATCCTTGAATTTCAAATTGATCATGCTTGTCCATCATCCTCTATCTGCCAAAAGTAGCGTATTCTTAAACGTAACTTACAGATTTGTATTTGGAACCATGCTATAAGTCAACCCATGCTATCTTCAGAGGATAAATAACAATTAAATGTGTTGTTTGTAAACACATGAAATGATGCGCACCCCAGACCTCGGCCGCATGCAAGCAGCAGTCAGATTGTTTTTTATTATGCATGGATTATTTGATATAAGCCCCCCCCCCCCCCCCCCCCCGCCCCCTCCAAAAAAAACACCCGCAAATATAAATCTTAGTAAATGACATTTCACAATAGAACGCAAATAATCAGTTGGGGCTGTAGCTCAGTGGTATAGCGCACGCTTTGCATGTGTGAGGCCCCGGGTTCAATCCCCGGCAGCTCCATATGTTTTATAACATTTTAGATAATAATGATACTTAATCAAATCACTGAGAACAAACCAAGTGTTGGTGTTTCTTAAATGTTAGTTTAATTTAAAGAGTTCCATTTCATTGAATCTAATTAGGCATGTGTAAACATAAGCGCTGTATTTTCTTCTTTCTGTATTTAGGCCGACACTCCTCCAAGGCATAATCGTCATACATTTTTAAATTTATCATAAACTTCCACATCTTCCTCTATCTTCAGAAGGTAGGGTATTCTTAAATTGAGATTTGCATTTTAGAACCATGCGAGTGTTTACACAAGCATAAATTGACACATGCTATCTTCAGAAGATAGCATCAATTGATTTAACTAACGATTGTTTATGAACACACAAAACGGCAAAAAGAAGCATTCGCCATAAACATAATACTTGACAGCTTTTATTCTCACAAGGACAGGGGCTGTAGCTCAGTTATAGAGCGCACGCTTTGCATATTTGAGGCCACGGGTTCAATCCCCGGCAGCTCCATGTGTTTTATAAATGTTTTTGAGACATATGCATCCTGTCGTTAAAAACTGGTTTGTATTATAGAAATAAAACATTTTCACTTACCTTTAATCATACTTATTTAGTAGTTTTTCTAATTTTATATTTGCAAATGGAGTACTACTTTTATCCACTGTACACAATATAGTCCGGGTCACGCTGTCTTAAGAAGATAGCATCAATTGATTCAAAATGATATGATGTGAGTGCTGTTCTCTACTGCACTTAACACATGGATACCCTAAGGCAATAATTCATTTCATATTACATACTTCATGGTTTCGAGGATCCGCAGTACATCCCTTTAAAATCGTACAGCTTTTCATACATCCGTTTCTTGGTGAATCTGGATCTGTTATCTGAAAATGTTTGAGAGCAGTTACCAGATAGAGCATACATAAATTCTTAAAATTTGTTGAAACTGATTTTGAAGATTTATAGAATAAGAAAAAACTAACGCAAATACATTTTGGTAAATGACATTGCACAATAGAAGACAAATAGTCAACTGGGGCTGTAGCTCAGTGATAGAGCGCACGCTTTGCATGTGTGAGGCCTCTGGATCAATCCCCTGCACACACCGAAAATTTGAATATTACACAATTAAAACACATTTTTTTGCACAATTAAATGTGTTGTTTGTAAACACATGAAATGATGCGCACCCCAGACTTCGGCCCCGAGGATCAGCCGAGGCATGCAACCAGCAGTCAGGTTTTTTTTTATTATGCATGGATTATTTAATATTAGCCCCCCCCCCCCCCCCCCCCCACTCCAAAAAAACACCCGCAAATATAAATCTTAGTAAATGACATTTCACAATAGAACGCTAATAACCAGTTGGGGCTGTAGCTCAGTGGTAGAGCGCACGCTTTGCATGTGTGAGGCCCCGGGTTCAATCCCCGGCAGCTCCACGGGTTTTTTAAATGTTTTTAAGACATATACATCCTGTCGTTCAAAACTGTTTTGTATCATAGAAATAAAATATCTTCATGTGTTTCACTTGACTTTAATCAAACTTATTTAGTAGTTTTTCTAAATTTATATTTGCACATGGAGTACTACTTTTATCCACTTTACAAAATATAGTCCGGGTCACGCTATCTTCCGAAGATAGCATCAATTGATATGATGTCAGTGGTGTTCGACTGCAGATAACACATGCATACCCTAAGGCATGAATTCATTTCATATTGCATGCTTCATGGTTTCGAGGATCCGCAGTACATCCCTTTAAAATCATACAGCTTTTCATACATCCGTTTCTTGGTGAATCACTGAGAACAAACCAAGTGTTGGTTTTTCTTAAATGTTAGTTTAATTTAAAGAGTTCCATTTCATTGAATCTAATTAGGCATGTGTAAACGTAAGCGCTGTATTTTCTTCTTTCTGTATTTAGGCCGACACTCCTCCAAGGCATAATCGTCATACATTTTTAAATTTATCATAAACTTCCACATCTTCCTCTATCTTCAGAAGGTAGGGTATTCTTAAATTGAGATTTGCATTTTAGAACCATGCGAGTGTTTACACAAGCATAAATTGACACATGCTATCTTCAGAAGATAGCATCAATTGATTTAACTAACGATTGTTTATGAACACACAAAACGGCAAAAAGAAGCATTCGCCATAAACATAATACTTGACAGCTTTTATTCTCACAAGGACAGGGGCTGTAGCTCAGTGATAGAGCGCACGCTGCTTTGCATATTTGAGGCCACGGGTTTAATCCCCGGCAGCTCCATGTGTTTTATAAAATGTTTTTGAGACATATGCATCCTGTCGTTAAAAACTGGTTTGTATCATAGAAATAAAACATTTCACTTACCTTTAATCATACTTATTTAGTAGTTTTTCTAATTTTATATTTGCAAATGGAGTACTACTTTTATCCACTTTACACAATATAGTCTGGGTCACGCTGTCTTAAGAAGATAGCATCAATTGATTCAAAATGATATGATGTGAGTGCTGTTCTACTGCACATAACACATGGATACCCTAAGGCAATAATTCATTTCATATTACATACTTCATGGTTTCGAGGATCCGCAGTACATCCCTTTAAAATCGTACAGCTTTTCATACATCCGTTTCTTGGTGAATCTGGATCTGTTATCTGAAAATGTTTGAGAGCAGTTACCAGATAGAGCATACATAAATTCTTAAAATTTGTTGAAACTGATTTTGAAGATTTATAGAATAAGTAAAAACTAACGCAAATACATTTTAGTAAATGACATTGCACAATAGAAGACAAATAGTCAACTGGGGCAGTAGCTCAGTGATAGAGCGCACGCTTTGCATGTGTGAGGCCTCTGGTTCAATCCCCTGCACACACCGAAAATTTGAATATTACACAATTAAAAACACATTTTTTTTGCACAATGGAGTGTAACTTCATTTTAAATAAGTCCGATATTCATGATCTAAAATTCTAATGAAACGGTACAGTATAGCAAATATGGTAGAAAAACAACGGATCTAATCTTATTGATTTTGATGATGAAAATAATTATTGAACTTTGGGCATCGATGGGTACTAATCATTTTGAGACAGCCTGTATCTTCAGAAGATAATGTGTTGTTTGTAAACAAATGAAATGATGCGCACCCCAGACCTCGGCCCCGAGGATCAGCCGAGGCATGCAACCAGCAGTCAGGTTTTTTATTATGCATGGATTATTTAACATTAGGCCCCCCCCCCCCCCCACTCCAAAAAACACCCCCAAATATAAATCTTAGTAAATGACATTTCACAATAGAACGGAAATAACCAGTTGGGGCTGTAGCTCAGTGGTAGAGCGCACGCTTTGCATGTGTGAGGCCCCGTGTTCAATCCCCGGCAGCTCCACGTCTTTTTAAAATGTTTTTAAGACATATACATCCTGTCGTTAAAAACTGTTTTGTATCATAGAAATAAAACATCTTCATCTAAATGTGTTTCACCTACCTTTAATCAAACTTATTTAGTAGTTTTTCTAAATTTATATTTGCACATGGAGTACTACTTTTATCCACTTTACAAAATATAGTCCGGGTCACGCTATCTTCAGAAAATAGCATCAATTGATATGATGTGAGTGGTGTTCGACTGCAGATAACACATGCATACCCAAAGGCAATAATTCATTTCATATTGCATACTTCATGGTTTCGAGGATCCGCAGTACATCCCTTTAAAATCATACAGCTTTTCATACATCCGTTTCTTGGTGAATCTGGATCTGTTATCTGAAAATGTTTGAGGGCAGTTACCAGATAGAGTAAATTCTTAAAATTTGATGAAACCTATTTTGAAGATTTACAAAAAAAGAGAAAAAACTAACGCAAATACACTTTGGTAAATGACATTGCACAATAGAGCACAACATAGTCAACTGGGGCTGTAGCTCAGTGGTAGAGCGCACGCTTTGCATGTGTGAGGCCCCGGGTTCAATCCCCGGCAGCTCCATGTGTTTTACAAAAAAATAATTTGTTAGTATACATGGTTTATTTTGAACAATACCTGTACTTACAGTTAAGCCCACAAATATTAATACCCTTTGAAAAATAGTAGTGTTTCTAAATTTGTATTTGCAAATGGAGTACTACTTTTATCCACATTACACAAATATAGTCCGGGTCGCGTATTTTCTTGGTGAATCTGGATCTGTTATTTGAAAATGCTTGAGGGAAGTTAATAGCATACATAATTTTTTTGACAACATTTTGAAAATGTAAAATTTGTTATAACTTATTTTGAGGATTTATAAAAAACTGAAGAAAAAAATAACGCAAATACATTTTTGGTAAATGACATTGCACAACAGAACACAAATAATCAACTGGGGCTGTAGCTCAGTGGTAGAGCGCACGCTCGCTTTGCATGTGTGAGGCCCCAGGTTCAATCCCCGGCAGCTCCATGTGTTTTAAAATTTTAAAAAATGTTAGTATACATGGTTTATTTTGTACCATACCTGTTACTTACAGTTAAGCCCACAAATATTAATACCCTTTGAAAAATAGAAGTGTTTCTAAATTTGTATTTGCAAATGGAGTACTACTTTTATCCACATTACACAAATATAGTCCGGGTCACGCTATCTTCCGAAGATAGCATCAATTGATATGATGTGAGTGGTGTTCGACTGCACAGAACACATGCATACCCTAGGGCAATAATTCATTTCATATTGCATACTTCCTGGTTTCGAGGATCCGCAGCACATTCCTTTAAAATACAGCTTTTCATACATCCGTTTCTTGGTGAATCTGGATCTGTTATTTGAAAATGCTTGAGGGAAGTTAATAGCATACATAATTTTTTTGACAACATTTTGAAAATGTAAAATTTGTTATAACTTATTTTGAAGATTTATAAAAAACTGAAGAAAAAAATATCGCAAATACATTTTTGGTAAATGACATTGCACAACAGAACACAAATAATCAACTGGGGCTGTAGCTCAGTGGTAGAGCGCACGGTTTGCATGTGTGAGGCCCGGGGTTCAATCCCCGGCAGCTCCATGTGTTTTACAAACAAATGAATATTACAAATAATGAAACCGTGTTTCATTAATTTGTTAGTATGCATGGCTTATTTTGTACCATACCTGTACGTACAGTTAAGCACACAAATATTCATACCATTTGAAAAATAGTAGTGTTTCTAAATTTGGTTATTTTTGCAAATGGAGTACTACTACTCCATTTTTACTACTTTTAGTACTACTTTTATCCACATTACACAAATATAGTCCGGGTCACGCTATCCTCAGAAGATAGCATCAAATGATATAATGTGAGTGTTGTTCTACTGCACATAACACACACATACCCTAAGGCAATAATTCAGTTCATATTGCCTACTTCATGGTTTCAAGGATCCGCAGTACATCACTTTAAAATCATACAGCTTTTCATATATACATCCGTTTCTTGGTGAATCTGGTTTTATTATGCATGGATTATTTAATATTAGCCCCCCCCCCCCCCCCCCCAACTCCAAAAACACCCGTAAATATAAATTTTAGTAAATTACATTTCGCAATAGAACGCAAATAACCGTTTGGGGCTGTAGCTCAGTGGTAGAGCGCACGCTTTGCATGTGTGAGGCCCCGGGTTCAATCCCCGGCAGCTCCATATGTTTTATAACATTTTAGATAATAATGATACTTCTCCCAACTCTTTCTTAATCAAATCACTGAGAACAAACCAAATGGTGTTTTTTAATGTTTGTTTAACTAAAAGAGTTCCATATCATTGAATCTAATTAGGCATTGTGTCATCATAGCGTTATTAAACGTAAGCGCTGTTTTTTTCTTCTTTCTGTATTTAGGCCGATACTCCTCCAAGGCATAAGCGTCATACATTTTCAAATTTATCATAAACTTCCACATCTTCCTCTATCTTCAGATGGTAGGGTATTCTTAAATTTAACATAAATTGAGATTGCATTTTAGAACCATGCGAGTGCTTGCACAAGCATAAGTCGCCACATGCTATATTCAGAAGATAGCGTCATTTGATTTAACTAACGATTGTTTATGAACGCACAAAATGCACATCCCATCAAACATTGGCCTCGAGGCATTCGGACAATTGTCATTTATTTTTGTTTTTCCCACGGCTTTAAACTTTATAGTGGTAGAGCGCACGCTTCGCATGTGTGAGGCCCCGGGTTCAATTCCCGGCAGTTCCATGTCTAGTAAAATGTCGAATTAGTATAATGATACTTCAGAAGAAAGTATCAATTGATTTAACTACCGATTGTTTATGAACACACAAAATGCACACCCATCAGACATTGGCCCCGAGACAATTGTCATTTTTTTTTGTTTTCCCCATGGCTTTAAGCTTTGTAGAGCGCACGCTTTGCATGTGTGAGGCCCCGGGTTCAATCCCCGGCAGCTCCATGTCTTTTGTAAAATGTCGAATAGTATAATGATACTTGTCCCAACTTCGAATCAAGTCAGTGAAAACCACCAGTTTTTGGTTTAAATACGATCTGTTTAATTACTTTTAAAATTATATAAGGCATGTGTAAACATTATTATTAAACGTAAGTAATGTTTCTCTCTGTATATACTCCTCGTTAGCAAAGAGCATCCTAACGCACGAGTATCACACACTCAAATAATTAGAATTTCAAATTCATCATGCTAATCCATCATCCTCTATTTGCCAAAAATAGCGTGGCAATATTAGCCCCCCCCCCCCCCCCCCCCCCACTCCAAAAAACACCGCAAATAAAAATCGTAGTAAATGACATTTCACAATAGAACGCAAATAACCAGTGGGGCTGTAGCTCAGTGGTAGAGCGCACGCTTTGCATGTGTGAGGCCCCGGCAGCTCCATATGTTTTATAACATTTTAGATAATAATGATACTTGTCCCAACTCTTTCTTAATCAAATCACTGAGAACAAACCAAATGGGTTTTTTTAAATGTTTGTTTAATTAAAAGAGTTCCATTTTATTAATTCTAATTAGGCATTGTGTCATCATAGCATTATTAAACGTAAGCGCTGGTTTTTTCTTCTTTCTGTATTTAGGCCGACACTCCTCCAAGGCATAAGCGTCATACATTTTCAAATTTATCATAAACTTCCACACCTTCCTCTATCTTCAGATGGTAGGGTATTCTTAACTTTAACATAAATTGAGATTGGCATTTATAAGAACCATGCGAGTGCTTGCACAAGCATGATTCGACACATGCTATCTTCAGAAGATTAATTTAACTACGATTGTTTAGCACACAAATGCGCACCCCATCAGACATTGGCCCCGGGGCATACGGACACTTGTTATTTATTTTTGTTTTCTCCATGGCTTTAAACTCTATAAGGTGCTTCGTGCACCCTTTTATATATAATTACTATGCATCAGTTAATTGCCATAATTTGATGAGGTTGGTTCGCCCAACACTACATTAGGGCACGTTACAAGATAAGTTTACACTCCTAAAACTTCAAATGTGTTACGCGGTATTTGTTGAGTCAAATACATGAAGTTTTGTATTCATCCATAATAAATAATGGAATTGAGGAGTAAGTGCAATATTTACTCTTTTGTTTAGCCAGTATAATTTAAACTTAAGCCAGAGACGAATACGGTATTCGTCTCAGCTTAAGCGCTGTTTTCTTCTTTCCGTATATGCCGAAACACCTCCAGGGCATAAGCGTCATAAAATTACAAATTTATCATAAACTTCTCCCATTTCCTTTCCTCTTCAGAAGGTTAGGTATTCATAAATTTAACATAAATTGAGATATGCATTTAAGAACCATGCGAGTGATTGCACAAGCATAGGTCGACACATGCTATCTTCAGACTATAGCATCAATTGAATTAACTAACGATTGTTTATGAACACACAAAATGCACACCCCTAAGACATTGGCCCCGAGGCATGCGGACAATTGTCATTTATTTTTGTTTTCCCCATGTCTTTAAACTTTATAGTGGTAGAGCGCACGCTTCGCATGTGTGAGGCCCCTGGTTCAATCCCCGGCAGCTCCATGTCTAGTAAAATGTCGAATAGTATAATGATACTTGTCCCAACTTCGAATCAAGTCAGTGAAAACCACCAGTTTCTGGTTTAAATACGATCTGTTTAATTACTTTTAAAATTATATAAGGCATGTGTAAACATTATTAAGTAATGCTATTTTCTGTATATACTTCTCGTTAGCAAAAGCATCCTAACGCACGCGTATCACACAGTAAAATCCTTGAATTTCAAATTGATCATGCTTGTCCATCATCCTCTATCTGCCAAAAGTAGCGTATTCTTAAACGTAACTTACAGATTTGTATTTGGAACCATGCTATAAGTCAACCCATGCTATCTTCAGAGGATAAATAACAATTAAATGTGTTGTTTGTAAACACATGAAATGATGCGCACCCCAGACCTCGGCCGCATGCAAGCAGCAGTCAGATTGTTTTTTATTATGCATGGATTATTTGATATAAGCCCCCCCCCCTCCCCCCCCCCCCCCCCCGCCCCCTCCAAAAAAAACACCCGCAAATATAAATCTTAGTAAATGACATTTCACAATAGAACGCAAATAATCAGTTGGGGCTGTAGCTCAGTGGTATAGCGCACGCTTTGCATGTGTGAGGCCCCGGGTTCAATCCCCGGCAGCTCCATATGTTTTATAACATTTTAGATAATAATGATACTTAATCAAATCACTGAGAACAAACCAAGTGTTGGTGTTTCTTAAATGTTAGTTTAATTTAAAGAGTTCCATTTCATTGAATCTAATTAGGCATGTGTAAACGTAAGCGCTGTATTTTCTTCTTTCTGTATTTAGGCCGACACTCCTCCAAGGCATAATCGTCATACATTTTTAAATTTATCATAAACTTCCACATCTTCCTCTATCTTCAGAAGGTAGGGTATTCTTAAATTGAGATTTGCATTTTAGAACCATGCGAGTGTTTACACAAGCATAAATTGACACATGCTATCTTCAGAAGATAGCATCAATTGATTTAACTAACGATTGTTTATGAACACACAAAACGGCAAAAAGAAGCATTCGCCATAAACATAATACTTGACAGCTTTTATTCTCACAAGGACAGGGGCTGTAGCTCAGTTATAGAGCGCACGCTTTGCATATTTGAGGCCACGGGTTCAATCCCCGGCAGCTCCATGTGTTTTATAAATGTTTTTGAGACATATGCATCCTGTCGTTAAAAACTGGTTTGTATTATAGAAATAAAACATTTTCACTTACCTTTACTTATTTAGTAGTTTTTCTAATTTTATATTTGCAAATGGAGTACTACTTTTATCCACTGTACACAATATAGTCCGGGTCACGCTGTCTTAAGAAGATAGCATCAATTGATTCAAAATGATATGATGTGAGTGCTGTTCTCTACTGCACTTAACACATGGATACCCTAAGGCAATAATTCATTTCATATTACATACTTCATGGTTTCGAGGATCCGCAGTACATCCCTTTAAAATCGTACAGCTTTTCATACATCCGTTTCTTGGTGAATCTGGATCTGTTATCTGAAAATGTTTGAGAGCAGTTACCAGATAGAGCATACATAAATTCTTAAAATTTGTTGAAACTGATTTTGAAGATTTATAGAATAAGAAAAAACTAACGCAAATACATTTTGGTAAATGACATTGCACAATAGAAGACAAATAGTCAACTGGGGCTGTAGCTCAGTGATAGAGCGCACGCTTTGCATGTGTGAGGCCTCTGGATCAATCCCCTGCACACACCGAAAATTTGAATATTACACAATTAAAACACATTTTTTTGCACAATTAAATGTGTTGTTTGTAAACACATGAATGCGCACCCCAGACTTCGGCCCCGAGGATCAGCCGAGGCATGCAACCAGCAGTCAGGTTTTTTTTTTATTATGCATGGATTATTTAATATTACCCCCCCCCCCCCCCCCCCCCCCACTCCAAAAAAACACCCGCAAATATAAATCTTAGTAAATGACATTTCACAATAGAACGCTAATAACCAGTTGGGGCTGTAGCTCAGTGGTAGAGCGCACGCTTTGCATGTGTGAGGCCCCGGGTTCAATCCCCGGCAGCTCCACGGTTTTTTTAAATGTTTTTAAGACATATACATCCTGTCGTTCAAAACTGTTTTGTATCATAGAAATAAAATATCTTCATGTGTTTCACTTACCTTTAATCAAACTTATTTAGTAGTTTTTCTAAATTTATATTTGCAAATGGAGTACTACTTTTATCCACATTACACAAATATAGTCCGGGTCACGCTATCTTCCGAAGATAGCATCAATTGATATGATGTGAGTGGTGTTCGACTGCACATAACACATGCATACCCTAAGGCAATAATTCATTTCATATTGCATACTCCATGGTTTCGAGGATCCGCAGTACATCCCTTTAAAATCATACAGCTTTTCATACATCCGTTTCTTGGTGAATCTGGATCTGTTATTTAAAAATGCTTGAGGTAAGTTAATAGATAGGGCATGCATAATTTTTTTGACAACATTTTGAAAATGTAAAATTTGTTATAACTTATTTTGAAGATTTATAAAAAACTGGAAAAAAAATAACGAAAATAGATTTTTGGTAAATGACATTGCACAACAGAACACAAATAATCAACTGGGGCTGTAGCTCAGTGGTAGAGCGCACGCTTTGCATGTGTGAGGCCCCGGGTTCAATCCCCGGCAGCTCCATGTGTTTTACAACAACAACAAAATTGTTAGTATACATGGTTTATTTTGTACAATACCTGTACTTACAGTTAAGCCCACAAATATTAATACCCTTTGAAAAATAGTAGTGTTTCTAAATTTGTATTTGCAAATGGAGTACTACTTTTTTCCACATTACACAAATATAGTCCGGGTCACGCTATCTTCCGAAGATAGCATCAATTGATATGATGTGAGTGGTGTTCGCATAACACATGCATACCCTAAGGCAATAATTCATTTCATATTGCATGCTTCATGGTTTCGAGGATCCGCAGTATATCCCTTTAAAATCATATTCATATCATACAGCTTTTCATACATCCGTTCCTTGGTGAATCTGGATCTGTTATTTGAAAATGCTTGAGGGAAGTTAATAGATAGGGCATACATAAATTCTTTGACAACATTTTGAAAATGTAAAATTTGTTATAACTTATTTTGAAGATTTATAAAAAACTGGAAAAAAACGAACGCAAATACATTTTTGGTAAATGACATTGCACAATAGAACACAGATAATCAACTGGGGCTGTAGCTCAGTGGTAGAGCGCACGCTTTGCATGTGTGAGGCCCCGGGTTCAATCCACGGCAGCTCCATATGTTTTACGAAGAAAAAAAAAGGTAGGGTCACAAAATTTCGCACGGTCACAAACAATTCGCAGTCCAAAAAGCACAACAGTCAAACAATTATGCCCAATCCTAGTCCTTATTTTTTTATCTTATGCGAATTTAGCGTCCCGGTATTGCGAATTTAGCGTCCCGGTATTTGGAGCCAGGGGGGGGGGGGCACTTTCCTCCCATGCCCCCCCCCCCGGTCGGTACGCCCCTGATACCTGTACGTATATAACAATGAAACACATTGTTTTCTTTTTTGTTTAAAAGAAGTAAAACACTTTAAAAATCTTTTTACTCCTCTGCAACCATACTTCTTTATAATGTATCTTTTTATTTATTTTTCTAAATTTGGATTTTGCAAATGGAGCCCTACTGTTTTATGCATTTTTGAATATTGTCAAGACAAGGTCCAACTCATAATAATAATACCTGTCATTCATTTATTTATGAATAAATGTTTTGCACTCGATAAAGTACGTACAGGCTGTCCCAAAATGATTAGTACCCATCGATGCCCAAATTTTATAAAATCAATGATATTAAGTTCTTCTTTTTTTTAATCAACTTTGAAATACATCATGGAAATCGGATTATCAAACTGAAGAGTTTCATCCCAGTGTGTAAGGGATGGTGATTTCATCCTTTCGACAAAGTGCAAAAAATGTGTGTAATAAAATTGATTGGAAAAAAAACCTCTCTCGTCTGCTAATCTCAACTTTTGTTCCCTTCTTCCCGGGCCTTCTTCTCTCTCTAACTGTCATTAGTTATGGTTGTTCGTATAACTATTGATTCTTATTTAATTTAATTTGAAGGGTATACGAGGGGGTATCAAAAAGTTTTAGAAATCACCCAGACGTGAATGAGCCAGAAACTTCATTTTGATATGTGATCCTTCAGACATCTTTACAAAGTCCCTGTGCAAAGTTACACATTTCTCCTACTATTTATTGCCTGTCCACAGACTGCCATTGTAGAGATCCTCAGATTGACCGCCATTGATTGATTCTCAGATTGCCTCAGATTGTGTTATTCCCGAAACAGCATTAAATAGTTTTAAAGTTTTGACAGAAAGGGGTCAAAGGTCATTACAAACAAGATTGGTGACAATAGGGTGTACACAGATTGACCTCTACCATGACATTTGACCCTTTCTGTCAACACTTTTTGTTGCTGTTTGGGGAATAACACAATCTGAGGCAATCATGTGGATTAATCAATGGCGGTCAATTTGAGGAGCTCTACAATGGCGGTCTGTGGACAGGTAATAAATAGTAGGAGAAATGTGTGACTTTGCAGAGGGACTTTGTAAAGATGTCTGAAGGATCAGTTCAGTTCAGTTCAGTTCAGTTCAGTTTATTTTCCACAAATGAGATACATAATAATGACAATACAATTAATATACTATGGTAGGTTGACCAAATCAGAGCAGAGCTCGGGAAGTACTGGCCACCTAAATAAAATCATTAGCTATAATGCAAAGAACTCGAGTGTATGTTGGCAACGGCATGAACAAAATTACAATAACAGATCAGTAACGATTATAGTGTACATCTGTGAATAATGATTATGTAAGACATCAAGGCGATAGAATACGGATTTATATAAGTACCGGTATAATTATACATTATTAGGAATGAAGTTCCTTAGTTATGACCTCATGAATAAAACGATAGTAAATATTTTTTTATATCTATTGTTAAAACTTCTGACTGATTTACAGTGTCGAATATCATCATTAATGTCAATAAGATTGGTGACAATAGGGTGTACACAGATTGACCTCTACCATGACATTTGACCCTTTCTGTCAACACTTTTTGTTGCTGTTTGGGGAATAACACAATCTGAGGCAATCATGTGGATTAATCAATGGCGGTCAATTTGAGGAGCTCTACAATGGCGGTCTGTGGACAGGTAATAAATAGTAGGAGAAATGTGTGACTTTGCAGAGGGACTTTGTAAAGATGTCTGAAGGATCACATATCAAAATGAAACTTCTGAGTGATTTCTAAAACTTTTTGATACCCCCTCGTACAATGTTTAACACACTTTTTCAGATCGTAATGCTTTCTTTCTATTTTATAAGTGTTTAGGCACTTTTGAATAGCTATTGATGTGGCATTGGGTGACTTAGCAGTGGCCTGGATTTCACATTGGATAATCAAGTAGGTGATTGTTTTCAATTGAACATAATCCATTACAAAAATAGCTTCAAATGCACCAATATACGCACATTCTGGTAAGAGGTTGTTAAAGTTGATGTTGATATACTGTGTCAAATTCTGTTTCAAATTGGAACTAATTCACAAAATGTGCACATTTCAGCTAAATTTAATCAACATGGCACGAACTGCTGGCACCATCACTGGGAGTGATTGTACGGACCATCCCATATCAAAATCATCGAGGATGTATCCCCAAATCCCGCAACCCACAACTTCAGTCCCTTTGCTTCTTTCTATATAACATATAATTTGCAGATAGAAACAATTCCTTTACCCAAAACATGCACGCAACATCTCTAGCAACATCGATTATAGTTTTATGTTGTTGAAAAGGTAATGGATTATCTAACTGTTTACCCATTTTGTCAGGAACTCCACCCCAGATGTAAACAAGAAATCTAAGTCACTGCACTGTAAATCTAGCTAATTCGGTGGTGTAAGAAAATTACACAACACTGTTTAATTTATGAACCTAGCAACTATTTGTTTTTAAAAAAATGCACATAACTTCTTGTAAACTTTCACAAGGTTGTGCAACATTTTACACAAGTTGTGTGCTTTTTTAAACGACCGGTTGCTAGGTTCATATGTTATAAACAGTGTGGTTGTGTAACTTCTTTTTTACACAACCGGATTAACTGTGTGCTATAATGTATATCCCTCAAATAAGCCTCAAAACTAGCCCATTAGAAACAAAGCATGTAATCACTCAAGCATGACGAATATTTCATACCCTTCAAATTTAATTAAAATAAAGAATCTTTTAGTTATTTTAACAACGATAAGTAATGATAGTTAGTTAGAAAGAGAATTATATTAGCAGACGAGAGAATATCTGTTTATTTCAAACATTTTAAAACACACATTTCTTTGCACTTTGTCGAAAGCGTGAAATCATCATCTATTAAACAGTGAGATGTATTTGCAGTTTGACGAGTCCAACTTCCATGATCTACAACGAAACAACGAAACAACGAACCTAATTTTTATGATGAGAGAAATTAATGATGGTGCGTCGATGGGTATTAATCATTTTGTTGGGACGGCCTGTATACGTACCTAACAATATTAAACACATAAAGTGTTTTCTTGTTGTTATGTAGAAGTAAAACACTTTTACATCTTTTTACTCACCTTTAACCATACTTCTTTAACGTTATCTGTATTTATTTTTCTAAATTTGGATTTACAAATGGAGCCCTACTTCTGTCCACTTTACAATAATATAGTCCGGGTCGCGCTATCTTAAGAAGATAGCCATCGAGTGATTCAAATGATATGATGTGAGTGCTGTTCTACTGCACATAACACATATGCATACCCTAAGGCAATAATTCATTTTATATTGTATACACCATGTTTTGTTATGATCTTTAGTACATCCCTTTAATATCATACAGCTTTTCATACATCGTTTTCTTGGTGAATCTGGATCGGTTATCTATAAATGCCATAGGGCCAATACCAGAGGTCCTATACATAACATTCCCAATACGGTATTTGACAATTGTTGACACATTTTTGGACAATATTTTTGACAACATTTTGAAAAAATTAAAATTGCTGAAACTTATTTTGAAGATCTACCAACAACAACAAAAACCTAACGTAAATACATGTTGGTCAATTACATTACACAATAGAGCTTTGGCTGTAGTTGCTCAGTGGTAGAGGCACCCGGTTCAATTCCCTGCATAGCTTCATGTGTGTGTCTGTTTTCAATTTTGAATGATGCATACACAAGGCCCAACTCCTAATGATGAAACCTTGTTTTTATGTTTTGTACCAAATTAAATATGTACATAACACTATTAATACAAGTATTCCCTTTTTGTTTTGTTACGTTTTGCACGCGGTTTTGTTATTGACATTTTCAGTCACCTTTAACTTCTTTTTTAACGTATCTGCATTTATTTTTGCTAAATTTGGATTTGCAAATGGAGTCTTACCTTCGCCCAAAATAAATTGTTTAACATTTTTGGAATCTTTTCTTTTCCCTAACATTTTCATGACGAAATGAACCACATTTCTATTTCTTCGTCCCCTTACGGTACATACCCTCGTCGTACATTTACTGTCTTGATATTGATAAATTGGAATGCATTCTTTACATCTACTATTTTATAATATTTATTTCCCCTCTCGACAAATCTTGTTGTACAATGTATTATAGGCCATCATTTAATATGATAGAAAGTATCCCTTTAAAATGATCACGCTGCTGTAATCGTAAGTTACAAATAGAACTGCTTTTTGCCTAACATTTCCACACGCACGCGTATCAACCAACTCTTCTTCTTCAGAATTCGATAGATGGCGTAGACCGATTAAATGACTATGAGTATAAGCAGCAGCATCAGCAGTGAGTCTTACAGTGCTCTGTCAAAGTGGGGTTATTTTGCATGCGATTTGAGACCACATGTATCATGTGTATTGTTAAGGGTTTTCCAGCACCAAAATCACTCCCCATGTTTAGGGATTTGTTTGAAAAAAGCGACAGGGTGGCGCAAAAAAGCGACAGGGTGGCGTAAACCTACATGTATACCTTATACGTGAGTACCCCCGAGATTTAATATTATCCAACAAGGATTCAAATATGACTTTATTTATTCCAGATTGTCTTCTAAAATTCATACGAATTATAAAAAGTAATCATGTTTTGACCAATTATTGCCAATATTGAATTCCACATTGGATGACATATCTTTTGTATAAAAATGAGGGAATGGTCATAGTTTTACGCCACGAGCCCAGTGATGTTCAGCGCATGATGTTTCGGGAAATATTCCTCAAATCAGTGGCGTAACTACACTGCAAATCTAAATGTTAATGATTTGAGTAACGGATAATTTACACTTGAATGCGTTAATGCGTAAAGATTGTACAGTAAACATGGTAAAGGTATAGGATGTGTTCATTAAGTTCCATTGAATGTTCACTTATTAACGCCTGATGAACGCCTGAAAAATACAAAGATTTATACCGTGTTAAAGAGTTCATACGTGAACACACGGACATGTTAAAGGCATCCAAAGTGTTCAAATATGAACTCTTTATGTTAACCTACGTATTTTTCAGGCGTTCAGGCGTTTATGTGTTAATAAGTAAACACTTAATGAAACTTATTAAACACATCCTATACCTTTACTGTACAATAGAGCATTAACGATAAGTGTTAATTATCCGTTACTCAAATCATTACACTTAGATTTGCATAGTGTAGGGTCTTCAATTTGGGAGGGGGCATGAGAGGGAACAGGCCTGGGGAGTAGGTGGCGGGGGCGGCATAACCGACTATTTTTTGTCAATATAGGCCTACATTGAGTTTGTCATTTCATTTGGGGGAATCAGGGGGCAAGCCTTCTGGTCTGGAAGGGGGATGCCCCCCCCCCCCCCCCTGCCCCCTTCAGTTACGCCACTGCCTCAAATCAAACTGAAATTCTCGCTTGCAGAACCAATTTTATTTTTTGCCTTCACAAAAACTATTATAGAAGCCTTATCCGAGACGTAATAGTCCGGGACATCAGCAGTGTGGTATCTTTTGACATTGCTATCTTGCCCTGTAGCAATGCGGATGCTTTCATATATTATTCCAATTGACCATGTTTATATTGCAAATGACCGGGCTGTCATACGGCGGTGTATGAAACATGGAATTATCGTTGAGTTTATTACGTTAGAGCATGTAAAATCTATGGTTAGAGAGATAATTCCCTTAAAGCAGAATTTGTTCAAATGGTGCTGTTGGTCATTGCATTCATATAATCAGAGGTCAGGTGTGGTATGGGGGGTGTGGAGGGGGGGGGGGGGGGTTCTGCCATTGACCATGGCAATGTATCATGTGTAAAATATATTAAAACTTTCCACGCGGCAGTCGTCTGCAGACGATACTTCAAAACTTCACAAAATTTTAAAAAAATATCAATATTATTGAATGTCATCATCATATTTGGAATCGCCATGACAAATGCATTTAAATATGTACAAAAATGCCTAGTATTGGTTCAGTAATCCTTGAGATAGACTTTGAAAATTGGGAAAGGTTTCTAAATAATTGTATTATGGTAAACTAATACTATAGCAGCATGGATAGTGTTTTCTCTTGATCATTCCTCCTGCTCTTTAGTTTTAACAAACTTTTTTTTATAAAACCCTTGCAATTTTGTATTGCCGTGAACATTTCGCCAATAATGGCAATATATGAAACAGGGTTTACACTTTTATGTATAGCTTTAGAATTGACACATTTAAACAATTAAGTAATTTTACTGATATTTAAAAAATTCTACTCACTCTGATGTTGGGCCTAAATAAGGTAACATAGGTCTGTATACTATAGGCTTTTTATAATAACATTATGTATGTAAACAGGGCCTATAGTTACAAGTTACAATGATCCAACTTGTTTTATGAAGCCTGTGGCGTACCATAAGCATCGTTACTTTAGTGTTGGGCGATATTTTTAAAACGGATTTATTGTAATAATATTGTCCACGCTTCTAACGACAGAACGGATTACTGACCACCCCGAATTAAGTTGTTATCAAAAATAACACGATATCTAATGGAATCCTTTATTTGTGAAGTTCAAACTCCGTGTGCTATTTTTGCTAATGCTTTGACAGAGCCAACACAGCCCAACGAAATGGACGATCAGGATATCTTTCATATGTCATAGAAAACGTTGGACATACCGTATTTGAGGAGGGGTCGGAACTTAGGATCAGAAACTGGTTTACATTCCCCCGGGTACATTCCACGCGACTATTGGTTTTATCATATACAAAACAGATTTGTCAGAAACCTTTCCTCAGTTTCAAGTTCTAAATCCAAACTTGGCATGTTTGTACTTATTTCAATGCATTTCACATGGTAATTCCAACTATAGGCTAGTCATGAAATTTAACGCTTTTGAAATTTTCGAAGCATTTTGTAAAATTTGGAATGACGTCTGGTCTGCAGACGCCTGCCGCGTGGATGGAAAGTGTTAACATGGTTAAGAAAACAGTGTTGTTTGTTCGGGGTGGGTGAGGGGGGGGGGGGGGGGGGGGGGGGGTGAGGATTGGGATATTTTAATATTGGAAACTGTTTATTCATTAAGAGGATAGTAGAGATGTGTGTTAATATTTAACTCAACGTTTTCCTTCAACGTAAACCTTCTGAGACGAATATACCTGGTATATTGACAAATGTACCAGGTATAGGCCTATGCGTCTAAGGGTAAACCATCACCTCATTTTGAAGCTAAAAACTATACGTCTAAGGGTAAACCGTCACCTCATTTTGAAGCTAAAAATGGATTCCTGTGATTTAGCATTTTCCTATATATACTTTTACTTTGTTCACAAACCGAGGGAGTTTACAGCACTCAACACTCTCAGAATAAATGGGTCAATAAGAAACGAAGCGTAGCTTTCACTCACGAGGTATAGTTTGTTTTCCTTAATGCAAGCTAAAAACTGATGTCTAAGGGCAACATATGCCAGTTTTATCAGCTTAACTTCTTATTTTTCCACATGCGGTGGGAGCGGGCCGGGGACGCGGGGGGCTTGTCACCCCTAATATCACGACCGCTCTGCACCCCCCCCCCCCCCCAATAAATGTTACAAGCGCGGGCTCCAGAGAACATGTGTATCAAATATGCCCCCCCTCCCCACCTCCCAAACAAAAGAAAAGGATAATTAGCGATGTCAAACACTAGTATATTTCAACACATTCTGCATGCATGAACAATCATCTCCTCTGAATATTTACCCCTCCCCCGGGCCCCTCCCCATGATTCTTCGTCGAAAGATTGCCAAGCACCCTCGCGACCTAACCTAACCACCAAACACAATAAACATGATTATCTTGCTCAGAAGCTAAAGTTTTAAATTTTGAAAAATAGATTGACTCAGATTTCACCACGTATGTACATCAAAAGAGCTTTCAGCTGACCCAATACCAGACCCCTTTTAGGATAATATCAAAAAGCTATTTTAAAATTCATCAGAATGCGTGGTCCGAAAATGCGCTATTCCATTTGAAATCCACACCCCTATGGAAATAGAAGACATTACCTTATCTTCCACACAGGACGTAGGGTATGCGAATTTCCAAGGGGTTACCTGTATGGGCGGCTGACTCCATCTGAAATCTACTCTTCCATACTCTCTAAATGTAAAACGAGTGGAAAGAGTGGAAATTCACTCGAAAAGGAGTGAAGGGAGTGAAACGCAGGACAACCCGTTCTAGAGTGGTAAATTTTCACTCTAAAATGAGTGTGAAAGTTAATTTTTCACTCTCAATAGAGTGGAACATTGTCATATAAAATCCCCTTTCACTCCTTTTAGAGTGTTTTTCCAACGTGTTGTTCTGCGTTCAACTCCTTGAACCGCGGTAGAAAACCATTCTTTTACATTTAGAGAGTAGGGGGTGTATGAAGTTCAACTGGAATATCCTAGTGTATAAAATACTTGGCAAGGAAACCTGTATATTATTATTAACTTGACGATGCTCAAATTGTTGTCTTTCAGCGCGGATTGTCTTTGCGTCAATTTGCACGTCAACTAAAACTTGTTAAAAGCATTTCAAACCCAATTATTTACTTTAGTTTACACGGTTTAAGCCTAATAGATACACGTGTTTATCTGGTTTGAAAGGGCTCAACTCGGGACTCATCTTTATTATCAGTCTCTTGAACTGTTTTAATAATTTACTTTAAAAGGGAGCATCCCACCCCATAATTGACGAAGAGTACAGTGAACTGATTTATACACAAATCAAATTCCTACGAAAAGCGTTATCAAAGCAGTGCACGCCAGAATTGTATGCTAGTATTCTCACAAACTATGAGAGTGCAAGTTATGTGACAAATACTGTCAAGACAGTCAAGTTATGCATAATTTGGGGCGGGGGCAAGAGGGAACAGGCCTGATCGGGGGGCGGGGGGGGGGGGGGGGGGGGGCATAACCGCATAATATTGTTTAATATAATTATTTGATTTAACTTCTTTTTCACATTAATATTTACCTACCACCGCCTTCGTGTTCATCATTCCTTACCCATACCCTAATGACCGAAACCCTAACCTAACATAAATCTCAATTTAACCCTAAATCTAAATTTCAACCTAAATCTAAACTTAAACCTAAATCTAAATTTAAACCTAAATCTATATTTAAACCTAACTCTAAATTTAAACCTAAATCTAAATTTAAACCTTAATCTAAATTGAAACCTAAATCTAAATTTAAACCTAAATCTAAATCTAAACCTAAATCTAAATCTATACCTAAATCTAAATCTAAACCTAAATATAAATTTAAACCTATATCTAAACCTAAATCTAAATTTAAACCTAAATCTAAATTTAAACCTAAATCTAAATTTAAACCTAAATCTAAATTTAAACCTTAATCTAAATCTAAACCTAAATCTAAATCTACACCTAAATCTAAATCTAAACTTAAATTTAAACCTACATCTCAATTTAAACCTAAATCTAAATTTAAACCTAATTCTATATTTAAACCTAAATCTAAATCTAAACTAAACCTAAATCTAAATCTAAATCTCAATATAAACCTAAATCTAAATTTCTAAATTTAAAACCTAAACTTAACCCATTATCGTTTAGTAAGTGTACATACTTCAATCTCATTGGTTAACACGTATGAAATCTGATCCATATCGTGTAAACAACAAGTCAAACCACACGATATATTCCATATCGTCGATTAACCGCGTTACCAGATGGCGCGAAATGATATTACGTGTAAAGCGATTGCTTTGCGTCTGTGGAAGAGTTGCTTAAAATACGATAAACAAATAAAATGGCGGATGATTTAAATGCAACCGAGTCGATTTCTGTTACATTCTGAGGCCGAAATATACCGCAAAAAGGTCTAACCCACGCCAACAAATAAATGATCTGCATATAACCTAACCAGACATGTTTTTCGCGATGATTTTATGGACAGAGGCGATGGCGCAGAGCCTGTTAAAGGGTTGAATTTTACGCAGGTAAGGAAGGGAAGAGAATTCAGCGCCTTGCTCTAACTAAACTAGATACTATAATCAAAACAAACAATTGTCGATCAGAGCGTCCTGATCTGAGCGCTCGCGTTCACAAAGGTTTAACGCGGTCTTGAGACGCACTGCATTCCAAACAACAGGCGCGCAACGCTGTCATGGTCACGCACATGGTCACGCAGATTGTGCACACGCAAGGGAATGATTTGGAATGATCGACAATTATTTGTTTTGATTATAGTATTGTTTGACGTTTAGTTTTCCGCGAGTGTTTAATACAATTTTTATGTCATATCACATTCGGCCTGCGGCCTCATGTGATATGACATGCCAAACCATAGGTATTTTTCCGTATTGTGTGAACATGCAGGAGATAACTAATAAAACCATGTCATATTGGCATGTCTGAAATTAACAGGTCTTGTATCTACGGAAGATACTGGCGAATTGGGCTATTCCGGTAGAAATCCACTCCCGATGTAAGGCATGACCTTAAAGGGACACAATGTTATGTTGAATTTTTTATTTTCAATTAAAGGCATATTATGTGATCTTTTCCAGAGAGCGCCCTCAATTCATGATTTTTTTAGAAAGTAGATTTTCTTCCAGATTTACATTTCTGATCATAAATCGTACATACATTCCAAGTGACAGAGCGATATGATTCCGAATTACCTCAAAATCAAGGTTTTAGTGTGAATCTAGAGTGAAAATGTAATCCGTCGTGTTATCACGACAGTTTATTTTCACTCCAAAACCATGATTTTGAAGTAATTAAGAATCGTATCGCCCTGTAACTGGGTATGTACGATTTATGATCAGAAATGTAAATCTGCAAGAAAATCTACTTTCAATTTTTTTTTTCGATGTTGAGGGCGTTCCCTTGAAAGATCACATAATATACCTTTAATTTACTTCAGAAAAAACCCCAGCAAAACTTGATTATAACAATGTTTTAAATATGTTGGAATACCACCCACCATGTAAAATGCTGGTTGCGGCTCTACCAGCATTTTTGAATCGACGTTTTGTTGTACAAAGAGGTCTGATTTTTCTTAATCCTTATAGGTGTAAGTTCATACATGTGACACAATTGTAAAAATATACAAATCCCAGTTTTTATCATATATTTTTGTAATTGAAGGCGCTGCCTCCACAACATCTCTTAATGCCCCTTTAATCTTCCACACAGGGAGTGTATAGATTTAAAATGGATTCATACATGCAAGTAACCCCATTTGAAACTCACATGTCCTATGGGTGTAGGCCTATGGATTTACTGTTTACCATCTCCATTGTTATAAAGGGTTCAACAAAAGAAAGTATACCACTTTGTTTATGTCATTTTGAGTAACATTCAAAAAAAAATTACCACACACAATGTCGTAAGACCCAACGCATTTGTACTGTGCGATCGATAGCCCAGTCAATCCTGGCTAATACACACACCCCGAGAGACCCCAATTGGTCCTTTTTTCTCGTGCTGTGTATTGGAAATGCGACTTTTGAAAATGGGATATTTTTCTTTAAATGGTGCTAATCATGGTTTATCTTTGTTAATAGGGAGCAAATTTGATATCAAATTATGCCTAAAAGATTCATCTAAATGCCTATCTAGCCTGTTTGGTCAAAAGAAAATTGAATGTTACTCAAAATGACATAAACAAAGTGGTATTTTTTGTTGTTGTTGAACCCTTTAGTATGGGCTAATTCATCCATCAATACAAATTACACACATATCTATACAAATCAACAATCATCAAACACCAGAAGTTGTTGAACATAACCCGTATAAATCAATTAGCAATTATATTTGTAGTATTTATATATGATTGACCTTCTCAAATATATTGGCATTCTACTCTGGCCATTTCTTGAGACATCTCAAGAACGTGGTCAAGCATCTTTAAGTGGACAGATCAATTTGATGACGGTCACTGACGAATAATATTGTTTAATATTATTTGATTTGTCTTCTTTTTCACATTAATATTTACCTATCACCGCCTTCGTGTTCATCCTTACCCATACCTAAATCTAAATTTAAACATAAATCTATATTTAAACCTAACTCAAAATTTAAACCTAAATCTAAATTTAAACCTTAATCTAAATTTAAACCTAAATCTAAATTTAAACCTAAATCTAAAAAATAGATTATCTATACCTAAATATAAATCTAAACCTAAATATAAATTTAAACCTACATCTAAACCTAAATCTAAATTTAAACCTAAATCTAAATTTAAACCTAAATCTAAATTTTAAACTAAATCTAAATGTAAACCTAAATCTAAATCTAAACCTAAATCTAAATCTAAACCTAAATCTAAATCTAAACCTAAATTTAAACCTACATCTAAATTTGAACGTGAATCTAAGTTTAAACCTAAATCTAAATTTAAACCTAAATCTATATTTAAACCTAAATCTAAATCTTAACTAAACCTAAATCTAAATTTAAATCTATATTTAAACCTAAATCTAAATTTAAACCTAAATCTAAATTTAAACCTAAATCTAAATTTAAACCTAAATCTAAATTTAAACCTAAATCTAAATCCAAACCTAAATCTAAATATATACCTAAATCTAAATCTAAATCCAAACTTAAATTTAAACCTACATCTAAATCTAAACCTAAATCTAAATTTAAACCTACATCTAAACCTAAATCTAAATTTAAACCTAAATCTAAATTTAAACCTAAATCTAAATTTAAACCTAAATCTAAATCTAAACCTAAATCTAAATCTATACCTAAATCTAAACCTAAATCTAAATTTAAACCTACATCTAAACCTAAATCTAAATTTAAACCTAAATCTAAATCTAAACCAAAATCTAAATCTATACCTAAATCTAAATTTAAACCTAGGCCTACATCTAAATTTAAACCTAAATCTAAATTTAAACCTAAATCTATATTTAAACCTAAATCTAAATCTAAACTAAACCTAAATCGAAATCGAAATCTCAATATAAACCTAAATCGAAATTTCTAAATTTAAAACCTAAACTTAACCCAAAACCATGTCATATTGGCATGTCTGACATTAACAGGTCTTGTATCTACGGAAGATACTGGCGAATTGGGCTATTCCGGTAGAAATCCACTCCCGATGTAAGGCATGACCTTAAAGGGACACAATGTCATGTTGAATTTTTTTAATTTCAGTTAATTTACCCCAGCAAAACTTGATTATAACAATGTTTTAAATATGTTGGAATACCACCCTTAACCATGTAAAATGCTGGTTGCGGCTCTAACCAGCATTTTTGAATCGACGTTTTGTTGTACAAAGAGGGCTGATTTTTCTTAATCCTTATAGGTGTAAGTTCATACATAATTGTAAAAATATACAAATCCCAGTTGTTATCATATATTTTTGTAATTGAGGGCGCTGCCTCCACCACATCTCTTAATGTCCCTTTAATCTTCCACACAGGGAGTGTATAGATTTAAAATGGATTCATACATGCAAGTAACCCCATTTGAAACTCACATGTCCTATTGGTGTAGGCCTATGGACTTACTGTTTACCATCTCCATTATTATAAAGGGTTCAACAAAAGAAAGTATACCACTTTGTTTATGTCATTTTGAGTAACATTCAAAAAAAAATTACCACACACAATGTCGTAAGACCCAACGCATTTGTACTGTGCGATCGATAGCCCAGTCAATCCTGGCTAATACACACACCCCGAGAGACCCCCAATTGGTCCTTTTTTCTCGTGCTGTGTATTGGAACTGCGACTTTTGAAAATGGAATATTTTTCTTTAAATGGTGCTAATCATGGTTTATCTTTGTTGTTAGGGGGCAAATTTGGTATCAAATTATGCCTAAAAGATTCATCTAAATGCCTATCTAGCCTGTTTGGTAAAAAAAAAATGAATGTTACTCAAAATGACATAAACAAAGTGGTATTTTTTGTTGTTGTTGAACCCTTTAGTATGGGCTAATTCAACCATCAATACAAATTACACACATATCTATACAAATCAACAATCATCAAACAGCATAAGTTGTTGAACATAACCCGTATAAAATCAATTAGCAATTATATTTGTAGTATTTATATATGATTGACCTTCTCAAATATATTGGCATTCTACTCTGGCCATTTCTTGAGACATCTCAAGAACGTGGTCAAGCATCTTTAAGTGGACAGATCAATTTGATGACGGTCACTTTATTCCGCAGGCCAGTGTTTTGACAGCGGTCCAGTGTTTTTCATATTTCATATATATGCCATTGGCTCTAGCAATATACATGTACTTGAATTGAGACAGCGAATTAAGTCCATTAGCTATATAGCTGCCTCATGCTACATATCCTATAGCTGCCTCATGCTACAGCCTTTATTGTACCTTTATTTTCATTATACAGGGTGAGTCAAAAAGACTGCAATAGTGGAAAGAAGCCATTTTGTTTTCAAAACCAAAATGAATTTTAAAACTTTTTAAACGTTGCAAGAATGCTGTATTTAATCCTAACTTTGTGTGAAAAAATGAAGTCGATCGCATTTTTCGTTTGTATTTGGTGACCCTCTTTGCTGCACAACCAAATCTACCTGTTTGTCCACGAGCACAGTGATTTTCATTTGAAATTGCACACATTGCATTTTCATATTTGAATATCCCGCCAACAAAAAAATGGAAAATTTTAGTTTTTTATTAAAATTTAGAACATTATACGCCTTCATTGCATGGGTACGATTATAATTGATTATGCTAACTCACATGTAAACAAGAAAGGATGCATCAAATTCCAATAACATCACAAATAAACTCAAGTTTCCAAATTTGAATGAGAGACACATTTTGCGATCTGATGCATATTTTGGGTATCTCGTGGACAAACGTGTAAAATGGATGCACTGGTCAAAAGGTTCACCAAAAACAAACGGAAAATGCGATCGACTTCATTTTTTCACACAAAGTTAGGATTAAATACATCATTCTTGCAACGTTTAAAAAGTTTTAAAATTAATTTTGGTTTTGAAAACAAAATGGCTTCTTTCCACTATTGCAGTCTTTTTGACTCACCCTGTAGATTGTCTTCCAAGGATCCATGCTGTCTATAGTATAGATAGCAAATTAAATCATCTAACCCCATCCCTGAATACATTGCTATCTACAGTAGATAGCAATCATATCATACATAATCACCCATCACTGTATACACATGGTATTGCTGTCTACTGTATATAGCAATCATATCATGCACAATCACCTATCCCTGTATACATTGCTGTCTACAGTAGAAAGCAAATCATACCATCCAACCCCATCCCTGTATACATTGCTATATACAGTAGATAGCAATCATGTCATACATAATCACCCATACCGGTAGTTCTGCACCCGCCAATCCGAGGACCTTTGTCTATACCAGCCGGCAATAATGAGGACCAAAAAAAATATGTGAGGACATTTTTCACGTCCTCGATTTTGTTCATGCATAAAAACGTATAGGAGTAGTAGTGTCCTCAGCCCCCCCCCCCCCCCAAGGGTGTATGGCACCTCACCCCCTAAGAGTGTATGGCAATGTACTCTATTAGACGTCAATATGTATACCATACAAATGTCCTCACATGTATGGTGACATAAATAATTTGTCCTCAGATTGACTGTAATTTCTATACTTTTTTAAACGTGTATACATACATGTCCTCATATGGGTTGGTACTCGACTATAGATGTACAGGGATTTGGGATTATGCACTGTTAACCCGACTGTGTAAAAAATTAGCATTGTTTAATATATGAACTTAGCAACAGGTTATTTAAAAAAATACACAACTTGTTTATAATATTACACAACCTTGTGAACGTTTACAAGAGGTTGTGTGAAAATGTACACAATTGTGTAATATTTTTAACAATAGTTGCTATATAGGTTCATATATCAAACAGTGTTGTGTAATTTGCGTATACAACCGATTTAGCTAGATTTACAGTGTGTATAATATCTTTGTTATCTACACATTGCTATATACAGTAGATAGCAATCATCACATAACCCCCATCCCTGTATATAATGCTGTCTACCGTGTAGATAGCAAATCATATGGTAAAAGTAATCCCATGATAAAAGTTTACAAATAAAATCTAGAAACACTTTAAGTGTGATACGTACACGGGACGTCAAAACCACTCGAGTGTGGAGGTTGATCGCGGCTATACACATGGCTTGAAAGGCCGATTCAAGGAGGATTATTCTTACGATATACAATAGGGTGGTAATTGATCATGAAAGAAGGGAATAGGATTAGAAATAGGGCTAATCTGCGATTCAGCTCCTCTTCTATTACCTGCCATGTTTTAACATTTAGCATAATGTAGGAGGCCACATTTAATTTTTATATGCTATCTTGTAAAGTTTCCAACAGTAAATAATGTTTATTTTTCAGATTGGCCGGGCCTATAGTAAGATAAAATGGTTGTAAAATGATATGAAACTCCGTATCCCAATTATATGCTCTGTCTGCATGTCCGAATCAATCAGATTTCCTTGTTAAGTATAGAAAGAAACAAATACGCTTACAATGATATGGTATCAATATTGAAAGGTACGTAAAATTGTAAAATAAAAGGTTGGTCTTCATCAGGTCTATCACTCTACATGTACCTGTTCATCGAGGCCTGTAGTATAGTAGAGCTTAAAAAGTTAAAATGGCACCAAATAAGACCATTAAAGATGAGATGCAGCCAGTGCTTGCCAAATTGAAAGCATTTTTTGAAATGGAGAAATTGGGAAGGGAAAGCTACCTGTCTTTGCAACGTCAATTAAACTGACTCTCATGGCACAACTTGGGTTATGATGATAAAAGTAGGTGGATAACATAATTATGTTTTATTATGGCTGTTTTTCACTCTACTGATTCCATCGATATTTTTGTCAGAAAATAGCCTCCTCTCCCAGTCAATGGAACGGCTGAGTCACGTGGTTGGAAGATCGGTCTCAGATGGATAGACTATAACACACACAATGTCGTAAGACCCAACGCATTTTTACTGTGCGATCGATAGCCCAGTCAATCCTGGCTAATACACACCCCCCGAGAGACCCCAATTGGTCCTTTTTTCTCGTGCTGTGTATTGGAACTGCGACTTTTGAAAATGGGATATTTTTCTTTAAATGGTGCTAATCATGGTTTATCTTTGATGTTAGGGAGCAAATTTGATATCAAATTATGCCTAAAAGATTCATCTAAATGCCTATCTAGCCTGTTTGGTCAAAAGAAAATTGAATGTTACTCAAAATGACATAAACAAAGTGGTATTTTTTGTTGTTGTTGAACCCTTTAGTATGGGCTAATTCAACCATCAATACAAATTACACACATAGCTATACAAATCAACAATCATCAAACAGCATAAGTTGTTGAACATAACCCGTATAAAATCAATTAGCAATTATATTTGTAGTATTTATATATGATTGACCTTCTCAAATATATTGGCATTCTACTCTGGCCATTTCTTGAGACATCTCAAGAACGTGGTCAAGCATCTTTAAGTGGACAGATCAATTTGATGACGGTCACTTTATTCCGCAGGCCAGTGTTTTGACAGCGGTCCAGTGTTTTTCATATTTCATATATATGCCATTGGCTCTAGAAATATACATGTACTTGAATTGAGACAGCGAATTAAGTCCATTAGCTATATTGCTGCCTCATGCTATATCTAACCAATCAAATTCTTTACGTCTAGACCAATCAGCATCGTTTAAATCTGGTATATAGATCTCACTTAATCCATTTTATTCACTTCTGAGCCTGATTATTTTATACATTTCAAACACGGGAAAATATATTAAGTTACATCAGAAGTCCTACTATTTTTTTTCCTTGGATTACCTCGCTATCGGGGTGTCGGAGCCAGATTCAAGTGACAAGCAAGTGTTTGGTTTGACAAGAAATCAGGAATAAAACCAGGTGTAAATCAGGTATACAAATGACTTAAGTAATAAGTAATGTCGTTCGGTCCTTTGGTACTCTTCTTTGTGGCAATGTTGAATTTTTAAGGTTTATTGAACTGAAGAATCCTATGTAAAGGCCCTGTCACACCATAACGTATCGCCTCAACGTATGCCAACGTATGCGAAATATCGAAAAATACGTTGGTGTACGTTGGCGTACGCTGATATAAGTTAGGGGTACGTTGGGGATACGTCGTTTACGTTAAGTGCACGCTGTGATACGCTGTGACAATTTGGACCACGAAAAAATATTGAGCATGCTCAAAATTTCTCGACGTACTCAACGTGTGCTTAATACGTTCTGCATAAGTTCCCGGTAAGTTTGTGGTACGTTAAATATACGTTGACATACGCTGACATACGTTAGTGGTACGTTACTCGTACGTTACTCGTAAGTTGATATACGTTGATGAACGTAGGCTGGGGGAAACGTACAGCCAACGTAGTGATAACGAGTTGATAACGTATATGTGCCGTATGTCTAACGTATGCCTGACGTATTTCCAACGAGTTTCGACGTATTCTCACGTATTCACCTTATGCCGGGCGATCGTGTAAGGCCCTGTCACGTATCCATAGCGTATTGAACGTATACATAGCGTATGACTAACGTATTGATAGCGTATCACTAACTTATAACATACTTATGACAGCGTATCACAACGTATGCGAGCGTGTGCGAGCGTATGACTAACGTATGCTTAACGTATACTTAACGTATTCGTAGCGTATGCCTGCCGTGTTCGGCGTATCGTCAGCGTATCCTCGACGTACAACTAACACGTGGCTTAATATGCCGCTGTAGCACGTATAAATACCGCGCCGATCTCACATTACATCATTCCCGCCGATGTCATCAAGCAGTTAAGATGCCTCCCAAGAAGAAGCAAGCAACCAGGGGCCGAGGCCGAGGGGCCGATGCCGAGGAGGAGGAAAAAGCAAGAAGGCCAAGACAGACCATGAAGAAGTGAGGATGAGATACGCAAGGGACCCATTTATATACTTTAACCCTCCATAAGTTCCCAAAACGACGAATGCGCGCTAGCTGTACGGTAGCCCTGTCACACCATGGCGTATCGCCTGAACGTATAACAACGTATGCGAAATATCGAAAAATACGTTGGCGTACGTTGCCGTACGTTGGTGTACGCTGATACGAGATAGGGATAAGTTTGGGATACGTTGTATACGTTAAGAGCACGCTGTGATACGTTGTGAAAATTTGGAACACGTCGAGCCCGCGAAAATTTATTGAGCATGTTCAAAATTTCTCGACGTACTCAACGTGTGCTTAACTTACGTTCTGCATATGTTCCCGATAGGTTCGTGGTACGTTAGACATACGTTTACAAACGCTGACATACGTTAGACATACGCTGACATACGTTAGAGCAGGCTTTCTCAATTAGATTTACTAATGCGCCATATTTTAAGTAACCAACTTGTTGAAGCTCCACTTGGTCATATTTTTTTTAATTTACAATGGCAAAATTCCCTTTATAACATTAATTTAAAAATATGTTAACATATATGTAGGCAGCATAGTAACTAATACTTAGTATTACTCTTTTGAGGGCACATATGCGCGCGTAGCGCGAGAAAAATTGCTGTATTTATACTTCTGAACGTCATAGGCCTATGAAATCTGGCTATATCATGATATGATTTCTTTTTAAAACAAATTGTAACCACTCTCGCGCCACTTAGGATGCCTTGATGCGCCACAAGTGGCGCGCGCGCCACCATTAGAGAATGCCTATGTTAGAGGTACGTTAATCGTCTTAAGTTATAGGCTGGACATATAGATTTACCCTTCTAGATATATCATCTAGGCTGCGTTTACTTGAACTGGCAACACTTGTCCCGCCGTGTACGAAACTCAATTTCTGCAACGGCATAAGTCACGTGTTCGTTGTACGCCGAGGATACGCTGAGGATACGTCGAGCACGGCAGACATACGCTACGAATACGTTGGTCATACGCTCGCCGATCGCATACGCTGTGATACGCTGTCATAAGTTTGTTATACGTTAGTGATACGCTATCAATACGATAGTCATACGCTATGTATGCGTTTAATACGCTATGGATACGTCCATTCCATCACCGATGTTGACGCAATTCGTTGGGAAGTTGGACGATCTTGGACGTTCTCGGACTCTGACAATTTTCGAGCTATTTTTTGAATACGTCGGCATACGTTCAGGCCACGTTCAGGCCATACGCTATGGTGTGACAGGGCCTTAACATCCTGATGGGGATGAGGATTTGGTAATGGATAATTAATGTAATACTGTACACAAGAGTTGGACCAGGGACCAGGTTTCATTTAGGATTTAATATTTCAGGTTTTACGGTCAACATTTATTTATAGGCTTTTGTACACTGTTTGAAAATGTATTGTATATTGTTCTTCATACTATTATTATCATGGTTTGTGATTTGATTATGTAAGTGTTGAATAGAACTTTGAATAAATACCTGGCCAATATATTGAATACAACAATTGAGGGCCAATACATTGAAACCTAAATTGAACATTCGTACGATTGTGTTATTTTATAGAGTTTGCCAGGTCGGATATAAATTTATTTGAGCGGCCCTTGTCTACCGAGGCCATACCGTTACAAATTGGTAGCTGCCTCATGCTACAGCCTTTATTGTACCTTTATTTTCATTAATGATTGTCTTCCAAGTTCCATGCTGTCTAGTAGTAGATAGCAAATCATATTATCTAACCCCATCCCTGAATACATTGCTATCTACAGTAGATAGCAACTATATCATACATAATCACCCGTCACTGTATACACATGGTATTGCTGTCTACTGTAGATAGCAATCATATCATGCACAATCACCTATCCCTGTATACATTGCTGTCTACAGTATTAGAAAGCAAATCATACCATCCAACCCCATCCCTGTATACATTTCTATCTACATTAAATAGCAATAATATCATACATAATCCCCCATCCCTGTTTACATTGCTATATACAGTAGATAGCAACCATGTCATACATAATCACACGTACCGATAGTACCTTTGTCTATACCAGCCGGCAATATGAGGATCAAAAAAAATATGTGAGGACATTTTTCACGTCCTCGATTTTTTCATGCATAAAAACGTATAGGAGTAGTAGTGTCCTCAGCCCCCCTCCCCAGGTGTATGGCACCTCACCCCCTAAGAGGGTGTATGGCAATGTACTCTATTAGACGTCAATATGTATACCATACAAATGTCCTCACATGTATGGTGACATAAATAATTTGTCCTCAGATTGACTGTAATTTCTATACTTTTAAACGTGTATACATACATGTCCTCATATGGGTTGGTACTCGACTATAGATGTATACATTGCTGTATAAAGTATAGATAGCAAATCACATCGTTTAAGTAATCCCCAATCTTTTAAACAACCGGTTGTTAAGTTCATATTAAACAGTGCTATTTTTGGCACAACCGGATTAACAGTGCATAATCCCCCATCCCTGTATACATTTCTATCTACAGTAGATAGCAATCATATCATACATAATCTCCCATCCCTGTATACATTTCTATCTACAGTAGATAGCAAATCATATCATACATAATCTCCCATCACTGTATATAATGCTGTCTACTGTGTAGATAGCAAATCATATCGTATAAGTAAACCACCATCCCTGAATACATTGCTATCTAAAGTAGATAGCAATCATTACATAACCACTCATCCCTACATTGCTTTCTACAGTATAGATAGCAATCATATCATACATATTCCCCCATCCCTATATACATTGCTATCTACAGTAGATAGCAATCATATCATGCATAATCCCCATCCCTGTATATAATTCTGTCTGCCGTGTAGATAGCAAATCATATCGTATAAGTAATCCCACATCCCTGTATACATTGCTATCTACAGTAGATAGCAAATCATATCATACATAATCACCCATCCCTGAATACATTGCTATCTACAGTAGATAGCAATCATATCATACATAATCCCCCATCCCTGTATATAATGCTGTCTACCGTGTAGATAGCAAATCATATCGTATAAGTAATCCCCCATCCCTGAATACATTGCTATCTACAGTAGATAGCAAAGCATATCATACATAATCACCCATACCTGTATATATTGCTGTCTACAGTAGATAGCAATCATTACATAATCACTCATCCCTGTGCATTGCTATCTACGGTAGATAGCAATCATATCATACATATTCTCATATCCCTGTATACATTGCTGTCTACAGTAGATAGCAAATCATATCATTACATAATCCCCCATCCCTGTATATAATGCTGTCTATACAGTGTAGATAGCAAGTCATATCGTATAAGTAATCCCCCATCCCTGAATACATTGCTATCTACAGTAGATAGCAAAGCATATCATACATAATCACCCATACCTGTATATATTGCTGTCTACAGTAGATAGCAATCATTACATAATCACTCATCCCTGTGCATTGCTATCTACGGTAGATAGCAATCATATCATACATATTCTCATATCCCTGTATACATTGCTGTCTACAGTAGATAGCAAATCATATCATTACATAATCCCCCATCCCTGTATATAATGCTGTCTATACAGTGTAGATAGCAAGTCATATCGTATAAGTAATCCCACATCCTTGAATACATTGCTATCTACAGTAGATAGCAAATCATATCATGCATAATCACCCATACCTGTATATAATGCTGTCTACAGTATAGATAGCAAATCATATCGTTCAAGGTTGTGTAATATTTTAAACAAGTTGTGTATTTTTTAAAACAACCGGTTGTTAAGTTCATATTTTAAACAGTGCTATTGTTGGCACAACCGGATTAACAGTGCATAATCCCCCATCCCTGTATACATTTCTATCTACAGTAGATAGCAATCATATCATACATAGTCCCCCATCCATGTATATAATGCTGTCTACTGTGTAGATAGCAAGTCATATCGTATAAGTAATCCCACATCCCTGAATACATTGCTATCTACAGTAGATAGCAAATCATGTCATGCATAATCACCCATCCCTGAATACATTGCTATCTACAGTAGATAGCAATCATATCATACATAGTCCCCCATCCATGTATATAATGCTGTCTACCGTGTAGATAGCAAATCATATGGTATAAATAATCCCCCATCCCTGAATACATTGCTATCTACAGTAGATAGCAAATCATGTCATGCATAATCCCCCATCCCTGTATACATTGCTGTCTACAGTAGATAGCAATCACTACATAATCACTCATCCCTACATTGCTATCTATAGTAGATAACAATCATATCATACATATTCTCCTATCCCTGTATACATTGCTGTCTACAGTAGACAGCAAATCATATCATCCAACCCCATCCCTGAATATATTGCTATCTACAGCAGATATCAATCGTATCATACATAATCACCCATCCCTGTATACATTGCTATATACAGTAGATAGCAAATCATATCATTACATAATTCCCCATCCCGGTATATATATAATGCTGTCTATACAGTGTAGATAGCAAGTCATATCGTATAAGTAATCCCACATCCCTGTATAAATTGCTGTCTACAGTCAGACATATCATCCAACCCCATCCCTGAATACATTGCTATCTACAGTAGATATCAATCATATCATACATAATCCCCCATCCCTGTATACATTGCTGTCTACAGTATATAGCAAATCATATCATACATAATCCCCCATCCCTGTATACATTGCTGTCTACAGTATATAGCAAATCATATCATACATAATCCCCCATCCCTGAATACATTGCTGCTGTCTACAGTAGATAGCAATCATATCATACACAATCCCCCATCCCTGTATACATTGCTGTCTACAGTAGATAGCAAAATAATTATTATCGTAAAACATAATCAGCCGTCACTGAATATATTGATATCCATGCACATAGCGAATCACATATAATTCCTCTCCTTGGATACATTTCTATCTATCAAATCATATAGATGGCAACCCCTTTCCTGATATTGCTATCTGCAGTAGATAGCAGATCATGTTCCAGGACAGTTAGCTCTGGATGTTGCGTTGTAAGAGTTCCATTTGGCCAAATCATTGGCTTGTTGGATCGTTTAGGGTCACATTTTTGTTTTGTTTGTTTGTTTGTTAGTTAGTTGCTTACTTCCCGCTAGGTCTCTAAACGGACATACACTCTTTAAACACAGGGGTTAAATTGCCTAAAAATGGCATCAAATTATGCACACAACCTAAAACGGTAAAAACGTGGTTAAATGTTTGACCCCGTTTTAAATTATGTGCATAATTTGATGCCTTTTTTAGTCAATGTAACCCATTTTTTAATGCACGTTTTCATGGTTCTGGTCCTTAACATCCTTAAACCAGGCTTAAAAGGAGCTTCTAAGTACGCTCGGCTGTATATGAAATGAAAGTAAAGATTTAATGTAATAATAATTTGACCTATAAAAAGGCTCAGATACATTGTTAATGCGACGGAAGCACACACACACTGTGTTTGTTTCATTAATTAATGCTTCTGTCCTGTCAGGCCTTTTCAAGACGAACAAAGGATGTTCGAGTGGTCCAAAGTGCAACGACTATGCAGCAGTATATATATAAATGAATATAATGTTCCGAGTTTGAAAGTGTCAATTAAACCGTCTTTTATGTGACGTAAAAAGGAAACAGTCTTATTGATATGAAAACCACGGAACTAATGATGAACAAGATATGATTGATGGATCGGATGCGGGCATATAGGTTATGAACTATAGAGAAATAAAACAGTCATAAGCCTATGCCTGTATAATACTTGTCCTGTATTATTTGATATACATTATATCAAATTGGTTGTCTTCTTGGAGATCGAAATATGTTTGCATACCCTGGGACCACCAATATAACCACTGTAACCACCAATGATTAGACATGTAACAATTGTAACTACCAATGATTAGACATGTAACCACTGTAACCACCAATGATTAGACATGATACCATTGTAACCACCAATGATTAGACATGATACCATTGTAACCACCAATGATTAGACATGTAACCATTGTAACCACCCACGATTAGACATGATACCATTGTAACCACCAATGATTAGACATGTAACCACTGTAACCATCAACGAGTAGACATGTAACTACTGTAACCACCAATGGTTAGACATGTAACCATTGTAACCACCAATGATTAGACATGTAACCATTGTAACCACCAATGATTAGACATGTAACCACTGTAACCATCAACGATTAGACATGTAACTACTATAACCACCAATGATTAGACATGTAACCATTGTAACCACCAATGATGAGACATGTAACCATTGTAACCAACAATTATTAGACATGTAACCATTGTAACCAACAATTATTAGACATGTAACCATTGTAACCACCAATGATTAGCCATGTAACCACTGTAACCACTAATGATTAGCCATGTAACCACTGTAACTACCAATGATTAGACATGTAACCACTGTAACCACCAACGATTAGACATGTAACCATTGTAACCACCAATGATTAGCCATGTAACCACTGTAACCACTAATGATTAGCCATGTAACTACTGTAACCACCAATGATTAGACATAGTAACCATTGTAACCACCAATGACTAGACAACCATTGTAACCAAACATGCTTTATATCACACTGAAAGACATTCAATCTAGATTAGAAGGACAAGTTTTACATTTATGGTGACAACAACTATAAAGATATTTACTACCCATCACGCACCCCATGTCCCAACACCACCCGCCCCATCCGAGCGTACTCTACTCCACCCCATCCGATTATACCCCACCTCATCTCACCCCTATCACCCCACACCACCCAATCCAGGGCCGTCAGACACTTTTGCCCAAGGGGGGGGGGGGTGCGTTTTCACGATTTTTTACCGGAAGCAGTGGCGTAAATTTTCGTAAAAGGTTGCCCCCAAATTAGTCAGTCAGTCACCTCGTGAATTTCACGTAAGTGTGTGTGTGGGGGGGGGGGGGGGGGGGGGGGGGTGAAGTCAAAATATTTCGCACGTCAAAAAAAAAATCGCACGGACACAAAAGTTCGCAGTCAAAAAAGCACTGTAGTCAATATTTTATGAGTAATTTTACTAT
>CM069455.1:25892009-25919825 GCA_035610835.1 Ophiura sarsii
TAAAAAACAAAATATTTATTGAAAATAAAGCGATGGCTTTTCAATACAATATTGGTCAAAAGTATACACCAGATCGCACCAAATGAGTTTGAAAATTGATTTTTTTTCTTCTACTTCTGAGGGGGGCACATCCCCCCTCAGACTCCCCCCTGTTGGAGCTTTTAAACCATCTATACTAAAATCAAGAATGTATCAGTATCAAAAATGCTCAACTTTCTTTTGTTCATTGATAAAAAATTTTTTTATTGAAAATGAAGCGATGGCTTTTTAATACACTATTCGTCAAAAGTATACACCAGATCGCACCAAATGAGTTTGAAAATTGATTTTTTTTCTCTAATTCTGAGGGGGGCACATCCCCCCTCAGACTCCCCCCTGTCCGAGCATAGCTCGGAGTGCGGTGCTGCGCACCGCCTTTTAATATATCAGTATAAAAAATGCTCAACTTTCTTTTGTTCATTGATAAAAAACAGATTATTTCTTGAAAATGAAGCGATGGCTTTTCAATACAATATTCATGATATTGGTCAAAAGTATACACCAGATCGCACCAAATGAGTTTGAAAATTGAAATTTTTTCTACTTATGAGGGGGGCACATCCCCCCTCAGACTCCCCCCTGTCCGAGCATAGCTCGATGTGCGGTGCGGATGGTACCAGCTAAATTAATTTTTTTAGGGGCAAAACTTCCCCCCCACACCTAACAAGAAATTTCCGCCCCTGCCTACAATAGAACAATAATCAACCATGTTGGCAAAAAAACACAATAAAATATCAATAAAATAAGCAATGAATCAATTATTTGCCGTATACATTTGGATTGAACCTGTTAAGAGCTAACAAGAATGTATTTAATATAATAAATAAACACGAGACTTGAAGTTAAACTTTTTGCATTTTATTTTTACAAACTTGTTTCGTGAAGGCCTTGTTAGACTCTCACTCTTCAGAAAACAAAATGCAGAATGGCTATTGATTCTGCAAAACAGAGAATAGAGAATACTGTAATATAATATACATTTAATATCATGTATTAATAAAGGAGTGAATGGTGTTCCATTTACCCCTATGGGATCTGTGGTGGGGTAAATGGAACACCTTACTAATTAATTAGCTAATTAACATATCCATTTGCATAATTTTATCTTTAATTTATGTCATATTCTTGTTGAAGACATTAATGATATTGTAGATATTTAACAGAATAGACAAGTGTTCTACAACTCTCAGCAGAAGTATTCAAATATTTAGCAATCAATACCCTTAAGTTAGTAAAATGCAGAGAACCGTGACGCCGCTTTACGGACCAGACCAGTGTCCACTTTTGTGTTTTCCTGCCTTCACAATACCAAAAGAGCCCATTTTGGATGGCGAAACAAACGAGAGACGTATTACGTTGGGTAATTGGACCACTCGGTACGATGTTGCCAGATTTGGTTCCTGATTGAGGAAATTATATTGCCGGTGTTCCATTTACCCCACTGTTCCATTTACCCCAAGTTACCTATGTAGCATAATTATTATACAACTACATCCGTAGATTTAAGTTTTTAAAAGTGGCGCTCGCGTTAAGACAAAATCTGCTTTACAAAAAAAATCACCTGCATGGACGTCGCCATATTGATCGAAGCTGACAAAGCAGTTACGAGATGTCCGCATCTCTGTTTCAATTATTTTTTTCGATTTATGCATTGAATTCCTGCGTGAATACGTGCAGTGACCTCTTGCTGATGAGGCGGTTTTAGTAATGATGACGTCTCAATCAGATCAGTATTTTCGACACAGACAACACAGGCAACATTAGGTAAACCTAGATCAGTCGGGATTACACTCGATTTTGTGATACCCGGACATCGCTCTAATAAGCTGTTTTTTTGTTTTAAAATATTAAGGAAGTATTCAATAATCACCAAAAAAAATGCAAAAAAATGTAATATTGGGGAACTCTTTTTATAAGAGGTTAAAGTTGGGACCATAAGAGGAAAAATCCCAAATTACGATATTTGAAGGTTTCAGCCAGATCTTATTTTCTGCTGGGACACTCAATAGTTCATCAGCCATCAAATTATATTCAAGCCTTGCTATTCATAGAGATAATACTACCTCAATGGAGCACAATACAATTCAATACAGTTATTTCTGATAGACTGGATATTATACAGTGTGTTTCAAATGAAAATAAATAGCCCTATCTAATGTACAGGCTTTATCTTCGCTAAAGGCAATATGGTATATTAAAACAAACAGTTATTATTAGTTCACAGTGTTGTTTTATTTTTGAGTTTATTCTTTTAACAACAATAAATAAATGTTTCATAATACAACATTGTTCAAGCATAGTGTATAATTTAAAATAAATTTTCATGTTGATGAGGCGATTTTTTTTATTTTTAGAAGCAACTGTGTTGTTGATAACATGTACACACAAATAAATTTCATTTGATTTAATTTGATATTAATTAGGTGTGTGTTTTGTGCATAAGAGAACGTATTAAAAATTTAATTTTAAATATATGGATATCTGTCATCTATTCGACACTTATTGTCTGAGCACTTCAATGGGAATTTATCACACACAGATAATAGCAACCATGTATGTTAACAAAATTAGTTATATGTCATGTCAATAAAAAGTTGACGTTAAATCCGTTGTTGAGAAATGGTAAAGTTAGGTTAGGTTAAGTTAGGTTATTTTCTGTTCGCAATTTGACATAGGGCCTTATACATGTACATTTCATACATAGGGCCTAGTTCAATCGACACACCATTATCATACTATTTTAGAATAAATATGAAAATGTGCAAGGTAAAAATCTAATAAAAATTATGAAAAATGCTAAGTATGACATTACCTAAACACCGTAAAATCAAACCTTTAGCCCGGCAACGCTGGATCATCATTAATCAAAGGATATCAAATAGGATTTACATGTTCTGCAAATATCTTCTATGCATCGTGATACTTTATAGTATGATTACTTCCTTGTGTCGGAATGTAAGCCCAACGCAAAATATAGCATATAATGATTTTGTAACATTAGAATACTGTATTGCAAGTTGTCAGATTTTAATTGACAAACTAATTGCACGTTATTTGCTTTATAGCAGGTTGATATTAATATATTTCATTTCTCTGCCTGAAATTACAAAACTAAAATATGTTTCACACATCAACGTTTACAATAGCGCGCATCAACATGAGTATTTGCGTTTCTTTAAAATAGTCACCTTGCACCAAAATGAAAAAGGAAGGGTATTTCTAGGGCATTTCTCTGAAATGTCGTACAAACAGAACTTATTAGCAATCAATGAACATTTTTAACTATGTCCACTGTCCAGATAATCCAAATGGCAGTTGAAATTTGTTGAAATTATAGATAAAAAAATATCGTTTCTTTTTAGACTTAAGACAGCATCAAAGACGAAATTCCTGCAAATTATATATCATTTTGATAAAAAGGTATCCGTAAGATAGTTTCCAACATAAACCAAGTTGAGTATATGAAATTAGTTTAAATGAATAAAAGAACCACAGATTCATTTTCCGGAATTTTCAATTGATAGTTAAATTGATAAATAATAAAAGGACTCATTAAGAATATTTACTGACCCAATATTAACAGATCTGTTCTCTTGTTTGAGTTGTCAGTGAATAAAATTTACTTTCATTATACGTACCCTGCTACCCGGTGTTCTCTCTTCGTATTCAGAGGGGCAACACATGATCATTCCAGGGTCTTGAAATACCCCCCCCCCCCCCCCCTATTTCACAGCGTTTCTCGGACAATTTTGCTAATTTGACCTCCTTTTTCACAAAACATGGACATTTTGACTGACATGACTGAAAATAGCCCCCCTTTTTCACCATTTCAAGAACATTTTGTACATAGTCCCTCCTCCTTGCCCAAAAACAAGGACACATCTGGTTCAAAATACCCCTTTTTCCCGGGGTATTGTCTCGGGACAATTTGATATGACACAATGCTCATTCATTATTTTAATTTCTTCTTCGTGGACATAGCCTCTCCAAAAAAGCACCCCTTATTTTTGATATCGCGGAAATAGCATCCAAAATGACCCCTTAGTTTTGGGAATCGCTGACATAAAGCTTTAAAAACACCCCTGATTTGGGAAAATCGCGGACATAAATGTCAGAACCCCCCCCCCCCCTTTTGGAACGAATTTTATGACAAAAAATAGGGTCTTAGGAACTGATTTTTTTTCTTCAAAAAAGTAGGTCTTGAGAACTGGCCTATGGTTCAATTTTGATTAACAAGAACGCAAATTTGCGATTTTTGGGGGCTCTAAGAACGCAAAATGTTCGAAGAATTGGGGTTTGGAACGCAAAATTTTGCGATTTTTCAATTTTCAATCAAATTGGAGTCTTAAGAACTAGCAGCAGAGCGTGAAAAAGGGGGTCTTCAGCGCGGCACATACCTTATTATATCGATACCCTTTTTACAATGTCAGTGCCCCGGCTCCTCCTCCCCCTCCCTTCCTCCTCTCCCCTCCCCTCCCCTCCCCTCCCCTCCCCTCCCCTCCCCTCCCCTCCCCTCCCCTCCCCTCCCCTCCTTTTCCCCCTCTTTTTTTTACCCTCTGGGGACCGGGGCTCAAGCCCCCCCCCCCCCCCCCCTGGGCACGCGCCTGCCAATATCATCAAAAGCCTCAAATATCTATGAAATGTATCGTACACCGTATCATACATACAACATGCTCTTCGATGTGTATTTTGAATTGAGAATTTAATGTACACACAGCTCGTAGTCAGAGTGTAGACACAGCACGTCGACATTTTCATGGAAAGTCATCGTGTCAATATTTCTAAAAACGCAATAAACACACCCAACTTTAAACCCTAATTCCAAGAGTTCCCCAACAGTCAATTGTTGTGCATTTTTTTGGTGGTTGTTGTTGAATACTTCCTTAGTATTTTAAGACAAAAAACCAGCTTATGGTCAACTCTCATGAAAATAGTGCAAATGAGATTTCAGAAGTTGAAAAAAAAAATTGTCTCCAATTTTATTGATAACACTATTTTTTAGTAGTAGACATGTACTGGATACTAGATTAAAAATTTTGTGAACAACACTCATTGCATTTTTGTACAATATAACGTTGAATTTATATTATAATATCACTTGTTTGCAGCTTTTGTTCCATGTTTATTACGTTATATACTTCCTATCAGCTCTAAATCAGAACGAGTTTACAAACTGTGATGCCAAAAACACAAAATTATAGTTACGAAAGCATACTTCTACCAATTACAGCGAACAAAATGCAATGTAATTTTGTAAATTGCAAGTATTATGAATCGTTTTTGGTCTTCACATCACTGTTTGAACCTCAGCTTTAAAACTAAAAAAATGCACGGTTTTCCAAAATGAATATCTTTGTGCAAAGTATAAAATATATCTTTAATCGTATCTTTTTCCAAGCGTTATAATGTGTTTTTAAAGGTTAGCTCAGAAACAATAAATATTATTCTTTACCAAAAACGCTGGCATTGGTATTCGGACTTTATGGGGTGGCTAACGTAATAAACATATACAAACACGTGTAAATAAATATATTCAACATCGACCAAGTCAGTTTATTTTGTACACAGACACATCTTGTAAATGGTATTTTAGTAACTTAAGTTGCCCAAAGTCCACTAAAAGACAGTTCTATATATTGTCGACTTGCTCTTTTGATGTAGGGTAAATATGGTGAATAACGTAATAAACATGGTCACTAAATCGACAGATGTAACATGGCACTTTACAGATATGTTGTTAGACCATGACATTATTACCTTTATGTAAATTTTAATAGCACTAAATATTGAATAGCCTTTTATCTCTTAAAATTAGTAAGATATTGATTTGTTTTATTTAAAATGATGGTAGTAGAATTGTTAATAAGATTGTACTCTGATGACCTTTTTGTCTCCACTATTGCATTTGGTTCTGCCGGTATCGCCATTGGTTTTTTGCACTGTGTGGCACATATTTCTGTATGATAAAGATAACAAAAACAAAACAAAGTTAATGACATATATTGCAGCTGTTTCAGCTAGGTATACCGTATTTATTCACACAATTATACGAATTGGTTTATTACGTTATCCAATAGCCATAGAACTATGCATCATTGAAGCATGCAAACAAATGAGATTGTGTCAGTATGTGAGACAATATGTATGTACACTAAGTTAACTTTCATAAACACATAATAAATGTTGAATCACTATGAACAGGGTGCAATTATATTTATCAAATGATGGATAGTTTATTACGTTGTCCATTATAAGGTGGTTTCAGTCCTCACATAGAATAGTCCACATATTAAAATTATAACATTGGATACAATGTATGATACTCAAGTACATCAATCATGAAAGTTACGGAATTGATGCCAACATTAACATGAGAATAGACAATGAGGTTGGTTACGTTATCCTGTTTATTACGTTATTGGCGACAGCAACAGTGCCTAATGCTAGCTTATAACATATATACAACGCAATCAATGTACACGTTAGCGATACCTACTGCATTTCTTCACATTATAAACCCCATTTCGATATCATAGGTCTATTTGCAATGTTCTTAAGAGATCTATATGACTTCAACTTTCATTCAGCTTAATCTTCATATTACTTACAAGAACAAAATAATGAATTCTTACCATTCGTCGTGTTTTTTCGCACTGTATTTTCAACAAGTATTCCCAATGCATGCCTGCGAAAAGGGCCTGCCACATGTCTTTGCTTAATACAGTCGTAGAGTGTGGCTGTCTCTTTATCGATTTATTCGATAACGTAATAAACGATAACGTAGTAAACGTTTTTCGTACACATAGTACCATGTAGACGATCTGGAAAGAGCTAGCGAGTGCTCCAAGTAACCACAGAGTCTATGTGTATGTATCAAATTGTTTTTTAACAAAAAATTGTGTTTTGATACATAGTTCAGGAGAAATCTGAATAACGTAATAAACATCCTTAACAAGGTTGCATGCTTTGCAGCATTTTGATTTATTCTCAAGGTCAGACATGCTGCTAACGGATTTTGAAATTATTTTTTTCAAATACCAATGTTTTTTTAGATTCAGAATATGTACATTTAAATGTTTAAATGGCAATTTTGAACAACTTTGGTATTCTATATATCGCAGGTAACGTAATAAACATCAATATCTCGGACAGAATATATTAAATTGAAACAGGTTAACATCGTAAAAAATGTGATTTTTTTTCCCTAACCATTGCCTAACTCATTTTTTCTAGTTCTTAGAAAACAACAAAAGTACGAAACCTGTTACCTGTGAACCTGTTACTCATTTTGCATTATTGATGGATGGATATTCATTATGTGGAATGACGCTTGTATTGTTGATGTTAGGCTTGTATTGTTGATGTGACTTGGATTAGTGCATCCATGCACGCCAATTGAGGATTGGCGTGCATGGATGCACTAATCCAAGTTATTAGAAACAGATGAACACAGCCATGGTCACAGGTCACTAATAGGTATATTAAATAAGGTGGGATCGTTTCAAAAAACCCTTAAAATCGTGATACGTGTGTCTATTTTAAATAGAAGTTGTCAAAAAAACATAACATTTTTGGTATCATATTAAAGACAATTTATCCAGCTACCGAATAAAAAAAGAATTAAAGCCACATGTTTAGCAACAGTGAAGTTATCAATCTAAACGTCGAGTGAGTCAGGGGTGGGACCGGTGGACGAGGAGCCGGTGGACGAGGAGCCCATAGTGGAAAACTAGAACTTTTGAAATTGATGCCATTTTAAAATTATACATAGGAAAGTTTTCAAACTTCTCATATGTGTTAATAACATGTGCCTGCTACTATGAATAATAATATTGAATTGTTATCTAGACATTCTCTACTAGAATATGATGTTCAATTCAGGGAGTGTTTTAATGTAAAAAACACACAGTTTTATTCATTTTATTGATTAAACAATGGCCAAATCGCAGTCTCTCTATTTCATTTGTGTGACTCTTCGGTCCTTTTCTACCCTGGGTAGTAAAACATTTAACTAAAAAAGCCAGAAGTGTTTCTTCACAGAATTGTTCATAGATTCATGAAAATTTTGCTATTTAGACCTATTTTTGACCACCCTGTATTTAAAATAAAAGGAACTTTAACGATATTCGTGTAGTTCATTTTGATAACCATTTTCCTTTAAATTAAATAGTCCATGCTAACTTAATTTCATAGAATATTATATACAAACCTTCATTTTATGCATTATTTCATCATAATTTTAGACACCCTGTACTTTTCCTGTGAACATTTTGGGCAAGTGATTCTTAGCAAATTTGGTAGCACCTTCTGCGGTTGTTCTGATTTTGGTGACTATCTTCAGCTAAACCCTAATTGTACAAACTATCAAAATATTTTGTGAGGAGCAAAAACGATCAACTTTTTTATGTTCCACCCTATACAAATTTTACACACCCTGTATAATTTGATTCTTTTTTGCAAAAATGAAAAACCTTGAATCATAAGCTTTCCAACGATATATAGTTTGTGGGTCATTAAGTATGTAAAACTTAAGTTTTGTCCCGTTTAATCAGATTTGGTGCATTCCTCAACATTATTAGAAGTGAAACATTTTTTTGGACCAGTTTGTGACTTCTGACCCCATACAATAATTTGATTAATTCCATGGATTTGTCAATGCAAATTCAATAATGCAGAATGAGTAACATGTTGGAGTGGTCTGGTGGCCCTTTTAAAACAAAGCTCTTCATTTATCAACACTTTTGATTGGTCAATGACTTAGGTATTATAACAGCATGTGCATAATGTAATGAAGTCATGATTTATTCAAAAAACTCGATTTTGCTGAAAAGTGAGTTAGGCAATTATCGAAGCAGGCTGACGTATGTTCCCTACAAATTAGGACACGTTTTGTAGAAAGTGTTGTACTTTTCGTATTGTAATCCGGGATTGTAATTAATAAAGGCAACATTTACTGTTATGCCGCGGACATGGAAATTTCGCTAATTTGGGGTATATGAGCGCAATTTTGTTAGTGAAAACACGATCAGAAGTATACAAGGGCGTCCCCAGACCCTTTTCATTGGGGGGGGGGGTGTAAAGGTCATCAATTGCCGACAGAGCCATTTGTGCCGACAAAAAAAAATTTCGGCTCGCTTCGCTCGCCGGAATTCATACACGCATATTTTAGTATGGACTGTATGGTCAGAACCGTCAATCAGTTTTCAGACATGGTCGGGGGACACTAATTTGATAATGATAGGGGGCACACATCCTCAAGCCATCTTGTTTATTTTAAATATTGAAACGTTAAAACCAATACAAAAAAAGGGCGCAAAAAGCTGCAGAAAATATGCGCACCAGTGGCGTAACTATACTTTTTCATTTGGGGGTGGGGCAATAAGGGGCAGTGACTTGAAATGGATGGGGCTCCTAATGGGTGGGCTTCATTCCAGTGTCAATAAATGCGCGCGTAGCGCGCGAAAATCTTCGACTTTACGCCTACCTTTTGTACGATTGAGCTACATTTCGGCTCTAAACAAGCTTGTACCATAGAATATTGCATTTTTGGAAGACATGCGCGCGTAGCGCGCGAAAAATTTTCATCTGTTACTTTGTACCATCATTATTCCATGATTCATTTGGGGGCAAGGGTTCAAAGTGGGGGGCTGCCCCCCGCTGGTTACGCCACTGATGCGGCCTGAGCGCGCAAAATTTTTCAGTTTTTGAACTAAAATGGTCATGGAAAACTGTCCTGAAGCTTTCTTGAAGCGCGCAAAAATTGGAATTTCTAACACTTAAATAGTCAAGTATGACGTTTTTGACGGTTTGATATTGCATAGTTACACATATCAAGTCCTGATCCAAATCGTATGGATTGAGGGCCATTATAATGTTAAAACCTGTAGAAAATATGCGCGCAGAGCGCGCAAATTTTTTCATGTTTTGAACTCAAATTAAAATGGTCATTGAAAACTGGTTGGAAGCCTTCAGATACTATAAATTAAGCTTAAATAATGAAACATTGAAACTAATACGCGCGAAGCGCGCACAATTTTGCATTTCTAACACTTAAAGGGTCCAGTATAACGTTTTTAACGTTACCCATATAATATTCGGTTTGGTTCGAGACATTTATAATGTTGATACCTGTAGAAAGAATGCGTGCAAAGCGCAAAAAGATTTTCAGTTTTTAAGCTAAAATGGTCATGGAAAACTTTCCTGAAGCCATCTTGTTCAGCTTGAATAATGAAACATTGAAACTAATATGCGCGAAGCGCGCAACATTTGGCATTTCTAAAACTAAAAGGGTCCAGTATGACGTTTTTAACGTCCCCCATAACATGCATAATATTTGGTTTGGTTCGAGATCCATTTATAATGTTGGAACCTGTAGAAAGAATGCGCGCGAAGCGCACAAAGATTATGCGTTTTTAAACTAAAATGGTCATGGAACACTTTCCTGAAGCCATCTTGTTTTTGTTGAATAATGCTAACAAAACATGGTCAAATGTTCAGTATAGGCATGATAGGCCTACAGCCTGTATGTCCGACAACGACATAGACCTATACCATTACGTGAGATATCGATTGTGCCCCTGGTGCACACACTGTAAATCCTGGTCTCACGCAAATAACGACAGTTGTGCTTATTGTCTTAATTATAATGATAATTTGCATTGTTCAAGTCGAAGTTAGGACAGAGTCTACTTATAAGTTCTTACTTTGCATTGACACCTAAACGTTGGAGTTGGACTTACTTTTGCGATAGACTGATAGTGAGCTTGCAGCGTCTACCATCAGTACAATGAGAGCAATTGGCCTACATCAACTTACATGTACATACTTATAGGCGAATTATTTAATATTTCGTAACCTATGTGCCAACATGATTGGCCATTGGCGACATTATTGACTTGGGTTTGCATTGACAACGACAATGAAATAGGCATATAGTTAGTATAATTAAAGGTCCCACACATTGCCCGTTATGCCTAGCCTAGGCCTATACAATTACTATTCCGATACAATTTTTGTTGTGTGTGTCTTGACAATGAGCAAAACAAAGACTTGGGCCTAGGCTGTTCATGTGCGCCGACACAAAATCTCATACAAATGGGCTCGTTCACAGTGCCTACAAATTCATATGCCTACATTGCCTTTGTTCATTTTTGATTTGATTTGTGTTAACATAACATATATGCCGACACAACGTTATCATTTGCGCATACGATAATTGTTATAGGGCTTTCTTTCTTTCTTCCCTTTTTCCTTTATTTCTTTCCTCTTTCCTTTCACTTTCTTTCTTTTTTCTTTTTTTCTTTTTTTCCTCTTTTCTTTCCCTTTCTCTTTCTTTCTTTCTTTCTCCCCTTCTTTCTTTCTCCCCTTCTTTCTTTCCCTTTCTCTTTCCTTTTTTTCTTTCTCCCTTTTCTTCCTCCTTCCTTTGATTTGCCCACAGCACCATAATTTTGCCGACAGATTTGATGAATGGGGGGTACACCCCCCACACCCCCCTCTGGGGACGCCCTTGGAAGTATAGTAAAGTATATATGTCCAAATAGAAAACATCGAGATCTATCCAGAAAATAAGTTTTTAAAGCAAGAAAACATCGTATAAAACGGTATTGGACCAAAGACATCAAAAAGTTCATTTTGCACTGTTTTCATGAGAGTTAACCTTATAGAGATCGATGCCTTGGTCATTACACCGATCGACAGCTCTACAAATAATTCAATCCCGGCTGTAGGGCCTATTGCCAAGATTCCGCCAATCAATTGGTAAATATAAATTTTAAAAGGTAAAAAACTATTTTGTTTTTAAGCTTACATATTTCAGTCGCAAGTCGTCCTCGGCATCATGTTTGAGAAAGTCTTTGGTTTGAGGAAAGTTTACAGGCATGGCAGGGGCGTAATCATGTGTACAGGCGAGGTACGGTAACCGCATAAAACAAACGGAAATCTTAAATATTTTAAAAGTACGTTTTAAACATTTTTTATTATTTACTTGAAATAGGTGAGACAAATTCGTCTCCAGCGAGCAACATCCGGGATCCAAATAACAGAAGATAGATCAATGACAATACAAAGTCAGGTGAGAAAGATACATTGACAACTTGTCAGCTGATTAATAGCTCCTTCATAGTGTCCAGGGAATTGCGAGCAGGATGAATCGATATCAGCCTTTTATTTGTTTGTATTGCAAGAGATATTACCACTCAATCGATAGACGTAGAAGACACATCAAAAGACATATTAAGAGACGTAGCAAGAATCAGAATAAGAATACACAAGGAGATGACTGGACAGATGCTAAAGACACTATAGACAAGCCGAACCAGTGTTCTTATTGTCTGAAATATTTCATATGTAAGAGTGTGCTGACAAGGCATATTCGAATTCACACGAATGAAAAACCGTACCAATGTGAATGTTGTCAGAAAAGCTTTACACGGAAGAGTTCACTGGCAGAACACATTCGTATCCACACGAAGGAAAAATCGTTTCAGTGTGAATATTGTAAGAAATGCTTTATAGCTAATAGTAAGCTGACAAGTCACACTCGAGTTCACACTAAGGAAAAAGCGTATAAATGCGAATATTGCCAGAAACGCTTTACATGGAAGAGTTCCCTGACAGAACACATTCGAATTCACACGAAGGAAAAACCGCACCAATGTGAATATTGTCAGACATGCTTTACACGGAAGAGTTCCCTGACACGACACACTCGAGTTCACACGAACATGACGAAGGAAACAATGTATCAGTGTGAATATTGCCAGAAATACTTTACGCAGAAGAGTTCCCTGACAGAACACATTCGAATTCACACGAAGGAAAAACCGCACCAATGTGAATATTGTCAGAAATGCTTTACACAGAGGAGTTCCTTGACACAACACACTCGAGTTCACACGAACAGGACGAAGGAAACAATGTATCAGTGTAAATATTGCCAGAAATGCTTTACGCAGAAGGGTTCCCTGACAAGACACACAAAGGAAAAACCGTACCATTGTGAATATTGTCAGAAATGCTTTACACGGGAGAGTTCCCTGGCAGAACACATAAGAATCCACACGAAGGAGAAACCGTACCAGTGTGAATATTTACAGCGAATAGTAAGCTGACAAGACACGCTCTAGTTCACACAAGGGAAAAACCGTATCAGTGTGGCAATTGCCAGAAATGCTTTACACGGAACGGTTCCCTGACAAGACACACTCGAGTTCACACAAAGGAAAAAAACGTATAAAATCGAATATTTTCAGAAATGCTTTACACGGAACACATCCGAATTCACACCAAGGAAACATCTATCAGTGTCGGAGTATTGTAAGAAACTCCCCAGACAGGACATTTGGTGTCACAAAAAGTAAAAACCGTATCAATGTGAATACATTGTCAGAAATCCTTTACAGTGAAGCGGGACCTGGCAACATATTCGTATTGACACGATGAAAAACCCATACATTGTATGAATGTGAATATTGTCATGTGCAAATACTTACCACTGACAAGTGGAAGTCACTTGTCAAGAGACATTCGACTTCACACAAAGGAAAACAATATAACGTGAATATCTGACAATTGTCAGAGATACTTTGCACAGAATAATGACTATTTGAAACAATACACATTTGTGTGCATACAAAAGGATTTTTTTTTCATTTTGAATATTGTCAGAAATGCTTTTTACACCGGAGAGTTCCATGACAGAACACATTCGTATCCACACATTTTAAAAATGGTTTTAAAACGTTTTGAAACATCTAACTAGAACAATTAATTAAAAATAGTTATTTTCACGTTATATTACCGTTTTTAAAACGTAACATGGAATAGTTATTAGAACCCATACAAAACTCCCCACAAATACGTCTTCAAAACGTAATATTGAAACTTTTTTCCCCACCAAATTCATACGTTTTGTTCACGTTAAAAAAACACGTTAAGGGGGCACAGCACTAAATAAGCCGCCCACTGGATGTAAATTAGCTTAAATTAGGGCTAAGAGAGTCGCGATTTTGGGTCCTTAGTAACCATTTTTGGAATGTCTCGAATGCTTTATTCTAATAAACGAGAAGTCTGCTGCATACCGGTTCATAACCAGTCGGAAGTCGGAACGCCTGGGTAACGGCCGAAACGTCTTGATTACATCATCAAACCGCCCTTTTTAAAGGTATATTATGTGATCTTTCCAGAAACGCCCTCAACATCGAAAAAAAAATTGAAAGCAGATTTTCTTGCAGATTTACATTTCTGATCATAAATCGTACATACATTCCAAGTTACAGGGCGATACGATTCTTAATTACTTCAAAATCATGGTTTTAGAGTGAAAACAAACTGTCGGATTGTCGATTTGTGTCCGACAACTTATTTACTCTAGTCTAAATTCACTCTAAAACCATGATTTTTGAGGTAATTAGGAATCGTATCGCTCTGTAACTTGGAATGTATGTCCGATTTATGATCAGAAATGTAAATCTGCAAGAAAATCTACTTTCTAAAAAAAAATCATGAATAGAGGGCGCTCTCTGGAAAAGATCACATAATATGCCTTTAAGCTGAGCGCTCCAGCTCGCCGGTTCATTTGCATTCCGGAATTCGTACGACCAACATCTAAAGTACAACATGCCTGCTGAGAGTCCGTTCCTCGAATGGAATCAGGCTGCATACGGCCGTTCGCAGCCCGTCGCTGAGATGGTCGACGTCTACCACCGTCCATCACCGCCCTGCGAACGGGCGCGAAACGGGTGCGCCGTCCTTATACCGGGGTTTTGTTCGCCGCCGCTTTTACTCACCCGCCAGAGTTTTGTGCACCGGAGCATGCTCAAAACTCCGGTGGCCGGCAAAGTCCCCTGAACGTGTTCAACGGACGGGAAACGGCCCACCGTGCCGTGTGTGCCGCCGTCCGCACCCATTTTTCAAACGGTAAGGGGCCGCCCAACTCACACGGATACATGTGAGGAGCCCATAAGGTTTTGTAAACTACTTACTCGGTACACTACACATTTGATCACGATCACGGCAGGCTTTTTCAACAATTCTCGACTCGTAACACCAATCATGTTCTACTAAGGGGCCAGGTCCATTCTCTCAAGCGTTTTTACATCGTTTTTAAAACGATGTTTTCTTTCTATTGTTAAAAGCATCAGGAAAAGATCGGTGATTACCACCCCGCCATCGACAGTACTACAATAGTTCTATACCCCGCTGGAGCCGCCTCTCTACTTATCTGGCGTTAACAATTATTATTAAACAGCATTTGTATAGCGCCTTTTCTAAAAAAGACCAAAGCGCTGTACAGAGATAAAAATACACACACGATAAAAAGTACCAAGTAATGTACAAAATATAAAACACAACAATAGAAAAAATTGGACATTGAAAATGGCAGTATGTAGTAAGAATACAATAAAATAGATGATACGCGTACACACCCCCACACACCACTCGCACCCACACCCACCACACGCCCCAGCACACCAATCATATGGCTACACACCCTACACATACCTCACACCCGTACCCACATACCCAGCAAGCATACACTCAGCACCAAGCATAAAATAGGACTAAAACATAATAATAGAAGTTCTATTGTTAACGCCAGATAAGTAGAGAGGCGATCTTTTCCCGATGCTTTTAACAATAGAAAAAAAAACCCATCGTTTTAAAATCGATGTAAAAACGATGTAAAAACGCTTGAGAGAATGGACATGGCCCCAAACAGGTTTAGATATTGGGTTAGGGTGATAATGCCGTAGGATTAGACAACAACTTTCATTTAATGAAGCCAACGAAATGTTGATAAAAAACCTTGCTGGTGTAAAAGGTTTGCATAAGTACCGGTATCTTTAGGTAAACAGCCATTTCTAGAAAAGCAAGATTTCCATTACGTGTAGTCACGCGGGACTTTATTTAGACCATTGACCATGTTAACGTTACCGATTACAACATGTATGTTATGTCAACGTCCGTTGAGACACTATAGAGCAATATTTCCGTGTCTACTGGGAATGAATGTCTGGTGTTATTTCTAAGCACTAAGTGCGTGCCAGTAATCGTCACCCGTTCATCGCTATACCCAACTTCAATTGTCAAGTTCTCTGAAAAAAATTGAAAGATAACATATATCAATTTGTAGCACTCATTTTCTGATGCTTTTTCTCTGTTAGATTTCATTCCATTATTTTAGTCACGTAATAATTTCAAGGGCACGACAGAGATCATGCAAATATTAGATTATGAAACAATTGGTGAAAAAATTACTCATTTCCATTGTATACAAATTGAATTAAGAGACACATTTTCTGCTGAATGCAGCACACTCACTAGTTTAGAAAGTGCTTATGGTTATAGTAATGCAGTAGTGTTTTATACTCTTAAATATAATTAATCGCGAGATGTGGAACTTACATGTCCGAAATCGGCTAGTTTTAAAGTATCCTCGCATATATATTCATTGAAAACCACGATAGGGAGGAAAGAAAACGCTCTTTATTGTTATAAATGCAAAAGCAGGATTCTCCATTAAGTGTAGTCATGTGGGACTTCATCCCAGGGCATTAACGTCACTGATGACAATATGTGTGTAATGTTAACGTCCGTTGAGCATGTTGAGACACTAAAAGCAACTTATACATTTATGTGTCTTCTGCTATTGCCATGTTTAGAATATTAAACGAGTGATATGTCGCTAGAACTAATGTGGTTGTGTGTTGGGAATGCCTGACAAATATTTTGCCTAGATAGCGCTATGAATAGTTTACGCATTTGATCAAATAAAATAAAACACCCCGGTTTGGTCAATTAACATCTCTGAACATGCTGAATAGTGACGTAACAGCGTATTCCAGTCAGTGATCGACGTTAAAATTACGTGCAATTGTCGGGAATTGTCTGTGGTGTGTCGCGTGCTATGCTCCACAGCAATTTAATTGTTAAGTACTTTACGCTTTCCACGCGACAGTCGTCTGCAGACGACAGTTCCAAAAGTTCACAAAATGTTTCAAGAATGTCAACATTTTTGAATTTCATAACCATATTTTTTAATCACCATGAGATATGCAATAGAATAAATACAAACATGCCAAGTAGTATGGTTCAGTAATTATTAACTTAACTAAAAGTCGAGTGGAAAGTGTTAACACTTTCCACGCTGCTATACAGGCGCGTACGCAGGGGGGGGGGGGGGGGGGGGGGGGGTGTTTTGGGTGTGAAACACCCCCCTTGGGTCTGTCCTAAAAAAATAAATAAGGGGAAAGGAGAGAGAAGGGAAAGGAGAAGAAAGAGAGAAGGGAAAGGAGAGGAAAAGAGAAGGGAAAGGAGAAGGAAAATGAGAAAGGAAGAGCGGGGCCCGGACAACGGAGACAGGGGAGAGGCAGTGCGCGTAACCAGAGGGGGTCACGGGGGGTTGCCCCTCCAATATTGACTGTATGTCGGTTGAGATTGGCATTGTCCGTTCATTTGACAAGAGGAATCATGGAATTATGATGGTTTAAAGTACACAAACGAAAAAAAATCGCGCGCTACGCGCGGATATGTCTCAAAAATGGAATAGTTTGGGAGTAGGAGCTTGTTTAATTAAAAGCAGAAATGTACCTCAATCATAGCACAAATAAATGTAAAGTCGAAAATGTTCTGTTCCCTTTTCTTGAGGGTTACAAACAGGCGAGAACAGCTAGGGTTCAAAGGGTTAATCACGTGTATTAAACACCCCCTCCAAGCCGGGTGAAAAGAAAAATAAGAGAATATGAAGGGAAAAGACAGGATAAAAATGAAAAGAGAAATATAGATAAACTAAAAGAAACTCAATTGAAGAGATTATTAGGCATCGATGCTCAGTCTGTAGTAAACTTGAAAGGGAGAATAACCCGTCACAGTGGCGTAGCCATAGGAGGGGGCGAAGGGGGCGACCGCCCCACCAATTGACGTCGTGTCGGTTGAGATTGGCACTGTCGGTTCATTTGACCAAAGGGATCATGGTCAAAGTACACAGATGAAATTTGTTCGCCCGCTACGCGCGCATACAATGTATGTCTTCCCAAAATGCAATATTCTTTGGTACAAAGCTTGTTTAGAGTCAAAATGTAGCTAAATCGGGCAAAAAATAGGTGTAAACTCGAAAAAATTTGCGCGCTACGCGCGCATTTGTTCACTCACAAAATCTTGTCGGCTCATTTTCATTTCTCGCCCCCCCTATATGAATAGGCCTAACATAGCTTCGCCACTGCCGTGTCATGTGACACACATTGAACCAATGAGATCGCCGGTAAAACCAATGCCTGCAGATTACGTTACTGTACATGTAGGCCTATATAATGATGTTTTAGGGTTAAACTCAGTCTAAAGTATTAAGATTTGGTGTTAACACATGAGTTACTGGTGAGAAATTGCAACGTTGAAATAAGAAAAAACCTGCAATGAGTGTTCAAAAATATGCAAGGAAATGCGTTCTTTTCAACCGTGAATTTCAAAAAAACTTCTGGCGGGGACACGCAAGCGTGTCCCGGCCAGCGCTTCGCGCAGGCATGGATAGTGAAATAATCATATTAATATTTCTAAAACACCCCCCTTTACAAAATCCTGCGTACGCGCCTGCTGCTATATATGTTACCATATTATTCAAAACAGATTTTCCGACACCTTTCCCATCTTTCAAACTCTATCTCCAGATTTGCTGAACCAATACTAGGCATAGTTGTACCTATTTCAATGCATTTCACATGATGATTCCAAATATGGTAATGGAACTCAACAATTTAAAAATATACTCCCCTAATGCTTCCCCTCCTTTAGATAAACTGCTCACAAAAAGTATCGAAACACTTAGCAATGATCCAATATATATAACGGCTGGAAAGGGTATGCATTAATTGAAGCAAATATTCAAGTACATAATTTTGTTCTGCGTATTTTGACACCACGATCGTTGAGATACGATGTTGCGGAGCGGAGTTATTGTCATTTCAATGATCGTGAGTCCAGTTTCAAAAGTGACACTCATCCCTATTGAAAAACACGAATCTGATCATTCTAAACAGTAATGCAAACCTCTTTCTATAGGATGATTGTCACTTTTGAAACTGGACCCACGACCATTGAAATGACAATAACTCCGCTCCGCAACATCGTATCTCATCGATCGAGGTGTCAAATTACGCAGAACAAAATTATGCACTTGGTTATTAGCTTCAATTAATGTATACCCTTTCGAACCGTTATATATTGGATCATTTCTAAGTGTTTCGATACTTTTTGTGAGCAGTTTATTATTCCATTATTGGAATCACGTATTTCTAGGGAATGACGGAGAGCAGGCATTAGTATTATATTAGGATACGGATGTCAGGTAAGGATAAACGTAAGCGATTGCAATGCGGCAGAGATTATGCAAATAATAATAGGAAACAATGGGCCGGTGAAGAATGAGTGACGAATTTTATGTAAGAATGAACGTATAGCGGTTGCAATGCAGCAGGGATTATGCAAATAATATTAGGAAACAATGGGCGATGAATCAATGACACATCTAGGCAAGATTAATTTACATATGTGGGGCTTGCTGAGTGCAATATACATCTCAAGTCTTATTTCTATGGTGACTTGTTAAAGGAGATGTTAAGCAAGCACAACATTTTGCATTATTATCGAGTAAATAAGTATGATGTTTTTGCACATGTTCCACGTCATTGACCCTATTGATTACTTAGTTGGATTTCAAATGGATTGCTTTTTTGAGGAAGGTGTCATTTTCATCTTTTAAACTTTTGTATATGGATTCTGTATTTGTATTATCTTCAAGATAACTAAATACGCTTTCGTATGCAGTTTGTTTTGCAGAAATAGCTTGAGACCATGTGCAAACAATATCAAAACTGTGCCAGTTTTTGGAAAGAAATCATCCATGTGTAAAATTGCTGTTATGTTTTGTTTTTTAAATAGCGCAAATTTCACTTTCTGTGAACAACTTTAATCAAGCGCATCTGTCGATAGGATAAAGCAAATGAGACAAAACAAACGGTGTCTGAAAGGTAATGTAGTCATCTTGAAGCTCATATAAATGTTAATTAGTTAAATGAGAAAATGACTCTTTCCACACCAGCATTTATTTTCCTTAAAAAGTGGCACACTATAGTTTTTAAGTGCTCGTGATTGCTCAAGCATATCGTTATATTGGGAAGAACAATTACAATAAATTTAATGGCGGCGTTCGAAAGCAAACTAAATTATCTTCATGATTACATAAATATTACAGCCAAATACTAAGTAATCAATGAGGACAATGACGTGGAACACGTGCACCCTTTTTAGGGACACAAAAACAAAACATCATAGGCCTACTTATTACAAAATGGAATAAAAAATGCTAATTCGTAACATGCAATTTTTTAAAATTCGCAGCCATCGAAAGTCCCGGTGTCGATGCATGAAGTCATAGTTATACAATGTACTTGCGCACATTTGAGCACCAATCATCATCATCCTTCGGCTGCGGAGCAGGCGACCACAAGTTTTCTCCAAGCACGGCGATCTGTAGCAAGAGTGGCTATCTGACGTTCTTGAAACATGCCTTCATTGTCACCAAGTAAGCGTTGTACCGGTATGTACTTCAAGTATAATGTGCTTGGACGACAGGTCTCCTTCGGCCATGTGTTGGTATGTAAGTGGCATACATTCTAGCAGGCTCTTCATCAGGGAGACGGAGAATATGTCCAAGAAATCTCAGCTGGCGACTTTTTACTCGGTTGATAAGAGGCTCGGTCTTGGTCATGTCATAAATGGTGGTGTTCGGGACATGAGCACCAATAACCTATTGCAATTTTTATTCATTTTTGTGATAAGTTTGATGTTTTGTTCTATATAACTACGCGATTTGGGCTCGATCTTGCGGGACACCTCCTTTAAAAGTTACGTATCATCTCATAATTATCATGATTACTGGGGTATACGTACGGATTGGTAATGAGTATAAATTCACTGCCCTCAATCTACACGGCGGGGATAAAAAGCTGGAACACATTCTGACAAAGCTTGGGGACTACTCACACAGAATATACAATATAATGAAAAATAGTAATATTTAAAAGAAGAAAAAATGATAAAAGATATCAATAAAATGAGGAATCCAACATGATTAAATTGAATAAATAAACAATGGAATGAGTCATTTTCATTGCAAAACAATTAACAACATTTTTCATAAGCATTGATTGAGTCTAATTTTTTTAAATTAACGGGGCACTGAGAGATTGCCGAGTTATATGAAATTTGGAAAACATGAATTGTTTCAATAGTTAAAGGGGCACTAAGAGATGTGTTGGAGGCTGCGCCCTCAATAAAAACTGAGATTAGTATATTTTTATAATTGTATTACATGTATGAACTCACACCTATAAGGATTAAGAAAAATCAGGTCACTTTGTACAAGAAAACGTCGATTCAAAAATGCTCGTACAGCCGGGACGAGCATTTTACGTCCGACAGTATCCCCATGCAGTACGCGTGATACATAACGCGAACCATATTTTCATAGAGGGCGTTTTTCAATAAATAGCGATGATATTGTTTTTAATGTTAGTAGAAACAACGATAATAGCAATTGTGAATGTTCATCTAGAATTCTGAAGTAAATTTTAAACATTTAACATTTTCAACACCACTTAATGTCCCTTTAAGGTACGTAGGGAACGCAGAATGGTAATAATTTATGAGAAATTCGGTTGAATCAATTTATGTGGTGAGTGATGCTGATAATTTCGATGTGATCTACATCGAAATTACCAAATCGTAAAAGTTACATGATACACGACGAATTAACGTAAACAGTTTCAATGGTAGTTAGTATATGCCCATACGTATCTCTCAATGGCCCTTTAACTAAGACTACTGTGCACGGCCGCCTTTTTGATAGGAAACAAACTTGCGGTGATTGCAAACCTTAGAGGTTCATGCCCCTGAATCGTACTACAGCTGCTAGATGGACATGTATTGCCAATCCAGATTATACTTAGTGGCCAATGCACACTTGTATAAACATCTTTAATGGGAACGGTATTCATGGCAACAGCAAATCTGATATTGTCATATCCAACTTTACACGTTTACAACACATGTACGTTACTTGTAAATCCAGTGATTATGTATGGAAACTCCTTGAAACCTCTCTCTATCGTGCCTTGCTCTCACTAAAAGTCAAATAAAATAATATGCAAATGTACTCTGTCAGTTTGATTTGTTCTGAATAGGAAAATATATTAATATTGTTGCCATGGAACGTAAACAATTATTTCTATACCAGTATCACCCAGAGATGTACAATAGGAACAATGCATTATACGCAGATGGATTTTTCTTCAAAAATAGGAATCTGATTTTTAAGACATTGAATCCTTTTGAAGTCATGGAGTAAAGTATTGAAAATGCGCTGAAACAGAGCCGTCGTTGGTGGCTTAAAATATCTAGGCTATTGTACCAACTTAGAAAGTGTACAATCACAGTCCGTGCCTATTCATCATGTTTGTGTTGGCGGTAAATATGGGCTTCTGTGTCAATACGAAGATTGAACATCGATTGGCCGTTATCATTTCCCCTGGGGCATTATGGACGTTGTCTGACTTTGTAGCCACACATTTATGTAGTAAATAACCTTTACTTCATCCCACTCTTGTATGTGCGTACCACATGTGATTCTGCCAGCTGCAATCTACATCCCCTCTAAGCGTGTTTTTAACATTCTTCTTGTAATATTAAATGCCCCAACATATGTTATTGTTTCCTCGATGTGAATTGGTGACTTACAGTTAGATTGGGAGAGTCTGTTATAAACTGCTCACAAAAAGTATCGAAACACTTAGAAATGATCCAATATATAACGGCTCGAAAGGGTATGCATTAATCGAAGCAAATAACCAAGTGCATAATTTTGTTCTGCGTATTGTGACACCTCGATCGTTGAGATACGATGTTGCGGAGCGGAGTTATTGTCATTTCAATGATCGTGGGTCCAGTTTCAAAAGTGACACTCATCCCTATTGAAAAGCACGAATCGACATTCTAAACAGTAATGCAAACCTCCTTCTAGAAACAAACTCCCAAGAACATTTGAGTTAAAGGTCCCAAATAGGAAAAGTGTGTTTCTTATTAAGAATAGACTTATCACATCAAAGTAAACCAGGGGCAAAAAACCCCAACTTCTTTAGTAATGGATAATTAATTAATGATTAATACATAATTAATTATGATTTATTTTTAAATATTTATCAATATTGATTTATCAATAATTAATTATTAATTATTAATTAATAAATAATGAACTAATGATTAATGAATGATCAATGAATAATGAATAATAAATAATTAATAAATAAATAATTAATCATTAAGTAATTAATCATTAAGTAATTAATGATACTTATTAAGCATCAATTTATTGTTAATGAATACTTAATCAATTACTTTACTAATTACTAACTTTTTTACTAACTTTTCAATTGCATTCTTTAGGTTTTAGCCATTAACGTGGCACATTAAATACACAAACCGTTCATTATAATTAGTTGCTACATGGATATACACCATGAAACACTAATGCATGATTTACAGTTCTCCTTTTATTTTATACATGTAGTAAAATGATTAAATAAATCAAGTTCATGAATTTATTAATTAATTAATTCAGACATTAATATTAATTATTTCATTAGAGAATAATTTGTATTAATGTAAAAACTTAATGATTAATACATTTATAATTTAATGGATTCGGTTTATTTCTTATATAAATAAATACATACATTTCTTGCATTTTTGAATGTATCGATTTTTATACAACTGGAAAACCTGCTGATGAATGTAATGGTTCAATGAAGAAAAAAACCACCACATTTATATTACATATATACACCCCATATTTGTATACGCCCTATATTAAGTGTCCAAGCCATATCATATCTTTCAGTATCAGAATTTAGAAACCCAAAGATAATAACCCTGATAACAGTTTGACCTATTTGACCGGCGCCCTCCATTCACTTGTCAGCATTAACTCTCGATGTGCATGATGTATGTAGAGTGCTGCTGCTGCTGCAGCAGTACGACAGATATGGCACTATTATAGATAACTAGATTTCGCGGTTCGTGGGTTGGGCGGTTCTCGGGTTGGGGGGGGGGGGGGGGGTTATGGGATGTGTATACTCTTAAAATTCAGTTATCAGGTGCCATTAACATTCCAAATCCCCATAATACAGGAACCTCATGTGCCCTTAAATCCAGGTAGGCTACCCCATGTGCATCCATGTAATTCACTGTACATGTTTTATTAGGCCTAGCGTTAGTGTTATATTGGGGTCTTAGTTCAGAGGTCTTTTAGTTTTAGAGTCAGCCAGAGGAGGGGTCTATCGTCATGATCATCTGTGCCCAGTCTTGAGCCTAACTGTGTGTCGACATTGATTGTTCCTCCATAGGCATCCATAGGCATGCCTAAACGTATCATATATGTATTTAAATCACGCATGTTTGCGCACACCGATATCCATGTAACATACAAACATTCCCATTTATATAACAGACATCCCATGATTGGCCTAGGCCTATCCGAATTGCTATATGTTAAACTATAACACTGAACACACTTGCACGCTCAATGTCTGGGTTCGATTCCTGGCGCATGCAGACTGAAGCCCCCCCCCCCCCCCCCCCCCATTTGACCAAAGTACCAAATGCAATATCCATGATGTGACCTTGCTAGAAAATAAGTTGATCTCTGCAACGCCAGCGTAATGAACTTGTACCAGTACAGGTTTGTTTCATTTTCTGAAGTTGTATCATCCTCACTTCGCGAGTAAAACAAATAGTTTAAGGGTTGAATAACGCGATTTGGACTATCCATCACCGTATGAAAAGGCAAACACGTAAAGGATGATTCATGTTCGGACGCCAAATATCATCCTTAGTGCCGCAGACAGTACGTGTATCGCCTCAGTTTTGGGTTTATGTCAGCACTATGTCCGTGCTGCATTCTGCAAATCCAGAATGTCACAGTACAGATAGCTCATAGCATATTTATAAAACTTGAACAATGAAGCAGGCAGGAATCTTATCTTTGATTGGAAATAAGATGAACATTTTGTCTCATAAACTCTGGTTCTCTATCACCAATGACAAACACACATATATAAACAACAGAATTGCCATCTATCGTAGTTGGCCATTTGTCGGAAAACGCAATTTAAGAGATAGATAGAGGCCATTATATTTATAACATGAATTTACAATATACCAATTTCACGGTCTCAACTTGACTAAGTACTATGATACGGGCGACGGTATGTCAGTATGTTTTTCAAATCGACCGAAAGACCTCAAAACTAGTTCAAAATTAATATGTCCCCGGATGATAGTTCACTTATATAATGATATATTGCGTCCCCGACCCGGCCCACCACCTTCTTAATTGTCTATGTTCCCCTAAAACGTTTTTAAAAAGTGTACAGGTGTCTCAAAAAAACCCGTGCGCGTGTTTACCCAACTTATTGACCATGAACATCTAGAATTTAGTGTAACAATTGTATACATATTCATAGACCAAACGCTTAGGTTTCATATGCCGTTTATTTCATCTGAATTGGTTTTGTCAATCTTGAGATACGACCAATTAACTAAAGCTACCTAAAATCGACTTTGTGCACTTTACAGTTAGCAATGAATAGAAAGGGTTACTCCGGAGAGGAGGTGGTGTGGGTGGGTTGTTACCACTCCCTAAAAAATCCAATCCGAAATGCAGAGTATACTTATTTGGGTACCATGGTGGTATAGCTAGAGGTTCCCTCTATCCATACATACCAAAACAAGTACAAACATCTCACGCATGACGTCATAATGACCCCCGTCACCAAACATGTCCGACCTCAAAATCCCGCCGCTGGACAGTGAAATATAGGCCAAAATATAAATATTCTCTAAAAAAGTTCCAAATATCGGAGTTTCACCCGGTTTTTTGCTTATAAGGGAGGGAAATGGTGTTTCTAACATAGGCCTATGCTATAATATTCAGGACCATACAATTCAAATATTGTTCAAAATGGCAATTAAAAAAATTGTAAGGGCAACCCCTCCCACCCCCAACCCCCTGCTATCGGACTTTGACGGCTTACCCTACCCCCGGGTAAGGTGACACCCTCAATTTATTTTCGTCAAAATGAGCGCAGGGGATGTGAAAGCGATCACCTGTACGCCATACGTCACTGTTCTTTGCGTTTTAGCGCAATCGGCGACCACCCTCCCTTAAAAGAACGAGAGTTTTAATGCTTATGTCAAGCATTCTTCTGTAAAAGTGGCACAAAGTCGATTTTAGGTAGCTTTAGTTAATTGATCATATCTCAGGATTGACCAAATCAGATGAAATAAACGCCATATGAAAGCTAAGCGTTTAGTCTATCAAGATGTATACAATTGTTACGCCAAATTCTAGAAGTTCATGGTCAATAAGTTGGGTAAACACGTGCACGGTTATTTTTGAGACACCCCGTAAGCAGTCAGCTGTAGAACGGGGCACCGTTTCAATTGAGGGCGCTCTATTTAGTGACGCACTGCCGTCATTTTTTACACGGCGATTCATCAAGTAACGGAAGTCCGTCGCATACCGGAACACGAACAAAAAACAATTTTCAATAGAGGGCGGGCTTGGGAACTGGACTGCGTTTCCAAGGGAACGGCCTCACGTCACAGTAATTGTCAAAATTCGTAAAAACCCGAATTTGCCGATTTTAAACAACGAAATAACTCTCTTATTACAGAGATAACCGTTACAAAGGCATCACTTCTGAATACTATAGGGCTTATATTTATGGTAATAATTATCACACTTACCCTAAAAATTCTATAAAATGGTGCAATCTCGTCTAGAAAATGGTGGTCTCATCGCAACAAACCAGTCAAAACATACATAATTTTAGCTTTTGTCGTGTGATGTTGGGGTCAGAGGTTAAATTAGATCATCGAACTGGATGTCGCAAGGAGTTATGGTACGGTACCTTATGCTGCCCTCAACTCGATAGATAGTTACTTTTTATGCAGATAATTGGGAGTAAAAGGCGAAAATTCGATCATTGCGCAAATTGACGGGTGTGCGTTACCTTGGTTACGTACACCCGTCGTTTTAGAGCGCCCTCAATTGAAACGGGGCCCCGTTCTACAGCTGACTGGTAAGGGCCTGAACGAATAATGGGACTGACCGTCCGCATACACCTGCGGTAGGCCTACATGCAGTCGACAGGAGTCATGTAACAGGCGGTCGTACGGTGCCAGTGCGGCTATACATGTACCTCTACGATCGTAACATGCCAGTCATGATGCCAGTAGAGGGGTATATATCACTGGTGGAGTGGTGGCTGGAGCGGGTGCTGGAGTCGAAAATTAATGATTGCAACCAATTAAAGTAGAAGAACCATCAAACTGACTGTCTACTTACTGTTCTTAATTCTTGATCGACAACAGCGCTTCTACTCCGAATAAGTAAAAGTAAGTTTATTTAACGGTTTTATGGACAAGAGGGTTTCTGATGCAATCTAAATAAATTGAAAAAGAGCATTTGTTTTTGCTCAATTATATTATAGAAAAAACAAAACAAAATAGCAACATTAGGGGGCTGTCATTTTCTTCGGGAGGGGGTGGGTCACAAATATGGTGGGGGGAGGGGTCATAATTTTGTAAAATCTTAAATAGGGGGGTTATAATTTTGTGTAGCAATTCAGATTCTAAACTTTCAAAACGGCAATTTTTTTCGCATAT